>CM073432.1:3800000-4400000 GCA_037114965.1 Monochamus alternatus | reverse complement strand
ATTTATTATATCTAAATTTTCAATTTCATTCTCTTTCAGAAATTCAAATTCTCCATATGGTAAATATTCAGACATTGCAGCCCCATATAAATTGTTTATATCAAAATATATTAGATATACAGATTCTTCACTTGAATCATAGAGATCTCCCATATATTTATTATTTCCCTTTGCATATCTATTGGAACACTGAGACACTCCACCACGAATACCTCTCTCAATAAACATAAGTTTTTCGATATCCGTTAAAAGTTCTAAGTGTACTCCAGTCGTTTTAAGCATAGCATCGAACGCTAAACCTGGAGCAGTATAAAAATGTAATGGATCCAATTCATATGTTAATAAACAAGTTCGTCGAAAATTTTCGAATATATCAGCAATAAGGAGAACATCACTTTTCAAGTATAAATCAGAATAATCACCTAACGTTTTTATGTTAAATGTTTTCCAAACATTAAGGGCATGCTGATAATTTTCATCTTTAATACATTCATCATGCAATTGACTATAGAAATTCGCTTTTGGTGGTAAACATGTCTCAGTGAGTTTTTCCCACGAATCAATATAATCGTAAGGAAAAATACTCTTTTTTATTAATAAATTAAATTCTTGATCAGTGTTACAATAAGCCTTAACAATGGTTTTCTTTTTATTTTCTAAATAGGAAGATAATTTATCAAGACTACTAGACATAAAGCGGAATGAGTCGATGAATCGCAAGTGTACAGCAGTACCTTCAACCGTTTTAGTAAATGAAATATATTTATCTTTATTAACTGGTAGCAACCGAACTGGACCTGCAAAACCGGTAGCCAATTGTTTCATTATAAAATTTGCATCATAACCGCTTAAATTATGAAAAACAACAGGTACATTAAATGAGTTTTGATAATTTAGATTACAATCTTGATGAGCAGCACCTCTGTATTTAGAGCTGAGGTGACAATGATCACGAACTTTGATATCACTGGATGTAAATGGTTTGGTACATATGTGACAGTGTGTTGCGGTAGCATAATTTATTTCTTGTTCGAATGATAAAGTTTCCATTTCTTTTGAATTTTTAAGAATACTATCAATATTCAATGCAATATCTTGTAGTTCTGAAATAAACCATTTTATACAGTCATCACCTCGATATAGTTTAAGTCTTGATAAATTATTATCATATGAACATTTCAAATAATATGCTACACTGAATGGTGTATGATTTTGATAATTAACTGAATTGCACTTTTCCACTCCTAAAGTTTCACACGGTTCAAGAATACTTTCAAGATCGGCATATATCACAAAAGGTACTCTTTCTTTGTAACTGAAATGCTTCAAATTTAAAATTTTATCCGACTCCTTTGGTAATTTGAGGGCACACTTATTCATGTTATTGCAGTAAACTAAATGTTCTTTAAGCAAATCATCAGAACTAAAATGATTTAAGCACCTATAGCATATGAAAGTTTTATGTTCATGAGAAGATAGTTGTTTTGAAAGCAGTGCTGACATTCTCTTTATCCATGCGAAGTGGAAAAATGTCTTATCGTTTGAGAATCCTGTAAAATTATTATTATTTTCAGTCGATAGCGCTAATAAATTAATGGGTTCTCTGTTACTATTTCTATAATCGATTAAAGAAAGCGGCAGAACGTTTTTATTTTCTATACAATACAAATTAATAGACAAGTTATTAAATTTTTCAAACTTCTTTATATCATTAAGTTTTATTGGAAACTCGATGGAATCATATTTTAGAACATCTTTAAAATGAGGATAACTTGTTATTCTTTCAGGATGTTTATTTTTAGCTGGATATAGAGCGGAGATTACAGCCCACAGAAAACAAAATGAATCGTTATTTTCTACATTTATTACAGCTTTTTTTCGTGATATAAAACCTGGTAAACTCACATAAGTTGATGTTCCCCCTTTTAAAGGTGAAAATTTGTTAATATTGACTTTTAAGTGCAAAACCTCCGAAAGAGCCCACCCCGTACTTTTTCACTAAATTCTTCAAATTTATTTGTTAAAGTATGGTTTACGTTATCCCTGTACCAAGTTTTTAAATTAGTATTTATATCGATTATATGATTTTTTGTACAAAACGTTTTCATATCGATATCACCACTTTGAGGTTTAATGAAACTACATACTAATACAACATTAACTTTAAGCATTGATTTTTGACGATATAATCTAATTTTTCTTTGAAAATTATTAAATGCCTTACTTAAGAAGCATAATGGATCTTTGATACTTAAATTTGCAATTAATCTGTACATACTCGTCCGTCGAAGCAAGAATCAATCAAATGCCAAACTAAATTTCGACTACGCTTTTTTTCAGCAGTATTGTTCTCCAAGCCTGCTCCAACTTTAGTAGAAGTATCGTAAGTGCTGCAATTTAGCTAAATAATATTTCAATAATGCTAAGTTTCCTTCTAACTTAAAAGGATTTTCAGTATCCTCTTGTCGGTTAATTCTATTTTTAATCGCCGTCTCCAACAATTTCACATTACGTTTTACTAACTTTATTTGCCTTATTATCTCTTCTTTAGTTTTTACCAATTTTACGGCTTCTTCAGTAGTTTTCACAATTGTAGAACTAATAGAGGTTACTGTTTCAGGATTCATGTCACTGTACGGTAGCACTGAATCAAGGAAAATAACAACAACACAGCAGCAGCAGCAGCAAGTATACCAGATTAGTATGAGAAGTGTAAATATAAACTGTGTAATTTCTTAAAGAGTACGACTCATTTATATGCGCAATCCTACTGGAGCTTGCGCAGATCTGCATTTTTGCATTTGCTATTGTTAAACGTAACACCTCAACCGCTTAATAAATATATAACTTATTCCTTCACATTTATTTTGAACAAGACATGTTCTTAACTATAACACCACCTACAACAACTCTATTACAGGTAACCTAATAAAACTTATATAAAATTTATAAATTATTTGTATATTGTGATTCAGAGTTTCAACAAGATATGTTCTTTAAAAATATACTGCAGCAACTATATTACAGGGAAAACAATAAAACAAAAAAATATATAATTTATTTCTTTATTTTGCAAATTCTAAATAAAAATTATAACTGTAAACATTTACTAACGCACATGCGCAATGCTGCAGTTTGTGGTGCCAACATTCCGGAACCATCGGCTTCAATTTGGGACGTTCCAGAAGCTCAACCACCGGTGTGTCCACATATTTCCTGAGGAATTCAGCCTTCTGATTCCCCTTCACATATATTATTCCAGCTGTCTGGGTTGCTGCCTTAAGAATTTCTGGAAGATCCTCGAGGAATTCGGTGCCATTATTCCATGAAATACCATGATGGAAGTTGACTACCCAATACGCCTCTTTTTGTAGCTCCCGTGACAGCTGATTAAAGGGGAAAGGGGGTTTAAATATATAATGATAGGAGATTTTACCATTATAAACCCCCAATTCCTTCACAGCCCATCTGATGTCACCCTTCTTGTTACTAATTTTGCAACACTGAATGTCTACCACGCAGTCGGAAGTCATCTTTCTCGAAGCATCTTTAAATATAATGTTCTATTTAGTTCAGATACTAATATCTGTAATATGGTTGCAAACTCTAGGATACTGCTTTATATACTTTCTAAATGATCAAGTCAGCGCTTATAATGATTGTGGTGGGAGGAATAACGAGTCTGTGAAACATTAAGCATTATTGAATACGTTATTTGCATAGAAAAGGTGAAAATATGAACTGTGTATCTTTATGTTTTCGAGGGTGCTCTTTCAGAATTTGTCATCAGAAAAAACCTGTCTCGAAAAAAAACATAATTTTTGAAAAAATTTTGGGTTTTGAAAATTTTTTTGATTTTTTTTTAAACATGAAACGAAAGTATATAGCATATAGTATGAAGTGAAATAGATTAGATGAATTTGGCCAATACTATTTTCTGGAAATCGTAATAGGTAGTATGTCAAGGTCACATATTTTTTTGCTTAATATAGAAAAATCTTACATGATTTGACATTCCCTAATTGACCCTGTATGAGATTTTCCCAAAAATAAACCTATAACAGAGATCCTATGCACATCCAAAATTTTAGACATTTTCAAAGAAATTTCTGAAATCTGAAAATGAAACCAATCGTAGAATTTTTTTTAAATTCTAGCAAGTCATATTAGAGGTTGAGTAGAGAAAAAAAGTTTATACAAACTTCATCATCAAGCGTCACGTTTAAGGGCTAGGGGTGAAAAAAACAAAATACCCATAAACAGTTTTTTCGTTATAACTTGATTACTGTAAGAGATAGAAAGTTGATTTTTTTTATTATGTACAGGAAAGAGGAAGCTATCGAACGATGGTATAATTTTGGTTTCACAACTAGTATGAAAATCGGGAGTGGGGGTAGCGCAAAATTTTACATAAGGATGAGGGGTTGCAATGTTACTTTTTGAATTGTAGAACAAAAGTATTTTCCAAAAGTGCAATAAAAAAATAAGCGAGTTACAAAGCAGGGTGTCAAATTTCAAAACACCGTGTCAAATTTCAAAATAAGGTGTCAAATTTCAAAACGCGGTGTTAAATTTCAAAACGCGGTGTTAAATTTCAAAACAATGGTGTCAAATTACAAAGCAGGGTGTCAAATTTCAAAACGCGGTGTCAAATTTCAAAATAAGGTGTCAAATTTCAAAACGCGGTGTCAAATTTCAAAACAATGGTGTCAAATTTCAAAATAAGGTGTCAAATTTCAAAACGCGGTATCAAATTACAAAACGCGGTGTCAAATTTCAAAACAATGGTGTCAAATTTCAAAACGCGGTGTCAAATTTCAGAACAATGGTGTCAAATTTCAAAATAAGGTGTCAAATTTCAAAACGCGGTATCAAATTACAAACGCGGTGTCAAATTTCAAAACAATGGTGTCAAAATTCAAAACAAAGGTGTTAAATTTCAAAACAAAGGTGTTAAATTTCAAAATAAGGTGTCAAATTTCAAAACGCGGTATCAAATTACAAAACGCGGTGTCAAATTTCAAAACGCGGTGTCAAATTTCAAAACGCGGTGTCAAATTTCAAAATAAGGTGTCAAATTACAAAACGCGGTGTCAAATTTCAAAACGTGGTGTCAAATTACATATTTTTTTAACTCAGCAGGAAATGGTGTCGGATTACAATTCTCAAAGAATAAGTATGAAACTGAATTTTATCTGACACCAGAAAGTTAGTGACCTGTACAGTTCAACGGAATTCACCGGATGTTCATATTACTGTGTAAGTTGCAACAATTTGATATATAAGCATACTGCATTCGTTGAATATATTCATTCTTATACAAACATATTAGTAGGTAAAATGACTTTGTTTTTATCTGAAGAGGCCCGTCTCGAGCTGCAGGAGACCTATCAGCAACAAATGCAAAATCCTGATTTGGATGAAGCCATACATGAGGCGTAAGTTTTTTTTCTAATGTTTTTCTACGTTTTGTTAAACTATTTTCTCGTTCTTTACAGAATATCAGAGGAACTCAATTTGGCGGTGAAGGCGATTACCTTCTTGGAAGCTTCGACCAAGCCAAGCCCAATTTCAGCGAAGGTGGCTGCTGCCAAAAGAAAGTGTTTTCAACAAGAGGATGACGCGGATGTATTCCAAAATCCTCCGCGGGAAATTCCTGCACTTCTTTCTAGGTAAATATTCAAAAAATAATTTTAAAAAAGTCTAAAGACATCATCAAAAAATGTATGAATTATTATCTGTTATTTTTTGTTGCAGAGGCAAAAATTTGAGTTTGGCTCGGAAAAATATTAGACGGCCCTCATCTTCCATTCGCTCGTTGTCACCTACGCCCTCGACCTGCTCCTCCTCCTCGGATTCCGAAGATTGGATAGGAGCAATTAACGAAGAAATGCAGCGGAGGGCAGAATTCCGTCAGTGGATGGATGGAAGGATGACTGCTATAAAAAAGAAGATTAAAAACAGCGATGACCTCATATCGCGGCTAAAAGGGGAAAGAAAATCACTGAGGGTACATAGAGAGACCCTTAGAGAACAGATTCGACAGCTTGATAAGCAAGAACGCTCCATCGATAAGAGGGAGCGTTCTGCTAACGAGACTCGAAAAAAATATGAGGCCATCGCGGCAAAGTTTAATGAAATTAATAATTAATTATTAATTTCATTAAATTACTGCTCTTTTTAATCTTCTTTTTTGTATATATTTTGTTGTTTTGTATATATTTATATTATATTTTGTTTTTTTAATTATGTATTATAGTATAGTTTTTAAAAAATATATAGTATTATTATCTATTCATTTGTTTTCTTTATCAATTCAAACCTGAATATCTAATAAATAATAAAGCATATTTTGAAATTATTTAGTTTTTGATTACAAGTAAAATAACAAATTTATTTATTTTTTTAATTATAAATATATTTTCTCGTGAAGTAAAATATGTGCTACATAGCAGCTGTTCATAATCATATAAAATATTATTAATGCAATGGATTATAGTTTATAATTCAAATATTAAAAAATTTTAAAATATATGTTACTTAGTAAAAGTTATTAAACTAAATGAGATGTCAAAATGTTAGGGTGGTTATTGTTGCACTGTTTTATAGATTTTTTAAGTAACCAATGCTAAACGCAATTGTCTTGTTTAAGTCTATGGTCATGCTTACAACAAAAACGGTCCGATAGAAACTCATTCTCAGTAATGTGTTATATTTTTTATATAAAATAATAATAACAATATTTGTGTAAAATGTTAGATTCTGCCTATATACAAGGTTCGATCAAGTTTCAGGAGAAAAACTATGACAAAACATTCACTGTATCATGTATTTTATAATATATGTACGGAGTAGAATAATAAATTTGCTAATTCAATATAAATATTTTTATTTTCTAACTAGGTACAATAAAACATTTACCTGAAGTATAAGACTTGTAGACAAAGGTTTACTTCAAATGTATATCAATATAAAATATTAATATTCGTTTCATGAATTTTTCATGCTTCGGTAATACACTGGAGCAGAAGATATAGTATACAAGGATTTATTTATAGTATATGTACAAGGTAGAATAATAAAATTGTTAATAATAATAATAATAATAATAATAATAATAATAATAATAATAATAATAATATAGAATCCGTTGTGGGGAATGAGAAGTGCCGAATTTATTGGAACTATTCATTCCCCACCCTCAGGCAAATTCAAGCCAATAAGCCTGATGTAGTCCTCCTCGACCACCAACTTAGGACGATGTTTGTGATTGAGTTCTCGGCTCCCGCAGAGAACAACATCGTCCTAAAAGAGGAGGAAAAACGGAGGAAGTATCGAGATCTTCTCTCCGAGCTCCGCAGGCTGTATCCAGACCACTCTGTTAAGATTGTGGTGCTCATTATAGGCGTCCTGGGTGGAATGAGACATACGTTGCTTTCTGACTTAAAGATCATACCGGCTTGCCGAAATTCGGCAGAGATCTTAGCCGGCAGAATGCAGAAGGCAATCGTCCTTGGTTCGCTACGTCTACTCAGAACGCACGATTTACGGGCGCAATGATTACTGACTCTACGGAGTGGAGAGTGGTCATTGCTTGACTCTTCAGAACATCTCCGAATGTGTCGGAGCTTCGGAAGGTGTTACTGGAAAAAAAATAATAATAATAATAATAATAATAATAATAATAATAATAATAATAATAATAATATATGTCTTTATTGTTTTCAGTAATAAAAACAAAGGGCGAAGTTTAGCTGACGCTACTCTTACACTTCGATTCAATTTGATACAAATATTTTTATTTTATAATTAGGTATAATAACACATTGGTCTGAAATATAAGACCTGTAGACAAATACATATCAATGTAGCATATTAATAATCCTTTTATGAATTCTTCATGCATCGTCTTGGATAAATGTAATGTCCATTGTTAAACCAATTTTTCCTTTACTAACCAGATATACAGGTCGACTTCTTAAAGAATCGTTAAAATTTCAATACCTTCCTTCTCAAAATGCATGTAAAATCTTCTTGGTAAATAGCAGAAAAAATTTTCAGTTTCAGCCACAACACTGTCACCATATTTGGTTTTACTAAACCTCGGCTTCGCTATTTTAAACTTTTTATTTATTTCAAAATTATTTTTATTTTATAACTAGGTATAATAACACATTTGTTTGGAATATAAGACCCGTAGACAAATATATATGAATATAACATATTAATAATCCTTTTATGAATTCTTCATGCATCGTCTTGGATAAATGTAATGTCCGTTGTTAAACCAATTTTTCCTTTACTAACCAGATATACAGGTCGACTTCTTAAAGAATCGTTAAAGTTTTCAATACCTTCCTTCTCAAAATGCATGTAAAATCTTCTTGGTAAAAAGCAGGAAAAATTTTCAATTTCAGCTACAACACTGTCACCATATTTGGTTTTACTAAACCTCAGCTTCACAATTTTAAACTTTTTATTTATTTCTAAATTATTTTTATTTTATAACTAGGTATAATAACACATTTGTTTGGAATATAAGACCCGTAGACAAATACATATGAATATGACATATTAATAATTTTTTTATGAATTCTTCATGCATCGTCTTGGATAAATGTGATATCCGTTGTTAAACCAATTTTTCCTTTACTAACCAGATATATAGGTCGACTTCTTAAAGAATCGTTAAAGTTTTCAATACCTTCCTTCTCAAAATGCATGTAAAATCTTCTTGGTAAATAGCAGGAAAAATTTTCAGTTTCAGCCACAACACTGTCACCATATTTGGTTTTACTAAACCTCAGCTTCACTATTTTAAACTTTTGATTTATTTCTAAATGTTTTACGTTCTTAATTTCTTTATATGAAGTTGCCTTGTTCAACTTTTGCAGATCCATGTTGTCAATAACATATTACAAGCGTTATGCACTGGTACAGAAAAAATGCGTAAAAGAAAAGGACTGTAGATTGCAAACTGAATCGGCACTTACCAAGTGTTTGGGTTGCACCCCGGGCGTAAGAATTCTTCTTTCACCTTTTGTTGCTTGTCTGTGTACACACGCGTTCGCGTCTATATATGACGACTCTGTCCCCGCAAGTGGCGTTGTGCCGATTCAAAAAATGATAAATAAAAAAAGTACAAAAAAGTTAAATACAAAAATAAGCTCTATAAATTAATATAATTAATTTCTGCAAAAAAAAAACTGAAATAAATTTATAAACATTCTCCCCCCCCCCTAAAAGTATATTAAAAATATATATTAGTTTTGCTCTGGTAAAGGACAGAGCTTGACTAAGGGTCTCTTAAAGGTACCCTGTTGCGTTTTGATAGTGGCTACTCTCGGTACACCATCTCGGCCAGGGTATAAAGCAATGATACGCCCCAGATTCCATTTAAGAGGAGGCATTGTGTCATTTTTTATAAGAACAAGCTTATTTACAGTAACAGAGGGAGAAGTGGGTTCCAACCACTTATGTCTCTGTTGAAAATGATGCAAGTATTCATCTCGATATCTTCGCCAAAATTCTTGTTGAAAGCGTTGTATTAGTTCATATCTATTAAAAGAATTCAGTTTACAAGATGAATAATCGGGGTCTGGAAGTGCACTCAAGGGCTGTAAATTTAGAAAATGCCCGGGAGTCAAAACTGACATATCATTGGGGTCGTTACTAAGCGGATATAATGGGCGAGAGTTTAAAAGTGACTCGATTTGACATAATAAAGTGTAAAACTCTTCATAAGTCAGAATTTGTTCGCCTATTATACGATACAAATGCGTTTTGACCGATTTAACTCCAGCTTCAGCAAGTCCTGAAAAATGCGGAGCCGAAGGTGGATTAAAGTGCCATTGTATGAAATTACTTTCAACTGCATTTTTAAACAAAGTTTGAATGTACTTGTAACCACCTTGAAAATTTGTTCCGCAATCGCTATAGACCTTTTCACATCTGCCTCTACGGGCTAAAAATCTTCGAAAATAAGCATCAGAGCTAAGGTCCGAAGCTAATTCCAAGTGAATCGCTTTGGTACTGAAGCATATAAAAACACAAATATATGATTTATATGTTTTTGCACCCCGGACTTTTCCCAATGTTTTAATAAAAGGGCCCGCGTAATCGACTGCAACATGCGAAAATGGTTTATGCTGCGTAATACGCGCTGCCGGCAAATCGCCCATGGGTGGCTGATAGAGTTTTGGAGATACGCGCCAACATTTTATACAGCTAGAAACACACTTTTTAATAGAAACTGTAAAGTCTGCACTCCGGGATGTAAAAAGGATTTATGAAAATCTTCTACGACCATATTAGTTAGACGAGATGTCCTGGGTAAAAGTACGGGAAATTTTGCATCAAATGAAAGCGAAGAATTTTTTAGTCGACCGCTTACTCTTAAAATTCCCTTTTTATCAATAAATATATTAAGCTTTCGAAGTGGTTTGCATGGAAATTTTTTCTTGAGTAGTTGCGAGATATCCTGAGAAAAATGACAATGTTGAACATGCTTTACCAAAATCATTAATGCCTCATTTAATTCAGAATTTGTAAGTTTTCCTGATTTTTTATCATGCTTTTCTTTTGAATTATTAATAAAATGTAAAACATAAGCAATAATCAGTTTTAATTTTAAAAGCGACGAAAAATTTTCAATTAAATTATCTAGTAAATTTCCAGCAAAATGCGCTAAAAACGTAACTGTTTTTTCTTCAAGATCTTGAGTGACAGGTTCAACCGCGTGATTTAAGTTTGAAGGCCAAAATGTTTGATTTAAAGATAACCACGCAGGGCCGGAAAACCACAAATTATTAGCTAAAAATTCGGAAGTTAATAAACCTCGCGATGCACAATCGGCAGGATTGTCGATTGACTTAACATGATGCCAAGAGGTAGGTGGGATTTTATTTTGAATATATGAAATTCTGTTAGCGACAAAAGTTTTGTATTTATGGGGAGATGATTTAATCCACGTAAGGACTATTGAAGAGTCCGTCCAAGCGAAAATTTTAGAAAAATTTATTTTATTTTTAAAAACGTCAATGACAAATTGTAGTAATTTTGATAATAAAGCGGCGCCAAGTAATTCGAGTCGTGATATTGAAATATTTTTTAAGGGAGAGACTTTAGACTTGGCTATAACAAAAGAGGTATGATAGTTATCATTTTTCTGAAAGCGAAAGTAGGTAACTGCGGCGTAACCCTTTTCAGAGGCGTCGGAAAATCCATGCAGTTCGCAATAAGTATAATCACTAATAACAAAATAGCGTGGTAGATTAAATTCTGCGAGACGTGGTAAGTCGGAAATAAATTTCAACCATTTTTCACAAATTGTATATGGAGGGATCTCATCCCAACCCATACCAAGGCCCCAAAGTTGTTGAATAAAGCGTTTTGCAAAAAAGGTAATAGGGCACAAAAAATCTAGAGGATCATAAATGCGAGCTATATTTGATAAAATTAATCTTTTAGTACAGGTTGTTTCTATTTTTGGTTTAATTTTGAAAGAAAAAACATCTGCACCCATGTGCCACTGAAGACCTAAGATTTTTAAAGTTGAATTGTCGTCGTTCGTGAAAGAGAATGATTGTGAATTAATATTCTGTTCCGGTAAACCTTCGAAAAATTTAGTATTGTTAGAAGTCCATTTTCTAAGCTCAAATCCTCCGCGATTACATAATTCTATTAGATCATCACGCGCCCGTATTGCTTGTTCGAGAGAGTACGAACACGAAACAATGTCGTCGACATAAATCTCGTTTTCCAAAATCTTTACTGCATTTGGAAAAGGTGCATCCTCATCTTTTGCTAATTGAATTATTGTTCGATTTGCTAAGAAAGGTGAACAGAATAATCCGAATGTGACTCGTAATAATCTATAGTCTTTAATGTCCTCATTGGGAGAAAATCGCCATACTATACGTTGATAGTCGGCGTGCTTTTTTGCGACACATATTTGTGTAAACATGCCTTTTATGTCACTAGTAAACACAATTGGATATGATCTAAAATTGAGTAAAATTTGCGTAATATCCTTTTGCAATTTTGGACCCGAAATAAGTTGATCATTTAGAGAACCAAAATTAGTTTTAGCGGATGCGTCGTAGACAATGCGCAAGGTGTTGGAACTGGACTTGGTTAACAATGATGAGGAATATAAAATACATTATCAATTTTTTGATTATCTAAAATGGGTTCCAAATAATTGTTATCAATGTATTCTTGAATAAGTTTTGAATATTCTGAGTGCAATTCAATATTTTTTTTAAATTTTCTTTCTAGTGAAAAAAAGAGTTTAATAGCATGCTCTTTAGTATTATCAAAGTCGAAAAATGGATCAGAATTTTTAAAAGGCAACTCAACAATGTACCGTCTCTCAGCGTTTCTAGAATGCGTTTTTTGAAAGATTTCTTCGGCGAGGTCTTCATCGGGAGAATTTTTATGTGATTGCGGAACTTCTTCAATTTCCCAAAAGGATTTCATAGTATTATCAATGTCAATTTTACTTGTGAGAAAAAATGAATTACTGTTATGAATATTTGTTGCGTTATCGAATTTACCCATTAGTACCCAACCGAATACTGTTTCCAGTGCGACCGGTTGATTCGCTTCACCGAATAATTTATTACCCAACAGAACATGAGGTACGACTTCAGCGCCTAACAAAATGTCTATTTCCGAGGGTTTGTAAAAATGTGCATCAGCAAGAGGTAAGTCTTTTATATGAGCCCATTTCTCAATATTCTCAATTGCAGAAAAGGGCAATTTATTACACAACTTAGAGAAAATTACTGCGTCAAATGTTATTAACAGATTAGGCTTATCGATGGGTTTTATAGTGCACGTGACAGCACCCTTTGAAGTAAAATCTTGCATGTCAGATAGACCCTGAACCCTAACTGAATAGTTATATCTTGTGAGACCTAGACTTTTATAACATTTTTCCGAGATATAACTCATCTCCGAACCGCAATCAATTAAAATGCGTATTTTTTTAAACTCTCCCCGCCTATCCAAGATTTCGACGTTTGCGGTGGATAATAAAATGCGAGTATTGGATATTATTTTTCCACAAAAACTGGATTTGCGGAATTATTATTGACTTGACTGTTAGGACTATTTACTGTTGCAGCGGCGGAATCAACTTGCATACAAGTCTCCGGCGATATCGAATTATCATTATTTGTAGCATTTGATTCTGCTCCCGTATTACGGTCATTTCGTGAAATATGAAATAATGAATGATGATTTCCATTACAAAATTTACAAGTAGAATGCGACTTTTTTATGTCATGATAAGAACTTAAACAATTCGTACATAATCGTTTTTGCCGAACAAATGAATTTCGCTCTTGCGCGGTTTTTTTGTGAAACACAGAACATGCATAAAGGTTATGCGTTGCGTTACATAAAGTACAAAGTGTGGAAGAATTATTCTCCCTTAAGGCTTACGGTGAGCGCTCTATCAAACGATATATAAGATCTGTTCCAACAACCGTCGAGAACTGGTTCAGTACCGTGAGAAATGTTTGACCAACACCGTCTTACGTCGCATTCGCCGAGAGTACATTAACAACTGAACTGACTGACTAATTCTGGACGGTTCGGAATCGATTCTTGCTGTGTTGGAACAAACCCATAGTTTTCGCTCAGTAACTCCTTAACGGATAATGATAAAAATATGCGGTTTTTTTAATAGACTATAAATATTATTTTACATCGACGCTGTGTTTTGAAATTTTGAAAAAGTGTAAAATTAATTTTTTAAAATGAATTTTGCATATTTTCAAAATTTTAAAACACAGCGTCGACGTAAAATTATATTTGTAGTCTATTAAAAAAAAACCGCATATTTTTATCATTTTTAGTTGAGGAGTTATTGAGCAAAAACTATATCCCTTTGGATCGAGCGCTCACCGTAAGCCTTAAGAAAAATGTACTACGCGGTTTGGATTTTTGAAAAGAATGATTTGATTTATTCGAAGTATGTTTGACATTATCCAAAAGAGATGTTTGAGATCTAGTGCGTTGTATTGAAGTTTTAGCTTTACTGCGACGCGTAACAAAATCGAATAATATCTGAAACGAAGCTATTTCTTCAGTACTGGGAAATTCTAATTCAAATTGTGTAAACGTATTTTCATCGAGATGCTTTGAAAATAAATAGAGAAGCAAGAAGTCCCAATTAGACGTGCAAAAGCCCATGTTTTTCAAACTAGCAATATTTTCGCCATAAGTCGTTAGTAAAGAACTCAAATCGGACACATTTTTTGCGTGACTTATGACCGGTGCAGCTTCCAATTCTCGAAGCAGAGTGAAAGCTATAGCCTTTTTATCATAAAAACGATTTACAAAAGAATCGTAAGCGTTTTGGTAATTTTTAGAATTTAGGGGCGTTATTTGTACATGCGATAGCGCCGCTCCTTCCAAATGTGTAACTAAAAGATTGAATTTTTCTATGGGTTCTAAATCCATGTTATTATAAACAAGCGTATTGAAAAGATCATAAAATGATTTAAATTGTGTTATATTAATACCTGAAAACTTGAGCAAATTAATAGGGGGTAATTTTATCTTTTTACGGTTATTAGAATTCGGAGTATTGGCAGCGACTAAATTAGATGCGGGTTCTATCTTATGTTCTTTCTCACTAATCTCTAATAAGACGGTTCTAACGCGAGATAAATTAAAATCAAATTGTTTGCGAACATTTTCTTCCGTAGCGATTGCTTCATCCTGTAAAACAATGAGTAAAATAATATTCTCGTGATGTTTTTTAAAATCTGCTGCAATTTGATCAACAGAGGATGCTAACATTTTAAATTGAATCTGAAAGTTTTGATCATCTTTTGCCGTTAAGGAAAAATCTATCATTTCAGCAATTTGATTAAAACATATTGGGCGTAGCGCCTTGTATTAAACAATTAAACAATTTTATTTGCGTTTTGCGACATTTCAAAATGTAAAAATTAAATAGCGTTAAAGCGAAGATACGAGATTATGCTTGTGCAAAGTTGACAGTAAATTTTTATGTTGAAATCAGCTGTTCTCATAAAAAGAATGGTATTTTCGTTGAGACAGAAAAAACGATTTGCCTTATCAGATGTACCGAAAGTATACAAGAACCTTGAAACTTTTTAGATATTTTTTAAAAGAATGTAGTATGTAGAATATAGTAATATATTTGTATCTATTATAAAAACTTCAATGAAGCTACTAATGATCATGTAATGCTTACTTTTGTATCATAATATATATATATATATATATATATATATATATATATATATATATATATATATATATATATATATATATATATATATATATATATGATCCGGTTAAGAAGGAACCAAATTAATATGTCAATAACATATTACAAGCGTTATGCGCTGGTACAGAAAAAATGCGTAAAAGAAAAGGACTGTAGATTGCAAACTGAATCGGCACTTACCAAGTGTTTAGGTTGCACCCCTGGCGTAAGAATTCTTCTTTCACCTTTTGTTGCTTGTCTGTGTACACACACGTTCGCGTCTATATATGACGACTCTGTCCCCGCAAGTGGCGTTGTACCGATTCAAAAAATGATAAATAAAAAAAGTACAAAAAAGTTAAATACAAAAATAAGCTCTATAAATTAATATAATTAATTTCTGCAAAAAAAAAACTTAAATAAATTTATAAACACATGTTGAATATAAATGAATATAGTAGACTGACTGTTCAAATAAGTCTCATATATGCATATATATACCTTACCCACCCACCCATATTTCTCTAGTACCCCCTCCATCTTACATTTTGAATTATAATTTACCCTCCTACTTTTTATAGTAGAGAGGCTAATAAGTTGTATCTGTTAGTTGTATATATCCCTCATCAAATAAATAACTGTATCATTATTTTGATGGAGAGCGGGAAAATATCGCTGATAGACAACAGAGCACTGTTAACAAGAAGAGAAACCACACCAACTACAGATGTGGAAGAGAAAGAGGCTAAATTGAATTGTATTCAATTGTTTTAATAAATAAAATATTTTAAAACCTCACTGTGTTTAATTTTTAAATGATAAAAAGTAATGAAATTAAGTAAGATGCAGATATTCTTTAATTAACAACCAGCAACAGATACTTGGTATCACTTTTATCAAAGTAAGAACTAGGAACATGTTTTGATCCATCAGCACCCTCAAAATAAGCCTTAGTTTCACATGTGAAACATTTTCTGTTTGGCAGGTTGCAATCTCCACCACATTTGATGCACTTATACTTTACTGGAACAGGCATATTGCAATTAATAACACTTCCGCTCAGCAAGATTCTAATTTGATAATAATTGAAATAACTGAGCGTCACATACTTTTATAACAGCCCTTACACTAAACAGGTTAGGTATCCACAAAATAATATACAGAGTGATGAAAATAAAACTTTATTTTATAGTAATAGACATGCAACAAAACCTTTCATAGTAAATACGTGATCGATGATTATTATCTAAAACACTACTTATAATAAATGAGACATCATTGATTCTTCTTTGAAAGCGAGCTCTATCTCTAGCCATCTGCATCCAATCTGATTTTCTTGCTTTTTCAAACCAACCATCAGGATCCATAAGTATAATGGTTTCATTATTGTCTAAGTTAAACACAACCTGCTTTTGGCCACTCATTGTATCAGAAGAAAATCGATTAAACAATAAACTTCAAGTGTTAAACACTTTCGCTCAGCACTAGTATAATACGACTATTATTAAAATAGCTTAGCGTCATCTATCTACACACTTGTAACCCCTCCCAAACATTGTGACGTAGACGGCTGAAAGCTATGCCAATCCTGCTCCAGTCGCCATCTTGAATTGTGGAGCAGGATCGGCATAGCTATTCTACTAATAATGTCAAGCATTTTCTGTTTAATTGCTTCCTTATTATCAATATGCATTTTAGGGCTTGTGAAGCGAAAACTTGCTATTCTGCTAGCGAAAGCACTATGCTTTACACACACCATCTCTCATAGTAGTAAGCAGTTGATCAATGGACACTTTTTGTTTTTTGGATGGACTGGAACCTACAGGCATATCAACACTTTTCCTCTTCAGACATAACTTAATATGGCGGTCTAAATTGCTTTTTTTAGAAAAGCTATTTTTGCAGTATTCACACCGTTTTTTGATCGACGAAGGTACAGTTTTTTGTTGAAGAACTCGGCATAATTTAACACGACGGTATAAATTGCTTTTCTTAGAAAAGCTATTTTTGCAGTATTCACACTGTTTTTTGCTCGACGAAGGCACAGTTTTATGTTGAAGAACTGGGCATGACTTACTAATATGCCTCAGTAAGTTAAATTTATTGACGAAGTTCTTTTCACAATGCTCACACTTCATTGTTAAAGTTACAAATAATATTTAACTACACATCAAGTCAATTTTATACTTTATCCCCCACCTTTTCTGATGTTAACATCTATCGAAAACACCTGGCGTCTAAACAGCATCCGGTGTAAAAGCATTGACTGTCTAAAAAATAAAAGCCACCTGGCGTCTATACAGTTTCCGGTGGCATATTCAAGGTTGTTGGGTGATTGACCCCGTGTAGAAATGAAAGCCACCTGGCGTCTAGACACTATCCGGTGTTATGTTCAAGGTTGTTTGATGATTGACCTCGTCTAAAAATAAAAACCACCTGACGTCTAGACAATATCCGGTGTTGGGGTCTGGGATTTGTTTAAATAAGTTCTGTTAATAAAACACATTAAAAATATTTTTTATTGTAAAAAATTATAACATAAAATTTTCGTAAAGAAAATATACATTGGTAAGAGAACAAATAGGCTTTGGTTTTATATGGTAAAAACATCGTGGTTCTTTAAATGGAACTGGTGGATGGTCTTGCAGCTCATGTACAGGGTTGGATAAATATTTTCTTTTTATGCCGCCTTTTCTTCTCCTTTCACGTATATTGCCTCTTCATATGCAGTTAGCTCCCGAATAATGTTTGCGAAATTGTAATATGGGATGTATCCTTCATTCCAATTTATGCAATGATGGTTATTAGTTAGCCATGTAGCTTGCTTCTCTAAGTCTGGTGGTAGATGCTTTTTAGGAAATGGCGGTTTAAAACCATAATGGCATATTTTGGAACCATTATACGCTGCCATCTCTTTAATAATAAACTTGTGTTTATCTACTTTAATTCCTTGAATGTCTATAACTAATGGCATATTTTTAAGTTTGCTAATTTTCCTGTTACACTAATTCTTAAACTGTATGCTTCAATCACTCTTCTTAAATTTCTGAGTTTTATTATATGTTTTTGCAAAGCCTTTCTATACTTGGATTTCATGATAAACTAAACGGCTTTTATATGTCTTAGGCTCTTAAATAGCTTAGACCTGTCTGACAATTTTGGTTAGGGGATTATATCGAAACAAGCGGTCATATAATATTAAACAATATGCTGCAGTGTCTTGGAGTATATTTTCCCTTATTTCCATTTCGAACCATACTACTACAGATGATGACTGTATAGCTTCTTTTTGATGTGAACAGTCGATGTGCGCAATAGGCGCAATCGTCTTGAATTCGTGGGGATTAAATATTGGTGTATTTCCTGTTTCATAATAAGAATGTTGAAATTTTGCATACATGTCATATAATGTTGCGTACTTATTGTTTTTAAAGTCAAGAAATAGGTCATTGTAAGGACGTCTTTCAGAATTTAAAAAAACTCGTATATTCATAAGGTTAAACAATTATCAGATTTACTCATATTAGATTAGAGAAAAACAAAGTTACGTTTTTCTTACCTGTTTGCAAAGCCACAATTATGTGGCGTGGAGTTTCGAGTTTAGTAGCAGTTTTCACAGGCCAAGTATGCATGGTAGTTTGGGCAAGGGAAGGATACTCTACCAGTTCCCAACTTCTAAACGGCATCAATATGTTCCGATTATCATCTAAAATTTTTGTCAGCTCTAGTTGTTGAGAAATTCCAACAGATACGTGGGGAACCCTCCAGTAGATCTTTTCTATATTAATTTTTGGTTGCTCAGTGCCGGTTTTTACCGTTACTGCATCTACATCATTATTATTTAGAATCAGAATCAATTCCTGTTTCATGTTCAATATGACTTTTGTAGTTTTCAAAAAAGCCCATCAACATCTTCAGTGGAATACATACATTAAATTTGCCTGTATTAGGTATTAAGCTTTCATTAGGAAACCATCCCGCATTTTGAAGTTTGACACTTTCGCTTTTATTGTAAGATAAGTACCCCTTAAGGGTTGATATTAATTCTACATTTCGAACAGAATCAATAATAACACCATTCATTTCATATCGAATTTCTCTAAAAATAAAACTGAAGGTATTATTTATCAGTTTTAATTAAGTAACAGGTTTTCCATCTTCTTTAGTAAACGCTCCTTCTAAGTACAGTATGCTCTCACATGGTAGTGTATAGGCATCAAGTTCTTGAATTCCCATTATAATCTCCTCATTGTAGTCAAATTTAGCAGTTACGGATGGTTGGTAATTATGATACTCAAAGTCGACAATGGAATTGCCAACGAAAGGTTCTTGCTTAACGTTTAGGATATCCATTATACGAGTACTTCACAACCAAGCGCCTTTAAAAATCTATGTTCGTGTGTTAATAACGTTTCTTCTCGAACTAACTGAACATTGGTTCTTGGATCTTCTTTTATTACGAGGTTTTGTCCAAAGATTTTGTAAGTAATGTGGAACGTTATAGTAAACTACCATATTTTACAGTTGTTTAAGATGTAATAGTTTCCTTTCGAAACTTTATAAGATTTCCGTCCTGGTCAAGTATTCTTTCAATGATATTACTAATCGTTCGGACGCTCACAGAGAAATATAATATATTTAAAAGTGACTCCACCACTTTATAACCGGATGCAACAACTGGAAAAAGCTGGTGAATGATGTGGATAGGCTTTCCATTAGAATAAGAATCAACTGCTAAGTTGCAATCTATGCATATGGCATTAACTTTGATTATTTGTACTGGGAAATCTGACTCGTTTAGTTGATTGGCTTTAAGAATCCTTTTATTAAACCCTAGAAGAGATCCTATCGAGTTATCAGATGTAAAATCTATATCGACATTTGTCTTAATTGTAACGGTTGATTTCGATTAGCGACAATACACATTTGATTTGTGGACGGTATGTTTCTCTGTATATAACTATTTAGATCGGTAATCTCATAAGCACCAATAGGAATTGTTAATGTCCTATTACCATATGTGAATGTGTTGTTTGTTTCATCAATATTTGGGATGACATTGAAGGTTTCAAAATTTGTTAACCCTATCACATATTCAAAGTCATCATCTAGATATATAGGTGCATTGAAGTCTGAGCTTAAAATGGACGTATTCCCAAATAGTGAAAATGTCAAAGACATGTTACGTTTTAAAACTTTCTTTACAATAAGTAACTTTTTCGTTAGATGCACTTATTATATAAAAATTTCAACGAGAGCTCCCACAGTTTACCGCATTGTCTCGCTAATATTTGTCATAATTATAACTTATTTTGTTTAAGCTACCATCGCTATAGAAATATTTTGTCAGAGCATTCGGAGATCTCAAGTTTCCATAACTATCAAAATATACAATGCTGCTGTCTTTCTTTACATGCTGCCAATGAGTATCTGGTCCAGAGAGAATATCTAAATTGACAATACCACATTCATTTTTTCGAATTTTTGATGGTAAATTATTTTTCATTAACACTCGGAAATTTGGAATATGTAGTTTTCTGGCATATTTCATCAGATCTATGTTAGTCAATGCGCAGCGAGATAGACTTACTGAAAGTTTTTTGTCATCAGGCACAATCCCATCCTCTTTTTGGAAGGACGCAAATATAATCCTTTTCCAATAGCGGTTCGTTCCAATGCTAAGTTCTGTCGGTATGCCTCTTCTAATTTTTCTTTGGTAGCTTTAGCATTATTCACAGCTTTCACTATTCCTGCTGCTCCACCTCCTATGCTTCCCCGTGTACCTAATGCGGCGAATAGGGGGATAAGAGGAAGAAATCCACCAGTTTTGGGGATTGGAATTATTCTTTTTTTAGGGTTAGATATATTTTTGGTACCGATTAATGTCAGAGCCTGCTTTGCCTTGTCAATAAGGTGAACATGTGGTTTATTTCGTATTCTTTGTCGAGCTCTTTGCACTGCTTGAATAAAACTGAGAGGACTTTTCCGGAGACCCTGACCTCGTTTGCGTTTATTTGCCATTTTTCGTCGCAACCTCATTCCTAGCTTAGTTTTAGCTTTCATGGTTGCTGTAAAACCTAATGCAGCAATTTTTTCTCCAAGTGTTAGGTCGGAAGCTTTGAGCTGTTGATATGCCTTTTCCGCCAATTCCTTATCTGCCTCGTGTCGATTTTCTAAATCGGTATGCTGATGATACACCTTATCATGGGAAAGACAAGCTCTATCGAGAGGATTGATTCCTTGATCACCTTTGGCAAGTCTTTTTTCCAGTTTTGTGCCGGGTCCACAAAAACTGTATCCTGGAATGTGTAGTTCGAAAGGTAGCTTTACACCTTTACACCTTTTCGCTTTCGATTCTGATGTGACGTCTCAGTATAACTGAATTATTTGTCAATTCTTCTTATATATAATATACATACTTTGCGGACGTTTCAGCTCATAGTACTTCTTCAGATTTGTTGTAAGCATGAGGATCGAGAAACAGAAAATTTCACTACCTGTTGTTAATCATGATGATGTTTTAGTCGATACATTTCAAAAACACGGGTCCACTTCTTGGAGGTCTATCTAAACGATAGACTGATAGTCTGTCCTTCTGGTTGCGGGAAGACTAATGTATTAATAACTTTACTTGAACATCCCAATGGTTTGCGATTTGAAAATGTTTACTTCTACTCAAAATCCTTGTATCAGCCTAAATACGAATATTTAAAACAGCTTTTGGAACCTATAAAAGAGATTGGATATTTCGAGTACCAAGACGGCATGATGTAATTCCTCCAAGTGAGATAAAACCCAATTCCGTTATAATTTTTGACGATGTGGTTTGCAGCAGTCAGAGTATTATAAGAGATTATTTTTGCTTCGAGCGACATAGATACAGCGATTGTTTCTATTTATGCCAAATATATTCATCGATCCAAAAACAATTAATAAGAGACAATTCCAATTTCATAGTTCTGTTTAAACAATACGCCACTAATTTAAAACATATTTATGATGATCACGTCAATGTGGATATGTCCTTTCAGCAATTCAAGGTTATATGTAATGAGTGTTGGAATGATAAATATGGATTCCTCGTTATCGATAAAGATTGTTCTGTGACATCAGGACGTTACAGAAAAGGATTTGACACGTTCATTATTCCTTAGACTATAAATAATCATGTGGTTACATATGCACCTCATTAGTGTATCAACCATGAATAAAGAATTGGCAAAACAACTGGTGATAACCAGAAAATCTGTTAGACAAAAATATCAAAGTCTAAAATCCGATCTAGTTCAATCACAGTCTCAACTGGAAAAGGGTTACAAACCTATAGCGGAACCGTTGCAAAAACTATTGTCCACCATTAAAACGGATGTGGTGGTTAAACAAGAAGCGACTGAAATCAAATCTGAAACACCATCTTCCACGCCAACTTCTACACCAAAAAGATCGAACATTAATCCCTATGGTAAATATTTACCTTCAATGCCCATGACAATGCCTAGTTTCTTGGAAGATACTTTCCAGCACGAACCGAGAACTGATTAGTCTAGTGAGCAAAGCAGCCGCAGTCTTATTGATGAGGAGATCGAAAGAAGTCGAGTGTTTCTCCAAGAGCTTTCAAAAACCAAAGCCTATGAAGATTATTTAGATTCATACGATCCTTTACCAAGACAATATATTGATTTATCTGTGAGAGGTGATGAAACAGAAAATGATAGACAATATGGAGTAAAGCACGATATAGATACGGAAAAATTTAAAATTGGAGGGTCTAATTTAGAGATTGTGGGAAATGATATTAAAGTAAATGGTTTAACGTATATTGGAGGTCTTTACGAGTTACTCTTTAAAATACTGTAGGAACCTGTAGGATACAAACAATCTGATTTGGATAATTATATGGATATTTTAAATCGGTCCAATGCTTATCGAAGGCACAAGGATCGCAAAGTGACAAATATAGAAATATAATCAAACCCTATTTAATTAGGAAAGGAATATGAAAAACTAATATGTCTTCTAATTCAAAACCATTCGCCAAGCCTTCCCTCCTGCCAGACCATTGCGCAGAACACAGTCATTGAAACAGTACACCAAAGGAGAACTATTAGATTTAAGTAATAACAAAATTGATTATGTCTACTTTGACGCCCTAATGAGTTAATTGATTGATTACGTTTACTAATAGCTTCAGAAATGGCTTGAAATAATTTACATACTAACGAAATACAATCAATTTTTCGAGTTAAGAGAATTGAAAATAATAAAGTAGAGATTATACTAAATTAAACCTCATTCAGTTGTAAACTGTTATTTGAAAAACATGCCTATTGATAAATTTGGTCGATTTGGTAATTGTTAAGAAATAGGCCTATGTCTTATGATTCAACAACTTTAACATCTTCCCCGAAGTCATTTCCACAGTAAATGTATTATAAAAATAACTGGTTCTATGAAAAAAACAAAAATGTGTTATATTTTGGGAAATCAAAAAGACGAGTACGCCTTCCCCGTATCTGGAAAAATAGAACATCTAGACATTTTACCAGCAGACTGTGAAGTATTTTTTAATTTTGGTAAGGCTATTAAGTCGAGTGATCTTGTTGGACATACTATAAATAAAGGAGACAGGCTACACTTTATAACTGTAGCAGAACAACTATCTTTGTACGCAGAAATCGTTTTGAAGTGTTCTATAGCAAAAAATGACTAGTGTAAAAGAACAGATAGTAAATGAAATACATAGACCAGCTAGAAGGAAATTTCGAAGATGACGTGTTATTGTCAAGGAACTAAATGACTTCATACAGGCGGACTTATTCGAGTTAATACCATATGCTAAAATAAACAGAGGATATCGATACTTACTTATAGTTATAAATGTATTTGGCAAGTTTGTATGGGTAGAACCAGTTAAACGAACAACTGCAAAAGAAGTGGCAAATGGTATGTTGAAGATGAAAATTAAGCCTCAAAATTGTCAAACGGATATGGGCAAGGAATTTTATAACAAAGAGTAAGAGTAGTAAATTATTACAGTACCTACTATAGTTTAAAAGCTAGTATAGTGGAAAGAGTTAATCGTACCTTGAAAAACATAATGTGGAAAAGGTTTAGTCTACAAGGAAATTACAAATGGTTACCCATCTTACAATATATCGTAAGCCAGTACAACAACACTCTCCATAGCACTTACGGTCTGAAACCTGTACACGTAAATAGCAGAAATGCAAAAATATTATTACAAACAATTTACAGTCACATAAAAACAGTGGATCCTTCACCACCAAAGTTTAAAAAAAATGACCATATTAGAATATCTAAATACAGAGAAGCATTCCTTCTTGGAGTAACGAAATCTTTAAAATAAGAAAAGTTAACGCTACTAATCCAACAACTTATCTCTTGGAAGATCAAAACATGGAGCACATTCAAGGTGCGTTTTATTCCGAAGAATTGCAGAAACCCCAACACCCAAATATCTATCTGGTAGAAACAGTTCTTCTTGGTCTAGATAAAAAATACAATTCTTGGATTACTAAAAACCAATTGTTATAAATAAAACACTATTTATAATATGTATTTTTATTTCATAAAAGAAACATATGTTACACAAATATATCATTATCTATTATGTTGCACACCTAATACTGAAACATTTTGCATTAACAGCTATGTTGCTCCAACACACTTGCTCTTGTAGAAGAGTTAAATGCATAACTAAATGCAACCATCGGGTATATTGAATTCAGTTCTAACTTTCTTTCTTGCTGACACATTCGGTTTCAAATATTTCTGGGTAAATATACAATAGTTTCAACACCATAGCAATATTTTCACTGTTGCTGTATTGATGCTGTTGTATTACATTGGAAAAAACATTCCCCTCTTGTTTTCTTAAACCATCCGTCAATACCTTGAAATATATATCAATACTCCAATTTGGTATGTTACAAGTGGTAATATTTCCCAAAGTCTACAGATGGTTTCGAATCCCAAGTAAACGTTACTGTCATCTTTCACTATCTTAATCACACGATTTGTTGACAATTATTCAAACTGTAAAGTGAAACCATCTGCCTTTATTGCTTCTAACTCATCAAATGAATATAAATAGTTTGTAATTACTCCTTGGTAACTTAAAAAAGTATTCCATGTACTTTCATCAAATATAACTTGATCGCCTTTTTTCCCATAAATTGCTATGCTGATGCTGATGCTGATGCTAATCATGATGTTGACGATGACGATGACGATGACGATGGCGATGACGATGACGATGACGATGACGATGACGATGACGATGACGATGACGATGACGATGACGATGACGATGACGATGACGATGACGATGACGATGACGATGACGATGACGAGGAAGATGACGAGGAAGATGACGATGACGATGACGATGACGATGACGATGACGATGACGATGACGATGACGATGATGATGACGATGACGATGACGATGACAATGACGATGACGATGACGATGACGATGACGATGACGATGACGATGACGATAATAATAATCATAATAATAATAATAATCATAATAATAATATACTACTCATACTCATAAGTTTATTGACGACTGTATATACAAACTTGTACATGAAGTGTCAAACAATGAAATAAACAAAATATAATAATAACCATAAAAATAGATAAGATAGAATAAATAAAATATGCTATAAATAGTTCGATTCATGGTTAATGTATTCTTGAATGCTGTAGAAGAATTATCCAATAAATAACGTTTCAAAAATACATTGAAAGTGTGAGAATTTATATTTTTAAAATCACGATTCAAGAAGCGATTAGTTAATACATTAAACAAGTTTAGATCCAAACTATTTCTTTTAGAAGTAGCGAGCCTTGAGCGTGTGACAATGAGGTCTTCGGCATGCCTGGTATTGTAAGAGTGAATGTCAGACTGAGTCTCAAAGGCATATATATTACGGTGAATATCAGTTAAACTTTGAAATAAATAGATACAGGGAACAGGCAGAACTTTTAAGGTCTTGAACAATGGCTGGCAATGAGTACCGGGGGGAACTTTAGCAAGAATTCGTATAGCCATTTTTTGTAAACTAAAAATTCTGCTTGCGTAGGTTGAATTGCCTCAAAGTGTTATACCGTAATTTAGGTGACTATGTACTAAAGAAAAGTAAACAGTACGAAGTACATTTTGTGATATACAAGATTTCAATTGGCGCATAACAAATATTTGCGACGATAGTTTCGTACTCAGAAAATCAACGTGCGAATTCCAATTCAGATAAGTATCTAATATTATTCCTAGTAACTTTACTGGGTCTGATTTCATGGCCCATTTATCTGCTGTAAAATGAATAGACTGGGTTTTAGCGTCGTTCAACTTGAGACAATTAGCAGAAAACCAATCCCTTGCTTGAGCCAAATTATCTGAGCCTAATTGAATATCGCCTGTTGATAAAATAGTTGTGTCATCTGCAAACAAAATGCAGTGATCCATTATCACATGAGGAAGATCATTAATATACAGGAGAAAAAGTATGGGACCAAGAATGGAGCCTTGAGGTACACCATTCTTTACCGACAAAAATGCGGAGTCAGCCCCATGACAACTTACATACTGCTTTCTGTTTACCATAGTATTCCATTTTACAAATTAAAATGTCGCTAAAAACAGAATCAAAAGCTTTAGTAAGATCACACATGGTGGTATTCGACGAATAGCCCCCATCCAAACCATCGACTACAGCACTTACAAGATCAGCAAGAGCGCCTAAGGTGGATTTGTTTTTCCGAAAACCGTACTGAACCCTAGATAATAACTGTTTGGACTCCAAATAGGAAATTAATTTCTCCTTTTTTAGAGTCCAAAGCATATTTTTTCAGCAGTAATACATTTTTGCGCATGATACGCAAATCCTTATTGAACCACTGGACACCGTGACGATGATGACGATGACGATGGCGATGGCGATGGCGATGGCGATGGCGATGGCGATGGCGATGGCGATGGCGATGGCGATGGCGATGGCGATGGCGATGGCGATGGCGATGGCGATGGCGATGGCGATGGCGATGGCGATGGCGATGGCGATGGCGATGGCGATGGCGATGGCGATGGCGATGGCGATGGCGATGGCGATGGCGATGGCGATGGCGATGGCGATGGCGATGGCGATGGCGATGGCGATGGCGATGGCGATGGCGATGGCGATGGCGATGGCGATGGCGATGGCGATGGCGATGGCGATGGCGATGGCGATGGCGATGGCGATGGCGATGGCGATGGCGATGGCGATGGCGATGGCGATGGCGATGGCGATGGCGATGGCGATGGCGATGGCGATGGCGATGGCGATGGCGATGGCGATGGCGATGGCGATGGCGATGGCGATGGCGATGGCGATGGCGATGGCGATGGCGATGGCGATGGCGATGGCGATGGCGATGGCGATGGCGATGGCGATGGCGATGGCGATGGCGATGGCGATGGCGATGGCGATGGCGATGGCGATGGCGATGGCGATGGCGATGGCGATGGCGATGGCGATGGCGATGGCGATGGCGATGGCGATGGCGATGGCGATGGCGATGGCGATGGCGATGGCGATGGCGATGGCGATGGCGATGGCGATGGCGATGGCGATGGCGATGGCGATGGCGATGGCGATGGCGATGGCGATGGCGATGGCGATGGCGATGGCGATGGCGATGGCGATGGCGATGGCGATGGCGATGGCGATGGCGATGGCGATGGCGATGGCGATGGCGATGGCGATGGCGATGGCGATGGCGATGGCGATGGCGATGGCGATGGCGATGGCGATGGCGATGGCGATGGCGATGGCGATGGCGATGGCGATGGCGATGGCGATGGCGATGGCGATGGCGATGGCGATGGCGATGGCGATGGCGATGGCGATGGCGATGGCGATGGCGATGGCGATGGCGATGGCGATGGCGATGGCGATGGCGATGGCGATGGCGATGGCGATGGCGATGGCGATGGCGATGGCGATGGCGATGGCGATGGCGATGGCGATGGCGATGGCGATGGCGATGGCGATGGCGATGGCGATGGCGATGGCGATGGCGATGGCGATGGCGATGGCGATGGCGATGGCGATGGCGATGGCGATGGCGATGGCGATGGCGATGGCGATGGCGATGGCGATGGCGATGGCGATGGCGATGGCGATGGCGATGGCGATGGCGATGGCGATGGCGATGGCGATGGCGATGGCGATGGCGATGGCGATGGCGATGGCGATGGCGATGGCGATGGCGATGGCGATGGCGATGGCGATGGCGATGGCGATGGCGATGGCGATGGCGATGGCGATGGCGATGGCGATGGCGATGGCGATGGCGATGGCGATGGCGATGGCGATGGCGATGGCGATGGCGATGGCGATGGCGATGGCGATGGCGATGGCGATGGCGATGGCGATGGCGATGGCGATGGCGATGGCGATGGCGATGGCGATGGCGATGGCGATGGCGATGGCGATGGCGATGGCGATGGCGATGGCGATGGCGATGGCGATAATAATAATAATAATAATAATAATAATAATAATAATAATAATAATAATAATAATAATAATAATAATAATAATAATAATAATAATAATAATAATAATAATAATAATAATAATAATAATAATAATAATAATAATAATAATAATAATAATAATAATAATAATAATAATAATAATAATAATAATAATAATAATAATAATAATAATAATAATAATAATAATAATAATAATAATAATAATAATAATAATAATAATAATAATAATAATAATAATAATAATAATAATAATAATAATAATAATAATAATAATAATAATAATAATAATAATAATAATAATAATAATAATAATAATAATAATAATAATAATAATAATAATAATAATAATAATAATAATAATAATAATAATAATAATAATAATAATAATAATAATAATAATAATAATAATAATAATAATAATAATAATAATAATAATAATAATAATAATAATAATAATAATAATAATAATAATAATAATAATAATAATAATAATAATAATAATAATAATAATAATAATAATAATAATAATAATAATAATAATAATAATAATAATAATAATAATAATAATAATAATAATAATAATAATAATAATAATAATAATAATAATAATAATAATAATAATAATAATAATAATAATAATAATAATAATAATAATAATAATAATAATAATAATAATAATAATAATAATAATAATAATAATAATAATAATAATAATAATAATAATAATAATAATAATAATAATAATAATAATAATAATAATAATAATAATAATAATAATAATAATAATAATAATAATAATAATAATAATAATAATAATAATAATAATAATAATAATAATAATAATAATAATAATAATAATAATAATAATAATAATAATAATAATAATAATAATAATAATAATAATAATAATAATAATAATAATAATAATAATAATAATAATAATAATAATAATAATAATAATAATAATAATAATAATAATAATAATAATAATAATAATAATAATAATAATAATAATAATAATAATAATAATAATAATAATAATAATAATAATAATAATAATGCTCATTCGCCTAACATTGTTCAAGCACGATGGCAAGCGACACACGTGCTCCTGAAATCAATGATGTTTTCTGCAAAAAATGTAGAAATAAAGTAGTTTCATTTGTGAAATGTGTCACTTGTGATAGTTGTTACCATCCCAGCTGTGCAAAAAATTTAAAATTCGTACAAATTGACAAGTTCCTTATTAGATGTTGTGAAGAAAACTTAAACGACAATTTTAATGATGATGAGCATTTCTTCGATGCCATGGAGAAGTTAGCCTCAGCATCGGATAATAAGGTAGACATACATATTTTTAAATATATATTAAGACAAAAAGATTGTTTAATCTTTGAATTGCGCGATAAAATAAAATCGCTAAATGAACAGCTCAATTCATTTAAAATTGCTGAACAAAAACCTACAATTACAAAAACGGGTGAAGCCTTAAGTAAAAAGGGTAAACATACGACCGACAAAACCCCGAGATCCACTACAGCTGAGATAGCCCAAACAAATAGTAATAAAATTACTGCTCAAGAAGTTAGTAAAGTCATTAAAGATGCTGAAAAGCATATTGCTGCATTTAGTAATGTCGTTACTCATAAAAATGCTACTAATTTTGTGGAACAGAATTGGCAGCAAGTTTCTCACAAAAAAAATTAAAAAACCAATAACTCTCCTTTAATAGGCAATTATTCCGGACCTTCGACAATACAGGGTGTCGAAAAAACTGTTGCACTCCATGTCTACAATTTAAAGCCGAATACATCGGCTGATGATCTACTGGTATTCCTGCGTAAACATTCCCGAAGCGACTTGTACAGTTCTAGTTTCTCGTAATTCTGATATTTATGCATCATTTAAAGTTGTAATCTCGAAAACTAACTATGATAAAGCTATGAATGCTTCACTGTGGCCCACCAACGCTTGTATTCGTCATTTGTTTCAAAGGAAGAGGTCAAATCTGGATATGGTTTAACAAAAACTCCTCCAAATAGTTGCTACAATAATACTTCTGAATACAATATAATATTCAAAATTATTCATTTGAATGTACAATCAATTAGTAACAAAATAGAAAGACTGGAAATGCTACTTAGTGAAGAAGATCCAGTTGTGGTGAGCGTTGCTGAACATTGGTGTCGACAAGATGAGATATCCTTTATGAAAATTCCGGAGTACAACCTAATTACCAGTTTTTGCCGTTCATCCCGAGAACATGGAGAGGAACATCAATATATGTTAAGTGCAGCTGTGAAGCATATTCTGTTGACTTGCATAGTTTTTGTGTTGAAATGCATTTCGAGTGTAGTGCTGTTAAATTGGTGCTTGGGGGTAGGAAAATAACAATATTAAGTGTTTATCGTCCTCCTAAAGGTGACTTTAATTTGTTTTTGAAAAACCTTTGTTTTGCGTTAGATCTATGTATTATCCAGTCTCCTGATATTTTTCTTTGTGGAGATTTAAACTTAAACTATTTAGATGATAGCTACCATAAACAGTCATTTGATGACATTCTCATAAGTTATAATCTGGGAGTTACTTCTTTTGCCCCCACTAGAATTGTGACTAACTGTATAGGACAAACTAGTGTCAGCAAAGTAGATTATATTTTGACAAATGTAGATAATAATCAGTTGGTATCAAATGTCTACGAGGCACATATTAGTGATCACAGGGTTTGTAGTTTAAAGTATCGTATTCAATTTCACCAATCGAAATCAATTCATTACCCACCAATTCATCAGCAATTTAGAGATGTTTCTGATCACAACATCATTAATTTAGTTTCATTTATATCTAAAACTAACTTTGATGAAATTTACACTGATGACGTTGATCTCAGCTTTAATAACATTATAAAGTATGTATTGGACCTTACTTGTCCTGTAAAACACTATTATATACGTAATAATGGCAGAACTCAAGCTAAATGGGTAAATTCTGAAATTAAACATTCCAGTTTGTGTCTAAAAAAATTATATTGGCTGTGCCGACAAGAGGGTAGCAGCAACTCTCAGATTATTTATAAGGAAGCTAAAGCCAATCATAATGCATTGTTACGAAGGTCTAAATTAGCATTTCACAACAGACTAATTGACAGCGCTAGCAACAAAAATAAAACAGTGTGGAATCTTGTAAATAAAGAAACTGGTAGAAAAAACTTGAAAAAGAATATTTTTCTAAATTTAGAGGGCAATCGTTGTTCGGATCCCAAGCAACTTGCCGGTGCTTTTATAGACTATTTTGCCACTATCACTGAAAAAAAACTGCTTGCTCATTTTGGCAACTTGGGGCACGTCTTCGAAAATCATTAACACTACATTTTTCTTTTACCCCGTAGATTCAGATGAGGTACTGAACATTATTAATAATTTAAAAAACAAAAATAATGCTGGTATTGATTGCTTGTCTGTCAAGTTAATTAAAACAATGTCAACTCATTTAGTCCAGCACATTGCTTATTTTATTAATTTATCCATAATTAGTTGCCGTTTTCCTAGTGCTCTTAAAAAGGCCATAGTATTACCTGTTTTCAAAAAAAATGATCCTGAAGATATAGCAAATTATAGACCTATCTCAATGTTAAGTGTTTTCTCTAAAGTATTTGAAAGAGTAGTCTTTAACAGAATGTTTGATTTTATTGATAAATACAAAATTATGACAAATTGCCAACACGGTTTTAGACGGGGTAGATCTACTCAGTCAGCAGCTTGCAGTTTCACTGAGAGTATCTACAGTTTGCTTGATAGTGGTAAGCATGTAGCTTGTCTTTTTTTTGATTTGTCACGAGCATTCGACAGTCTTCGTATCTCCTTTATCAAAGATAAGTTATATAGTATTGGATTTAGAGGAATATTTTTGAATTGGTTAGTTCATTATCTATCTGACAGAACTATGCATGCTAGAGTTCTCAATACTACTTCGCATTGTCGTAATATGGATATTGGAGTGCCTCAGGGATCGGTGCTGAGACCATTAATTTTTTTGTTATTTGTCAACGACTTACCGAGCTTTATTAACGCACCTCATCTTACGATGTTTGCCGATGACACGTCTCTTGTGGTGTCAGCGCGGACCCCTGAGGGACTCGTAGTCGTTTGTCAGGGTTTTATACGATCTTTTGTTAACTGGTGTGAAGCTAACGCACTTATTTTAAATGTTGATAAAACTGTAATAGTTTATTTTCGATCTTCGTGTAATCCGCAGGTCAAACTACACCTTAATATTAATAATTCTGTTCTTGAATCTAATGATAATACCAAGTTCTTGAGTGTCTATCTTGATTACCAATTGAATTGGTCTATACATATCGATATGCTCAACAAAACACTCAACAAATCACTGTATGCAATATCTCGAATAAGAAAAACTATGCCCTTATGTGTATTATTAAACATTTATTACAGCTTAGTCTATAGCCACCTCTCCTACAATATAATTTTGTGGGGTAGTGCTGTTAGGAGTGGGAAGATCTTTGTAACTCAAAAACGGATACTTAGAAACATATTTGGAATTAATTCCCGGGAATTAAAAGGTAAGAAAGTTTTCATTAACAATAAAATACTGACACTACCCTGTATTTATATTTATAAAACCTTATTATATATCAAAGAAAATATTTCTTCTTTAGTTAAAAATTCTCATTTTCATAACTATTCAACACGCAATAGTGATTTGTTATTGAGGGTGAGGGTGAGGGTGAGGGTGAGGGTGAGGGTGAGGGTGAGGGTGAGGGTGAGGGTGAGGGTGAGGGTGAGGGTGAGGGTGAGGGTGAGGGTGAGGGTGAGGGTGAGGGTGAGGGTGAGGGTGAGGGTGAGGATGAGGATGAGGATGAGGATGAGGATGAGGATGAGGATGAGGATGAGGATGAGGATGAGGATGAGGATGAGGATGAGGATGAGGATGAGGATGAGGATGAGGATGAGGATGAGGATGAGGATGAGGATGAGGATGAGGATGAGGATGAGGATGAGGATGAGGATGAGGATGAGGATGAGGATGAGGATGAGGATGAGGATGAGGATGAGGATGAGGATGAGGATGAGGATGAGGATGAGGATGAGGATGAGGATGAGGATGAGGATGAGGATGAGGATGAGGATGAGGATGAGGATGAGGATGAGGATGAGGATGAGGATGAGGATGAGGATGAGGATGAGGATGAGGATGAGGATGAGGATGAGGATGAGGATGAGGATGAGGATGAGGATGACGATGACGATGACGATGCCGATGACGATGACGATGACGATGACGATGACGATGACGATGACGATGACGAGGAAGGTGACGAGAAAGATGACGATGACGATGACGAGGAAGATGACGATGACGATGACGATGACGATGACGATGACGATGACGATGACGATGACGATGACGATGACGATGACGATGACGATGACGATGACGATGAAGATGATGAAGATGATGATGATGATGACGATGATGATGATGATGATGATGATGATGATGATGATGAGTAGCGACACCACTTACTCTAGCTGAAATCGGACTGGCAGCACTGCGCACCCGGGAGGGATGAGCTACTTTTTTCCTCTGGTGCCAGCCGTCGATGTGTCAGGCCAACCACCTGACACACTGAAACCTCCGGTTCCAAATGCCAGGAGAGGGCCCCCACAATCGACCCCATTCGGATGGGGGTCATGGGCAAGGTGGTGGGGCCCAGCCGGACGGATTGCCCGTTGACGACCAAGGCCATGAAAATGGAAGTTTTGAGTGGACCGATGAGCTAAGAGACGATCTTCTGGTCTGTTATGAAATCAGCGAGCCCGGGCGAAGAGGATACATGGCGCGGATGAATGCTCGGTGGTGCGACATGCACCCCGAAGGCCGCGCCCTCACCGCACAAAATCTGCGGGATTATGTATCCTACCTTCGTCGCAGAGGCTATGAGAGGCGTCCTCATCTAAGGGTGAACGAAGTGGCTGAGGAGCCACGGAATGATCCCGCAGAGGCGCCGCGCTTCATTCCCCGAGAACAGGACGGCCTGAGCACCCGTCGGGGGTTGACTTTTATAAAACCCCCGAAACCCGCAGATCTGGCTCGAGTGGACACTACGCTCCGTGAAAATCTCCCAGAAGAGGCTGACATCTGGCGCGTCAATTGCGCTGTGTACGAAGCCGCTGAACTGCTGACTCGGATGAATACAGGGCGTGAAAATGCCGTTTCTCCACTAGAGAGAGCACGGCGGCGAGTGCACAAGATGGAGGCTAAGATCCGGTCGGCGAGGCAACACGCGTCCCGTATCCAATGTGGGATGGACTACGTGGAAGCCAATAGGGCTTTCACACCTAAAGTGAGACGCATCGTTACTTCCCTTAGGCGACTCCATCATACCCTGAATCGGGTGGTGCTGCTCACCATCAAGCAGCATTCTCTCGACAGGATACGGATGCTAGTGGCTGCGAAAAAGTCACTAGTGAGGCGGTCGAGAAGGTTGGAGCAAAATAATTTGTTCCGTGTAAGGCCTTCTCGACTTTTTGAACAGCCTCAGCGTGTTGCGGACAATCCGCCGACTGTAGATCGGGTAGAATCCTTTTGGAGAGATCTTTATGGCCGCAGGATTCCACTTGATAGAGACACTCCAGCCCTAGCACACTTCGAGGCCTTTTCTCAAAGGCTTCGAGAGCCACAAGAGGTGTGCCCACCGATAACCCCAGATGAAGTTCGGAGATCATTTATTAGATCGAAGAACTTCGCTGCTACTGGTCCCGATGGGATCAGCAACTTCTGGTGGAAAAAAATCACCAGTGTCCACCGCCATTTGGCCAGAATATTCACGTCCTGGCTAAATGGAGAGCAGCAAATTCCGGCGTGGTTTGTCGAGGGGAGAACCGTGCTTATCCCTAAGAGCGGAGATTTGTTCCAGCCCAAGAACTACCGTCCAATAACCTTCCTGAAACGTGTTACAAGGTGTTTACTCGCATCTTGTACGCGCGTGTGCTCCACGCAGTGAACCCGGTTTATCATGTACGATCAGCGAGGGTCCAAGAGGGGTGTAGCTGGCTGTAATGAGAACCTGATCATCGACAGATGTATTACGCAGGACTCCGTGCAGTACAAGCGAAACCTCTCAATGGCCTGGATAGATTACCGCAAAGCATTTGATATGACATCACATGAGCTAATAATCCACTTGCTCCAATGCCTTGCGGTGGCCGACCCCATAGTGATGTATTGAACAACTCATGCCGCTCTGGAGGACCCGCTTTACCATAACATCGGCTAATGCAAGGGTCCAGACAGAGCCGGTTTTGTTAATGAGGGGAGTGTTCCAGGGAGATTCCCTGAGTCCCCTCTTGTTTTGCATCTCACTGCTGCCATTATCCGTTGCACTTCGTCGTACCCGGGGTTACAACTGCGGTACCCCAGGAGACCGGAGGCATAAAGTCACCCATTTGTTCTATATGGATGACCTTAAACTCTATGTCTCCGGAGAGAGGGATTTAAATCAGTCCCTCAGAGTGGTACAGGAGTACACGTAGGCAGTTGGGATGGAGTTCGGGCTGGACAAATGTGCACTGGTTCATGTCAAGAGAGGACGATGCGGTACATACGGAGGGACGCCCAGCTCATAGACGGAAGCATCTTCCACCATCTAGATGCCGAAGAGTCGTACACCTATTTGGGTGTCCCACAGCGGGGCACTCATGAGGTGGCTACGGTGAAAAACGCTCTCCGCGGCAGGTATCGGCACCGCCTCTGACAAATCTGGCCTTTGGAGCTGTCGGGTAAGAACAAGGTGAGTGCCACAAATATGCTTGCCGTTCCGATCCTTCTCTACTCCTTTGAAGTAGTGAAATGGACACAAGAAGAGCTGAGGCAACTCGATGTAGGGACCCGGAAAATGATGCATTTCCATCGGAGTTTGCATCCAAGATCGTCTGTTCCGCGGTTATACTTCCCAAGAAATCGGGGAGGCCGTGGACTCTTGAGTTTGGAGTGTCTCCAGGGCAGAGTGATTTTGGAGGAAGCCTGTAAAGTCATCAGGAGCTCGGATTCCCTTCTCTGCATGGTCCAAGATCATGAAGCAGCAGGGATAGGAGCGTTTGTATATAAGGCAGCGAGAAGAGCAGCCAATGAACTTGGTCTCGTGTTCGATACTGAGCGGGAAAATCCAGATTCTGTCACCGAGTCGGATCCTGCTCTGTTAAAAGCCCAAATTAAAATTGCAGAAACGCGTCTCCTGCAGCTACATAAGGATAAGCCAATGCATGGTCTCTTCTACCGTCATCTAGAGGGGTTTGACTTATCTGAAAAGCTGACCTTCGCTTTTTTGAGGTCAGCTGGGCTGAAATCTGAGACCGAGGGGTCCATAATGGCTTGCCAAGATGGTGTAATTAACACTCTCGTCTATCGTAGTCGTGTCTTGGGTATCGAGGTTCCTGATACCAGATGCAGGGCCTGCCGCCAGGCGCCGGAGACGCTTATGCATCTCCTGTCGGTCTGTCTGGTATATGCGGCCACAGCGTATATCCAAATACACGATTCAGCCTTACGGGTGTTGTATTATCATTTACGATACTGGTATGAGATAGACGAGACGCCAGTGCTGCGTTATGCTCCGGGGGATATAGAATCCGTTGTGGGGAATGAGAAGTGGCGAATTTATTGGAACTATTCATTCCCCACCCTCAAGCAAATTCAAGCCAATAAGCCTGATGCAGTCCTCCTCGACCACCAGCTTAGGACGATGTTTGTGATTGAGTTCTCGGCTCCCGCGGAGAACAACATCGTCCTAAAAGAGGAGGAGAAACGGAGGAAGTATCGAGATCTTCTCCCCGAGCTCCGCAGGCTGTATCCAGACCACTCTGTTAAGATTGTGGTGCTAATTATAGGCGTCCTGGGTGGAATGAGAGATACGTTGCTTTCTGACTTAAAGATCATACCGGCTTGCCGAAATTCGGCAGAAAACTTAGCCGGCAGAATGCAGAAGGCAATCGTCCTTGGTTCGCTTCAGAACGCACGATTTACGGGCGCAATGATTACTGACTCCACTAACAATAACAATAACAATAACAATGCCAATGCCAATGCCAATGCTAATGCCAATGCCAATGCCAATGCCAATGCCAATGCCAAGAGCACTTAGCCGGCAGAATGCAGAAGGCAATCGTCCTTGGTTCGCTTCAGAACGCACGATTTACGGGCGCAATGATTACTGGCTCCACTAACAATAACAATAACAATGTCAATGCCAATGACAATGACAATGACAATGACAATGACAATGACAATGACAATGACAATGACAGTACCAGTACCAGTACCAGTACCAGTACCAGTACCAGTACCAGTACCAGTACCAGTACCAGTACCAGTACCAGTACCAGTACCAGTAACAGTAGCAGTAACAGTAACAGTAACAATAACAATAACAATAACAATAACAATAACAATAACAATAACAATAACAATAACAATAACAATAACAATAACAATAACAATAACAATAACAATAACAATAACAATAACAATAACAATAACAATAACAATAACAATAACAATAACAATCACAATGACAATGACAATGACAATGACAATGACAATGACAATGACAATGACAATGACAATGACAATGACAATGACAATGACAATGACAATGACAATGACAATGACAATGACAATGACAATGACAATGACAATGACAATGACAATGACAATGACAATGACAATGACAATGACAATGACAATGACAATGACAATGACAATGACAATGACAATGACAATGACAATGACAATGACAATGACAACGACAACGACAACGACAACGACAACGACAACGACAACGACAACGACAACGACAACGACAACGACAACGACAACGACAACGACAACGACAACGACAACGACAACGACAACGACAACGACAACGACAACGACAACGACAACGACAACGACAACGACAACGACAACGACAACGACAACGACAACGACAACGACAACGACAACGACAACGACAACGACAACGACAACGACAACGACAACGACAACGACAACGACAACGACAACGACAACGACAACGACAACGACAACGACAACGACAACGACAACGACAACGACAACGACAACGACAACGACAACGACAACGACAACGACAACGACAACGACAACGACAACGACAACGACAACGACAACGACAACGACAACGACAACGACAACGACAACGACAACGACAACGACAACGACAACGACAACGACAACGACAACGACAACAACAACAACAACAACAACAACAACAACAACAACAACAACAACAACAACAACAACAACAACAATAACAATAACAATAACAATAACAATAACAATAACAATAACAATAACAATAACAATAACAATAACAATAACAATAACAATAACAATAACAATAACAATAACAATAACAATAACGACAGCAACAGCAACAGGAACCGGAACATGAACGCGAACACGAACACGATCACGATACGACCACGACCACGACCACGACCACGACCACTACCACGACCACGACCACGACCACGACCACGAGCACTAGCACGTATACTCGACATATCGCAATTGCAACACGAACACGATCACCACCATGACCACAACCACGACCACGAGCACGTATACTCGACATGTCGCAGTTGTGGCGACCGCACGGTGCTTAGCACCGTTGTGTAGGGAATTTCGAGGCGTACCGAGATTCGATGAGACCTGCATGGGGCTCAAAAGAAAAAACGAAAGTTGGGTGTCGTCGCGGGTAGAAGGAAACACCCAGTATACGCAAGAACGGCACCGTCGGATAGAGGACGAGAAACGCTAGCCGACATCACTTCGAACGTTTTTCTAGTCCCGAAGATGGCCGAGTTACTGGGCGAAACGCGAATCGACGGGACTTAGCTGCGCAATGGCTTCGTCGGAGGGAAGGAGAGGGATGGTGGGTGGGTTGGAGCTTACTCAGCGGGAGGGGTTCGGGGAGGGTTCGTGCAGATTATTGAGCACGTCTCCGACGCCCCCTTTCCGAGATACGGAAAAGCAGAAGCCCCGCGCAGCAGCGTCGAGGATGAAATCCCCGCGTTTGTCGTCTTTTATTTTGCCGTATTTACTACTAATATCTACTATCAAAACTTCATTTTCACTCATTAGGTACACGTACATGTACATGCTCTTGCAATAATAATGACACTTCCTTACAACAGTTTTTGAACTTGTGGAAGTTCCAATCTTATTAAATCTCAATTAATTGTTAAAAGTTGATAGTAGATATCATTACAAATACGTCATCAGTTTAAAAGAAATCGCAAAATTAATTTTAAAGAGCGCCAGCATTATTGCAAACGATTGTACTTTACTTACGGTCACATAAAGTGTAACGTTCACTTTTACATGGAACGTTCCCTTGTACAATAATCTGCAGTGTAAAATATTATTTATGATAATTACTGTAAATTAGGGATATTGTTTAGAGAATTATATTTAAAAATATTTATTTTATATTACAGATCACCTTAAGCGGCAGGCATTTTGTCTCTACCAGCGATTAAATCAGTATCAGAAAAATAGGTTAAGAATAATGAATTAATATCAAATCTTATTGGTTCATTCAGGTAGTTGGTCATAATTTATTTCACACACGTGTCAAGTTAATTATCTGTGTGTTTATTTACAATCAGTTTAGTACGGATCACATAAATATTTAAATTTTAAGGTTGGTAATAACGATTTCATTTAAGTTGGCATGATTTAATTTCTGGAACGTGGAAAGTGGGTCCATCTGAAAAATCGTTAAATTTTGAGTAATTTTTGTAATACAAAGTACTTGTTTTCGAGACATGTCGACTTCAATATGCAACGTATGATGTAATAGAAAAATATATTATTTTATTTAAATCACACTGAGACAAAACTTCTATAAATTTTTTTTTGGCTTTATTCACCACATACAGTAACAAACAATAAATTATTCATTGTTGTTCAAGTTGTGTTTCTTAAAGCAACTGACTTCAAAGTAAGATTTGCGAAATGCCTCATTTTGATAGGCTAGATTGCTCTTCTTTGACTACGAGTTCAAGTAAATTGAACCCGTTGAAGGGAACTGATACGCTATGCCCTTTGCTCTGCGAACTACCACGCGGATCGAGCATGATCAGGGGCTGGAAACTTATATTACCAACTGTTAACATTGAAAAGGATGGCGATATTAAATGTGGAACATCTCGTTAGATGGCAGTGATGTCACAGCATGAGCGTGCATTTCCTTCCTTACCGACATTGTATGATTCAAATAGTTTCAGAATTTGTAAAAAATATACGTTTTGCATTACGCAGTAAATGCAGGCTCATAGCAACATAGCTATAATTTCGTGAATTTCGTTTAAATTTCGTAAATTTTTTAGTAGTTTAGTGTATATATTTGCGTTTTATTTGCAGAATTGTGCATAATAAGTGTTTTTTATATTATTTGTTAATATATTAAGTTTAGCGTACTTAATCGATGTAAAAAATATTTGTAGCATGCAATGCTTCAGTTGTAGGGTTTTCCTGAACTCATTATGAGTGGATACCGAAAATGTTCGGTTTATGAATGTCAAGCCGACACAAATTTCCAGATCCTGATAAATATCCAGAAGTTTTCAAAAAATGGTTGTTGGCTTGTCGCAATAGTGATCTAAATAGTTTAGAAGATAAAGAAATTTACCGATTAAAAAAAGGAAAGTGATCTGTTTTCTTCTAATATGGTCTTAAAAAAAGAAGCCGTTCCTTCATTAAATTCGCCTGAAGAAGGTAAACTTTTTTTCTTCTAAATTAATTTAAAATATTGTGTGTAATTTTATATAATAGGCTTGACTGTGTCTTTAATTTTCAGTACAAGTAGTTTCTTATCCAGACTGCAGCAATGCTGTAATTCCAGAAGAAACAGTTATTGAACACTGTAAGTATTTCAAAATAACATTCATTTGTGTTTAATAATAAGTTTAGTATAACGAATTTAAAACTACCATAAAAAAGTACTAATATATAATTTATACCTGTCTACTACACATTTTAATCAGATATATCTACGTACGAGTATATAGGTATGTTACATTACATAAAAACCTCTTAGCTAAATATTTTACATAAAACAGTTTTTACTTATATATCGTTTATATAGGGTCTCTTCCTGGCCCTTCATCTGAGTCCCCTGCTCCTGCTGAAAAATTATTATGTGCAACGAAGCAAAAGAAAGGTATGTATTATTATTGAAAATCCCATAATATTTCTCTTAGCTAAATATTTTACATAAAACTGTTTTTACTTATATATGTTTTATGTAGGGTGTCTTCCTGGCCCTTCATGTGAGTCCCTTGCTTCTGCTGAAACATTGTATGCAACGAAACAAAGGAAAGGTATGTATTCATAATATTTCTCTTATACAGATTCGGAAATTGCGGATCTTTACAGAGAAAGTAGAAATTGCCGCTTCATCCCAAGGTAGGTACGAAGTTTAAGAGGCGCGGCGACGTGCATTGGTCTAGCATTCCCCACTACTAGGGTAATCGGTTCTGTATCGCCAACGCCAATTCGCCATTGCAAATCTAACTGTCCGGTCAACTGATGCCAGTGTTGTCAGGTCTCATGCATTCCGAGGAAATCTCATGCTCTCATATTTTGATTACAAAATCTCATGGTTTTTAATAGACACAAAAAGAAATAATAAAATTATTTAAATTACTCTTTGAAATCTACCAAAACAAAGACCCAACGAGAAATAACTGAGCATCGAGAGCAAAATTGAATAGATAGAGGTAGGTATCTACAATATTTGGGTGCTTGAAATGTCCTTTATTGTAGACTGCTCTCTTAATAATTAGCAATGAATACATAAACGGGTATGACAGTCTACGGATATGCGGTGTGTGTACTGTATTCACGCTGTATTGCAGTGATTCTTAACTCTATTCCGTAAGGGTACCTACATTTTCTGGAAACAACAGATTTTACGACCCGTGAGTCACCCTACGTCACGTCAACTGCTCCTCAACGTTCGCCCGGCCTAACAATAAAATAAATTAGAAAGGTTACGTGGTTAATAACTTTTAAGTAAGTACCTGTAAGTACCTACTTACAATGTAATATTATGATAAAATAGCAGAACATAATGCTTTTTAATGAAATAAAAATGGCATGACAAAAGTAATTAAAAATTAAGCTGTGTCAAGGGGTGTTTTTTTATAAATTAAGCCATCTCATGCTTTTTTATCCAAACCTCATGCTTCTTTGAAATTATTCTCATGCACTGAATTTTTCCCACCTGGCAACACTGCTTGATGCGAACACGCTGTGGTGGAAGCATGACACAAATACACGCAAGCGGCAACACGCAGTTCACCATCAAGATCCTCACTTTCCCAATCTGTATAAACTAATTCCTCATAATTTAATACTTAATATAATGAACCATGATATTGCAAAATTGTGATAAACTTAATTTTTTTACATTTTGGAGAAGTTAGTTAGTTTGTACATCTGAAATCTCACTGGATCAAATTAATAAATTTCTGAGAATATAATATCCTTTTTATTTTCAGGGAGTAATTCTATCTTAGAAGGAGTAGGTGTTTTTAATTTAAAAAATACATATTTTAGCGTAAAATGCGATTTTCAAATGTCATTTGTTTTCGAGTAATGACGTCATCGATTTTTTTTAAATGGCAACACCATATTTTTTTCCTTGATTCTGAAAGATCGTTTAATTCTCTATCAGACAGTACTAAAATTTTGCCCTCTTACATAGGAAAGTTTTCGAGTAAATGACGATTGAATGTTAGAAAATGTAAATTTTATCCATAAAAAGTAACAATTCTGAGGTATGTAAAATAAAATACAATTGATTAATATTTATACTTAAATTAAATGTTCGAATTGCCATCCACCAACTTCTTGACAATGCGCAAGTCTGTGAAGAAATTCTTCTTGCACATTATGAATGATTTCTGCGTATTTCGTCCCGAATGCGATTTTGAAGTTCTTCTAAATTACGTGGTTTATTAATGTACATTTTTGACTTCAAGTATCCCCATAAAAAATAGTCAAGAGGTGTAAGATCTGGCGATCTTGCAGGCCATTCTATCGGTACGCGTCTGCCGATCCACCTCCCAGGAAAACAGTTGTCCAAAAAATCTCGTACGCATAGTGCGGAGGTGCACCGTCTTGCTGAAACCATATGGTATCGTCAGGAATGTCAGGGTCATTATCGTTAGGAAAAATTACTGCAAAGGCTGGAACAAGGTCATTTTCTAGAAACTCTAAATATCTTTGTCCTGTAAGGGTTCCTTCAAAGAAGAAAGACCCTACTATTCTGTCATCAACTATTCCAGCCCACACATTTAATTTCTGAGAGTGTTGGGTATGTGCCTCTGCCATCCAATGAGGATTTTCCCGACTCTAATATCTGCAAGTTTGACGGTTTACTGTACCATTCAGACAAAATGTGGCCTCATCTGAAAAAAGTATTTGCCGGTGTAAATTTCTATTTCCTTGACATAAATCCATTAGAATTTCGCAAAAGTGTAAGCGGCGATCGGGATCATCTTCACTGAGTTCCTGCACAAGTTGAATTTTGTAGGGATGATATTTTTCCTTTCTCAAGATACGTAGCACTGTGCTCTGACTAGTGTCATTGTTTAATGCAACCAATCGTGAAGAATTATGAGGATTATCCACCATACTTATCAAAATGTTCTGTTTCTGATTTTCATTAATGCTTGGACGTCCAGGTTTTGGAATATTTACAACATTGCCAGTTTCTCTAAATTTAGACTCTACCTTACTGACTGTTGATTGACTGATAGGGCGATCTGGATATTTTTCATTAAATAGATCGCAAACTTCCTGCTGAGTTCTAGTCATATTCCCGCATCCGATAAGAATTAAAATTTAAATTCTTTGAGTAACAGTTAAATGTGCCATAATACTTTAAATTGAATAATAATTTCTATGTCGCTTACAATACTTATTAGAAAATCGGCGTGACAATGACACTTTGCAAAGATTTTCACCTACGTGATCCATAAAAGAACTATGGAATTCGAAAAACTAAACTTGATAACGTTTTTGCTTTATTTTAATTGATTTACGTTTTCCAACATTCAATCGTCATTTACTCGAAAACTTTCCTATGTAAGAGGGCAAAATTTTAGTACTGTCTGATAGAGAATTAAACGATATTTCAGAATCAAGGAAAAAAATATGGTGTTGCCATTTAAAAAAAATCGATGACGTCATTACTCAAAAACAAATCACATTTGAAAATCGCATTTTACTCTGAAATATGTATTTTTTAAATTAAAAATCGACCTGTTCGAGGATTTTTCCCAAAAAATAATTGTTTTTTCGTTTTTATTGAATTTATTCCATACTTTTGGCGCATACTATATGTTCGAATCAAGAAATTATGCTAGTGATGAATTTATATCCAAAAGGAAGAATTTTATACAAAAAATTCCAAAATATGAAAAGGTCTCTTACAAGACTTTAAAAAAATCCAGAGATTTAAAAACAAGGATACAACATTACACTCCAGAAGATATTTGAGAAAATTCATTAATATCGTTACAAAGTCCTGTCGCAAATTTTGTAAGGAGTCAGCTGCAGTCTGCCGGTAAACATCCTAAGGGACGTCGTTTTGCAACTGATGATAAAATTGTGGGTCTTGTTTTGCACAAACAGAGTGGCCTTGCATATCGAACTTTGTCTAAATTATTTTGTTTGCCGTCCAGAAAGAGTTTAATGTCATTGTTAAATAGAATTCCTATAGGAGTAGGTATTAATGACTCTATATTTAGAAATTTAAAACTAAATGCAAGTTTTTTGAAACACACTGAAAAAATATGTATTTTAATGTTTGACGGGATGGCTGTTGAACCACACATATATTTAAATATAAAAGAGGGACATTTTGAAGGGTTTGAGGATTTGGGTGATGTAACAAGAAATAAAATTGCTCATCACGCACAAATGTTTCTAATTAATAATAATTGCATATTCATTCTGTAGTGGTACCACAAAAACATTATATTTAGTGAAAACAATAAAAAATGTAATTAGGAAATGTAAAGAAGCTGGCCTCAAAGTAGTGGCCACTGTGTGCGACCAAGGGTCAACTAATCAAGCGACAATACATTATTTAATGAAACATAGTGGTCCAAACTATTCAGAGTATGTAGGGCAAAATTTTTTTAAAATTGATGGTGAAATGATTATTCACATATATGATCCCCTTCATCTACTGAAAAGGATCCGTAATAATTTGTTAGTCAGGAATTTAATTTGGGAAACTGAGAATGGTCTATTAATTGCAAAGTGGTCACACAGCATATCAAATAGATAACGTTTCAACTGAATTGAGGATGATGCCAAAATTGACAGAGTGCCATTGCAATCCAGCTAAAATTCGGAAGATGAAAGTATCTTGTGCTACTCAAGTTTTCAGCCATACAGTAGCATCTGCAATAAATTTACTTGCAAGATCTGGTAAATACATTTTTTTAATATTATTTCAATATATATTTTTTAAACATGTAATTTTCTTTTTCTTTATTGTTTCAGGTATAAAAGGCCCAGATGATGTAACACTGGACATGTCTGCTGTAGGCACCGCAAAAATATTAAAATTATTTGATAGTTGTAGTTTCTAAAAAGTCGCCACACATCGAATTTTGGAATAAAATGAAAAAATATTTAAAAAATATGTAAGTGTATTTTAATTATGTTATAACTGATAATATAGGTTTTCTACTTTTTTCAGGTATTTCCAACGAGATGGCTCTGCAGAGAAATTTATGCCTCCAACATTAAAAAATTGGATTGTCACCATCAATGGCTTCCAAAATTTACATAAAATCCTTAAAAATGAAAATATTTCATTTTTGAAAACAAGAGTTTGTACCCAGAATCCTCTGGAAAACTTCTTTGGACAGTTGCGACAACAAGGAACATTAATCCTACTGCAACATTGTTTAAGACACATTTTAAAACATTATTAATTAATAATTTTGTGACCAGGCATTCGTTATCTTCGAATTGTGCAGAGGAAAACTCACCAATTTTATCGCTAAGAAATTTTGTCACACAAGGTATATCGGAAGTATATACTATTACTATACCAGATAAACTAGATAAACTAGATAAACAGGAACTATACCAGATAAAGCATATACATCAGTGGATGTATTCAGTATTGACTAGGTCAGTGATTTTTTAGCAAAAAAGCTTTAAAATCTTTGTCTGAATGCAGTAGTTGTAAAAAAATTATTATGTGATGATCGCTCAAGGTGGCATATGTTCACACAAGCAAAAGAATATGCTCCTATGGCCTCAGGTGTACCATCAAAATTAAAATATTGCGCACCAGAATTTATAAGGGAATTGTGCACAGCATATAACATATTACGATATGCCCTTTCTATATTGGTTTCACATCCCCATGCTTATGAAATTATGTTAAAATTAGTATGTCATCAGGTAAAATTTAATTTTAAAAGCAGTACTTGTGACCATGACTTAAACTCACTTATACTGCCAAAATTTACGTATCTGGTTTGTATTGACTGGGTAAAGGGTGTAAACAGAATTATTTGTGGATGTAACACCAGGTATCATTCAGGATATGATAAAGTTATGGAAGAGGCAAAAGCATATTATTTAAAAAGGCAAAAAAAGACGAAACAAGTAATTCTATATTCACAGATTTTGAGCAACTTTAAATATAAAATTTCTTTTTTGATCGAAAGGTGTAAGATATGTACAGAAACACGCATTCGATTTAGTCAGTTACTGATTTTGCAACATTGACATGGAAAGGAGCAGACTTTCAATTATTTCTATAAATCTACAAAATATATATAATACATATATATATTTCTATAAATTTTCTGTATGAAAATATTGATACTTGTAATAAAACCTCGATATAATTGTAATTATTAGGAAAGCCCGGAGATTCAAAATTAACAGTACAGCTTTATATATAGTTTATATAGTTATAGCAGTTATATAAGAATTCAGACGACTTACGTTCATTATATTTTCATCAAAATATTTAAGAAACTGCAACTGAGAAAATAAAACTATATTCTACACAAAATTTTTGAAGTATATTATTATACTAAATTACAAAGAATGATTGTTTTTAACACGACAAACTATTGAAAATTATGTTAACAATAAAACAATTGCGCAACATCGGATGTGAAGTAAATCAACTGAATTCTTTACGCAACGATAGACATATTTTTCTGTTCTATATTTTTTAATTAACAGTTTATTATTTTTTTCTATGCTATCACTAAATCAATACTTAACTAAATTCAGTCTATCTACAGACCAGCATGTCTAATTTTTTCTATACATATATACTCTTATATGATTGAATGGGAAGAAATATCGAAAAATCTTTTTGATAAATGCAGAGAAAAGAAAGGACTTACACGTGACGTAAAAGAATATGTATGAAAATACGAAAAATTATTTCAATTACGCCACTACCCTTAGAGCATTAAACTTTGATGAAAATATATTGTATTATTAATTTGTTGTTATGACGTAAGTCATCTGAATTCTTGCCGCAACTATATAAAGAAAGTATGAAATAAAGTATTATACAATACATGTTCATAAAGGTCTTATTATAGTATTCGTACCAGATTGACAATGTAAAATTATTATTTTAAAATGGATCTTAGTAATGCTCCAGTCGAATTTAGTTTCTTTGATACTATTAGCACAACTGATATAACTATTTTCAAGAATGAAATTGTTTAATTCTCATTTTCCAAATTTTCTTTGAAAATGTTTACTTCTAAGATATTAAATGTAAAATTTTTAAAGCAATTTAGAGGTGATAAAATTCAGGGCATTTCTCTTTCAAAATTAATAAACATCATTAATTCTAAAATGTCCATTACAAACATAGAAAAAAATCAAAACAATATTTTACTGTTTTTGATAAATATCAGTAGGCATTTCGTATGCCTATCACGTAGGTGTTGGATTACATGCATATGTGTTACTTGATTTTAAATTTATTGCAGATACTATTGTTTAACTGAAAACTTGAGTGAATGAGAATACTTTTAGCTCACATACTGATATTTTTAGCATTATTATTATTAAGTCAAAGCGAAACAGCATTTTATGCGGTGATAGATGTTTGCATATTTTTATATTAATAGAGTATTTTTTTTTGAATTCCATAATTTTTATAATTAATTTTAAATTATTCATACCTACATATCTTAAAATGGTCACTTTACAATTTGTTTGCTAGAATAAATTTTCCACTTTATGTCCGTCCTTCGACTTTCGATCCATCACACTAAGATTTTTATTTGAGACCAGGTTTTTGTACATCAGCAATCTTACTTCTTCCACTAGCGTGAAATTCTTAAAACTTTTTAATTATCCATCATTTGAACTCTATATATATTTGTTTTTTTATCTACTCATCAAACATTAAAATACAAAAAAAAGTTGAATATGAGATTTTGAGTTGCTCCATTATAGTAATCCTATTAATAGATTATTTTCTCAACCGCAGCAAACAAATTTAAGTTTCATATCCACAGTAATGCTGGATAAAATGACGCTCGGCAGTATTTTGTCATCTGTAATACAAAGTCCTTTGGGATGTTTATCATAACCAACGAACCACAACTAATTTCTTCTAAAATTAACACAAATGGTTCATAATGATATTAATAATTAATTTAAAATATCGTGACTCTGTATTGTGTCTGATTATACATTGGCTTTTATATGAAATTCTTTCTTTTGCAGATAAACTGATCACATTTTTTAGCACTAACTTTTGACTAAAAAAAGTTGTATACCACACATCAAAGGAACATGACAAATTAAACCTAAATTATGATTTCAATCATGGTAAATTTCATGTGAAGTCACTACTGAAGATGCGGACAGTGCAGAGTGGCAAACCATTGGGATGCATCGGATGTGACTAGTACCACATTATAGGGCATGTTAAAGGATCGGTATGTGAGGAACGATTCTGTTTATAGTAGCCGTAGTACCAACAATAGAAATCAGAATCAATTTATAGGCAGGCATATAAGTTCTGTTAATGAGACAGCCCCCACAGAGACTAGCTAAGAACAACAAGAAAAGGCCTAGATTTTTCAGCGAAGGCAAGAAAAACGCGCATTAATTCTGTGACTGACATACATATTTCTGTGACTAGTTACATAAGCAGAACCTGAAAACCATAGTATATTAAAAATTGAAGCCTTGATACATAATTATATACCTACGTAATGATTAATAAATATAAATTAATAAAAATAATATATTGTTTCATTAGATAGATGTAGGTGTGCAGATATCTACAAAGTATAAATCGTCACCTTAATGCAGAACTAGTTTATGACCATTTTTATCAAAAATCGGTTTTCTATTGTAACTGAATTATTAAAATATTCACATGCAGAAATCATCCAAGTGTAAGACAAACTGCACAGATCAGTGACCGGAAAAAAAAACACTGCAAATATGCATACACAATAATAATTGTCTTAAACACTTGTGACTTCTACATGATATGAACAATACTTTAATAATTTAGTTAGAACAGAAAACCAATTTTTGATAAAAATGGGCATAGGCTAGTTCTGCGTTAAGGTGACGAACTATTTGAAATTTGGCGCCAGACGACGATATATATATGCATACATACTAGTACCGGAAACAATCACTTGAGGGCGCTCATTGTTTTCAAATAAATACTTTAGCGCCAATTTTCAAATTACAATAAAAGAGAGAGATGCTTATATTAGTTCAGGAATCTCTCAGAAGGAGCATTGTCGTTGTAAATTGTATATTTTCTTGATCATTTAATTTATAAAATAATAATTACTTTCAGATTTCAAGCATATTTTTGGAAATTTTTAATTAAAATAAAGAATTTCATATGTTATAGGTTACAGGATGGAAAAAAACATTCATGCATTAAATTTCATTAATCGGGTCATATTTTAAAGTTTTTTATGTTCATAGGTAATTGCCAATTTAAGAGAATCGAGTTATTACCAATATTTTTGTCGAATATTAATTAAAAGTTCAAACGGGGAGGTAATTCAACAAGTGTGAGATAAATTGTAAGTAGAGTATAATTTCAGATTTTTGAAGTTTTAATGCTGGGCATATATTAGTCAAACTGGTTCAAATTGGACTTTGGGTCTAAGTTAGAAAACAACTCTGAGGAACCAATAAGGCGGCTGATAGTGGAGGTCAAGCTTTCTTCCGAGGGCTACGGAAGCAATTCATGGTGGCCGAGGCAGAACTAACATTCAAGGATAGAGACAAGGTGGCTTCTGATTTGGTGAGACTGACACAGTAGAGACACTCAAATTTTCCTTAAGAATATTTCAATTTATTAATCGTACAGATTTTCTTTAGATAAAGATTTATTTATTTTTGCGGCTTTGAGCCATACTGAAAATCATTATGAATTGCTTGTTATTGTCACGGATTTACCAATCCGAATTTTACTATTGCCAAAAAAACAATCCGTTAATTAATTACTTCTTTATTAACTATACTCAGTACACTACTGAACACTAATTAGAACTCAACTAAACACTTATTTAATTAATCGCTATCTAAATCACTTTGATATCTCCAACTAAACACTTCAATTCAGACTATAATACAAGACTTATACAAGACTAACTTAATCGGCCGTTTATTTTTCTTTTATAGACCCAACAAATATTCCAGGTATATTCTAGCATCTCTCGAACGCTTCTCGTCGTTTCTCAAATTTTCTAGTCCCGTCTCGATCCACGGCATTTTGTTTGTTTAACAGAATCGTGTAGGGGCGATCGGGGCAATCTTAGTAATTCGCGGTACCACAGTCGTCGATTTGGGTGTGACTGGGGAAAATTCCGTAACATTATAATATTATTTTTTTAGGCTAAGTGCTATATGTAAAACCACTATTAATTAACTATTTATTTTTATTATTTAAACAGTGTAAAGGACAAAATAGCTATTTTTTTTCTGAAAATATTAGATGCTTGTTAGAATTAATTTTTAATATTTGTTAAGTTGAATGTTAATGTCCAAGTGGTAGTTATTTTTTTGGCAAACCATAATCTGATAACTCAGACATTATTTTAACGGTTGGTGGCGCTCAACAATTAACATCTGAAAAGAATTTATAAAAATTATTCATACATTTATTTCGAACCACGACCTAGCTCCCACTACATAACATCTGAGACCGGGCCAGTAACATCTCAAAAAGGTAACAAAAGGCCCGTATTTATTCTAAGAAAATCGAACGAAAGTAATATTAATAGATACCTAAGTACTAGAATACTTTGAACGCGCCCGCGGCAGTGTTTAGTTATAAATAACCTAATGGTATCCTGAGCCTGAACCCTGGTATCTCGCTCACCTGATGTCCAAATACTTTGAAACTTTGGTGGTGAATATAGACAGACCTATGAAATGAGTCTTTAGACGTAGCCATATGTGATTGTAGTCAGAGGTGTCCGATTCTAAGATGAAGAAAGGGGGTCGATTTTCCACAAAAAAAAGTATTAGTGATTTTTTAGAAAAAAACTAGTAAGATATTCTTAATCAGCACCTTTAGAAACCCCCTTGTACAAGATTACATGGTTGTGGGTTCAAAGGTATTTCAGATATGGGCCGTCGAAAAACAATTTTTTTCAACTTAAAATAATTTGTATCTGTAAAATGGGCTCTCAAATAAAAAAAATGTATTATTTATTTTTTGTTCAAAATTATGTATTTTACTGGTATGAAATCATTCCATAACAAAATAATAATTTCTTATTATTTTGTTTTGAATTTGAAAAATGTTAAATATCTATGTACAAATTAGAATTTTTGCCTTATTAAAAAAATAATTATTTTGTTGTGGAATCTTTTCATACCAGTAAAATACATAATTCTGAACAAAAAATAAAGAACATTTTTTCATTTGAGAGCCCATTTTACAGATACAAATTATTTTAAGTTGAAAAAAATTATTTTTCGACGGCCTGTATCTGAAACATCTTTCAACCCACAACGATGTAATCTTGTACAAAGGTGCTGATTAAGAACATATTCTTAGTTTTTTTCTAAAAAAATCGCTAATACTTTTTTTGAAAAATCGACTTCCTTTCTCCTTATTAGAAGTGGACGCCTCTGACTATAATCAAATATGGCTACGTCTAAAGACTCACATTGTAGGTATACAGGGTGTTAAAAAAGAGTGTAAAATATTTCAGGAGGTAATAGTATGAACCAAAATAAGCAGAAAAGTCTTAATAAACATGGGTCCGCAAACATTGTAACTATATGTTACAGCAAAGAAATAGAATATAAGCAACAATATATATATAGTATAAAAAGGGTATATGTATAATTCCTCCCGTCGTAGAGGGAGCTCACGGGGTGAAGCGACCAGGGTCCTAGTGGGCGGTAGTCACTCCTTCTGGGGTTGAGACATCTAGGGCGGCGAAGTCCTCATCTGAAAGGCTCAGGGGTGCTTCTCTATTTTGATGCTCATCTTCACGGAGGGTAACAAGGAAACAGCAGGGAGTCGCTGTTCCTGGTGTGGTGACTGGAGATCATCGGAGTAAACGTGATTCCAGTCGTTGAATTTATAACATTCCTGTGTTTCAGGGTTTTCCTGGGACGTCGTTGTCCTCTCATTTGGGTTTGACCTTCGTAGGAAAATTCTATTGCTATTTTTGTAATTGAATCTCTTTTCTTGAAAATAATATACATTATTAATATTAAAATTATGAGTATGATAATATAGATAAAATAGTGTGGTTGTTGATATGGATCTTGGTCAAACAGTTCCAAGGGTTGGATCTTATACTTGGATATACTCTCCGCTAAACTACTCAATTCATCTAGCTGTATATTTTCCAAGTTTATTTTAATTTTGCTGTTATTAAAGGGCAGACTAATTTGTGGTAGTAATGTAACTTGGCTTAACTGGGTCATCGCTCCGTAAAATTTTTCATCTCTAATTTGCAGGGTACATGTGTCTTCAATGGACACGAGGTATGACTTTTATTGGTTGAATTGGATGATTTGTTCGTCGTGGCATTTTATGTTTCCTAAACATAAAATGCCATAAAATGTCTTGTGAGTTGTAAACTATATAACGATTATGAATTTGTTGAATGGAATTTCCTTGAATTTGGGATGTGCTACAGTCGATAGGATTCTGTCGCTGAATTATCGAATTTATGCAGTTGTCTTTGAGATTGATGTTGTTGCATAAGTACAGGCCTGGGATTTGAGTACATTCTTCCTTTTGGTTGAAGATTTCTTGTTGATTCTTAAGTAAGTAGGTTGAGGTAGGAGTAAGTAAGCTTTGATTCAAGGGTACAGGTAAGACTTGGAAATATTCATAGGTTTGTATTTGGAATATAGGAATTTGAAAGTTGATATAAACTTTATAATCATGTATATGTATTTTGATTGAGGCTAATTTGTAATAGTCGCTTAATGGGGCCTTGATTATGGATTCTTTTGAGTATATTTGTTTTAGATTTTTAAAGACCGTTTGTAAGTGTTCGAAATTTAAAATATTATGAGAGATAATATTTAGATGTGAAAATAAGATAATTTCTTGTATATCTTCTAATTGGTTTATAATGTCTAATAGTTCAATTTCGATACTTGTGACCTGAATAGCATATAGGGCGCTGTACGTTCTTTTGGCTACTTGTCTAACATTTTGATCTAACGACTGTAAAGTATTATTTAATTTTGATGAAAGGGTGGTTAAATAACTTAATTGTTCCTTTTGTTGAGATCGTAAATTCAATTTCTTTCTAGAATTTCTAATTTCTTTTCTATTTCTTCTCTGTCTTGATTGTCCATGAGGCCAAAGAGTTCGTTGTATCCCGTACCGATAAAATTTAGTAATTCTCGTTTTTTACGAGTCAGGAAAAATATGGTTGATAATCTATTATTGATATTATTCATTAATGGAGCAAGTTGCATAATTGATTCCCATTAGTCAAATTTTGAATAGTATTTGATAAGTTTTGTAAATTTATTATTTGTAGGAAATTATGTGAATGTGTAGCTATTTTTGCTTTACCTAGGTAAATGGGGAGTATGGGATTCTGTAATTCAATTATTTCGGAAAAGGCGTGCCAAAGGAATATTGTCGTCACTGTCAGTAGAATCTTCATCCTGCAACAGAGGAGAAGTATCAGGGGATTTTGATTTCTTGACATGTTTTTTATGAATCTTTCCTTGTTTTGTTTGAATAGTAGGACCGTTGTCTCCTATAACTATGGCTTTCTTAAATTTGGTCTTGTTTTATGTCTGTTTGCTAAATTGTCTTTTATTAGTATGTCTTGTAGAATTTTGACTCTTTGTGGTTCAGTTTTATTTTTATTTACTCGGTTTAAAGTTTTTTGTTTTGTCACTTCAATTTTGTTTTGTACGTCCTCGTATAATTTTGAATAAATTTGTTTCTGTTTTTCTATAAAATTTGTGGTAATTATTCTTTCATCTATTTCTATGTTTTGGGGTGAACCTAATATTATCTCTAAGGGTGTTTTTTGAGTTACAGAATGTACGGAATTATTATATCCAATGGTTGCTAATTTAATTAGAGTTTCTTGATTTAAAGTAGGGTTATCTAATTTCAAAGCTCTGATGGAGTGTAAAATTGTTGAGTGGAAGCGTTCGACTGGACTATTAGCATTTGAATTACTGACGCTAGTGAAATGTAAAATTATTTTATGTAGTTGACAAAATTCTGAAAATATTTTATTATTAAATTCACTGCCTTGATCACAGATTATTTTGACTGGTTTTCCGTAATGGGAGAGAGATAGGCTTGTCCTAATTTTGAAAATGTGTCAAAAACAGTTAAGAATTGATTTTTATCAAAGAATAGTATGTCTATGTGTATAATGTCGAAAGGTTTAGTGGGCGTTTCCGTTTTTTGGATTGGTGGCTTTTGTGGGTGTATAGACACATATTTCGCTCGATTACATGTTTCACAATTATTTATATAGATTGTTATAGTTTCTTTCATATTAGGCCAATAGTGAGTTTTTGCTAAAGAATTATAAACAGTGTCAATGCCTCTGTGTACTGTATTTACTTCATGTTGTTTCATTATTAATCTGATTTGGGATTCTAGTTTTTCTACATCTTGAGTTTTTAGTGTGGAGATTCTAAATTTAATTGTATTATTAAAGAATTTTGATATCAAACGTTCAAAACATTGTCTAGCTTTTTGGTCATAAAAATATAAACAGTTCATTTCTTTTGGTTTCAGAAAGTTTCGTAATATTTTAGCTTTATTTTGGTCTGAAAGTTGAGGATTAAATACTATAAAAATTGAATTTTTATCAAAAGGTCTGGTTAGTCTGTGCCAATAAGGTTGAACAAGATTTGGATTTAGAGCGATAGATATTTGATATTTGAATTGGTTTATTGGTTGGTCGGTTATGGGTAATTCTGCTACTGGATTTTCTATCGAGGTACGTATTGTTTCGTTGTTGTCAGGTTCTGGAATATGTAATACTGGAGGAGAGGGTTCTGGTATGTGTAATACTGGAGGAGAAGGTTCTGGAAGTTCTCGTGAAATATCGTTAAGTAGTTCTTCGTCAATAGGTGTGTTAGGTCTATCCACATTTACTAACATGGAGAGTATCGTCATCTAGAATAGGTAAGTCTAAAGCTTGAGAAGTAGAAGGTTGAAGTTGGTGAATGTTAATGTCTGGGGGAAATCGGGATAATGCATCTGCAACATTGTTTTCTTTTCCTTTAATATATTTTACTTCGTATTCAAATTCTTCTAATTTTAGTCTCCAACGGACTAATCTAGACTGAGGGTCTTTTAAGGAGAAAAGCCACTGAAGGGGTTTATGGTCTGTATTTATTATAAATTTTCTTCCATATAAATAAGGTCTAAAATATTTGGTTGCCCAAACGATTGCTAGTAATTCCTTTTCAATTGTTGAATAATTTATTTCTGCCGTATTTAAAGTTCTACTCGCGTATGAAATTGGGTGACCGTTTTGGGATAAAACAGCTCCGATCGCAAAGTTAGATGCGTCGGTGGTTAATACAAAAGTTTTTGAAAAATCTGGGAAAGCTAAAAGGGGTTCATTAGATAAAATATTTTTGCATAAATTTACTGATTCTAGAAATTCAGGGGAGTGTTCAATTTTATTTCCCTTTTTTAAACATCGAGTTAGCGGTTTTGTTATTTTTGCAAAATTATTTATAAATTTTCGATAAAATGCTACAAGTCCAAGAAATGATTTTATATCTTTAGGTGTTTTAGGAATAGGAAATTTTTGAATGGCTTTTACCTTGTCTGAATTTGATTTTATTCCTGAAGGGGTAATAATATGTCCTAAATATGTTGTTTCTCTTTTTAAGAATTCAGATTTGTCTAATTGAATTTTCAGATTTGCTTTTCTTAAAGCTTCAAATACTAGCTTTAAATTTTGAATGTGCTCCTGAAGGGAAGTGCTAAAAATTACATTGTTGTCCATATATACGAGGCAAATTTTATTTTGTAAATCTCTAAGAACATTGTCCATGACTCTCTGAAAAGTGGCGGGGGCATTTTTTAGGCCAAAAGGAACCCTTAAAAATTCGTAATGTCCATTGTTAGTGTTAAAAGCGATTTTTTGGATTGATTCTGGGGACATTTCTATTTGATGGAAACCGGATGCTAGGTCAAGGGTAGTGAAATATTGGGATCGTCCTAGTTTGTCTAATATGTCTGTAATATTCGGAATAGGATATCTGTCAATAACTGTCTTTTCGTTAACTTTTCGATAGTCTACTACGAGTTACCATGAGCTTTTTGTTTGATAGTACAATTTCCTAAAATAGTTTTTACTTGAGTCGAAAAATTAAAAATTTGGTTTGGACAGATTTTTTCTATTATGTCAGGTCGTAACATAGAATATGAAGCGCCTGTATCTATTAAAAGTTTCAAAGGGGGATAAGAATGTTGAGAAATTTTTATATATGGTAACTGGGCAGCTAATTGAATATTACTTTCTACTACGTTTGGCTGTCTTGAGGAGGGGTTAAAGGAAAATTTTGCTTATTTTCACAGTTATAAAAATCCTGGTTACAATTTTGATTAAAATTTTCGTCATTATAATCTGTTTCAAAATTTTGTTCAAAAGGTAAATTGTCAGTTTGACATTCTTGACTAGGGTCAAAATTTGGATCAAAATTTTGTTCAAAGTTTTCTTCTTCAATATTAAAATTTTCGTTAGTTCTAGGGAAATTTTGCCTATTCGGTTTTTGTCTAAAATTTTGTTGGTTTTGCCTGAAATTTTGATGATTACTTCTAGTATTATGTGTTTGATTCACAAATGATTGAACTCCTGAAATCGGAGTGGGATGATTTGGTCTATAATTTTGATAAGTTCCCGAAGCTTGTTGATTTCGGTTTTGATTATAATTTTGGTTAAAATTTTGATTAAAATTTTGATTTCTTGGTGGAAGAGGTGGTCTTGCAAAATTTTGATTTTGGAAATTCGGTTTAAAATTTTGGTTAGTTTTAAAATTCATATTAGGATTATGGTTTCTTTGGGGAATTTTAGGTGGGACTGACGGCGATTGCGAATAAGACATGTTTTTCCTAAGTTGTTCTTTGTACTGATTAAACTGTAGTTCTCGGTTTACAAAAGATATCGCGTCTTCTAATGTAGTTTTGTCAGCTGTCCGTATCATTGACTGTAAGTTATCTGGTAAGTTCGCGACGTACGTGTCGAGTGCGAGTCTAGCGTAAATGTCCTGATAAGCTTGTTTTTCAACAGCTGTGATATTCAAGTTCACTAGTTTCTGAGATAAAATTGACCTCAGGTGTTGAATTCTATTTGAGAATTCCTGCAAGGTTTCGGTTTTCGGGTTATATCGCATATGAATTAAGTCTTGCTGAAGGCATGGGAGATCCTCTACAATCTCCGAAATTTTGTTGTAATAAATTTTTAATTTGTGTCCAAGTTTGAATTTCTAAACGTTGGTTCAAAATGATTTCGGCTTGGCCTGTGATTTTTGATCTAATTCCCGCAAGTAAATATACCATACGGTCAGTTCTTTTAGGGATATTAAAGATTCTAATTAGTTCGTCACATAATTTGCAAAATGTTTGTAGTTTGGTGTGTGAACCATCAAAAACTGGTATCACATCAAGGAAAGCTTTAGCTTCATTGATATTTGAGTTAGTAGTCATATTTTCGTTATTAAATGTACTAGATAACTGATTTACTAAACTATCTATCTCGTTTTGATTTACGGAGAGTCCAACACCGACAGGGACCTGGTATGGATTTTCTACTCGTAATCTAGCTTGAGAATTACTATCCTTTGGCATCTGAACAAACACTTCGTTTTCAGTCGAGTTAACTCATAAACAAATTGTTTTAATAGTCACTCAACAAAAGAAGCACTTTGAACAGAAAAAAAATATAAAATAGGGTCTGAAAACAGTCACTCTAATCGTGAAAGAGTTGACTCACGAATTCAGAACAATTAAATTCACTTAATCACTTCTTAAAAATTTAATCTTAACTAATTTTGACTATACACAGGCAAGTGTAAATCAAAATGTCTTTTCGCCGCACAAGTATATAAAAATCAGTTTATATCAACTTAGCGAGGAAAGGAGTGGAAAATACAAGAGGGACTTACTTTGAATCGTCGTTGACGGTCCAGGGATCTCGGCGTCAAGTTGACCAACCACTTGAAGTTCCGTATCCAATAAATTTCACCTGAGAGCTGGACAGGTTCTGGATCTTCAAGAAAGTACAGGAGTACACCAAGGATCTCACTCACTCACTCACGAGAATTCGGAGACTTGTTTGTAGATCCTACCGACTGCGCCAATTAAGTATGTACCGAACGAAAACGTTGTAAATTACTTAATACATTTATAGAATCGAACGACGTTTATTCAAAGTAAGCAGTACAGAGGTATAGTTCACACTAAAGCTAAGCTAGATCTGGAACTCTATATATAAGGAAATAAGTGCAAGTCTCAGCATAAGATAAAATGACTAACTGTTACAGCAAAGAAATAGAATATAAGCAAAAATATATATATAGTATAAAAAGGGTATATGTATAATTCGCAAAGTAACGGTTGCGGAGTTATGGACCACTATTCGTTTTTCAAACATTTTATTTTATTAGGAATAAACCGACAAAGGAAGCTTTTAACAAACAAAAAACAAAGTTACAGAAGATGTTCACAGTGCCCTCCGTCCATTTCCAAGCAGGCACGACATCTTCGTCTCAACGATATTCGAACTCTTTCGAAAACACCCTATTAATCCGTAGCTGCAGCTGTTCCAGGTTATTTACAGGAGTACCTACCATACACTAATGTCTTCAAATATCCAAACAAAGAAATCTAGAGAGTACATATCAGGCGATCTTGAAGGTCATAAAACAGGTCCTTCCTACCCATCTATGTGGAAAAGTTTGGTGTAAATGCTCTCTAACGGCCATGGAAAAATGAACTGGAGCACCATCATGCTGGAACCACATTTGTTGCCTCTGATTCAAAGGAATGTCTTCCAAAAACTCATACAGTGTGTTCTGCAGAAAGTTGAGGTAAGCAGCGCCTGTTGTTGGTAAAACAACAAAACCTAGAAATCTGTCATCTACAATACCCATCCAAATGTTTAATGAAAAACGTGCCTGATGTCCTGATTCTATTAGAGCATGACTTGTTTTATAGATCCAAGATCGCTGATCTGAACCCTCTAGATTTCTCTGTTTGGGGATATTTGAAGATATTAGTATATGGTACTGTAAATAGCCTGGAAGAGCTGCAGCTACGGATTAATCAAAAGTGTCAAGAAATCCAAACCAAGGAGTGTGTTTTCGAAAGAGTTCGAATATCGTTGAGACGAAGATGTCGTGCCTGCTTGGAAATGGGCGGAGGGTACTTTGAACATCTTCTGTAACTTTGTTTTTTGTTTGTTAAAAGCTTTCTTTGTCGGTTTATTCCTAATAAAATAAAATGTTTGAAAAACGAATAGTGGTCCATAACTCCGCAACCGTTACTTTGCGGACCCATGTTTATTAAGACTTTTCTGCTTATTTTGGTTCATACTATTACCTCCTGAAATATTTTACACTGTTTTTTTAACACCCTGTATATTTACCACCAAAGTTTCAAAGTATTCGGATATGAGGTGAGCGAGATACCAGGATGGTTCCATGAAAAGTGGGACACTTTGTATATCTTTACCCGACACAAATTTCTTTATTTAATTACTGCAAAATGTTCAACATTTAAAAAATAGGCACTAAAAACGAGTAATAAAACAAAAAATACCTCGAATGCAGATACCACGGTAAACAATACAACCGGTTGCCGGTATCGTCAGCGTCGTAGGCGATAAAATGGGATTCGATATAATTTCGAAGGAAAATTATTCGTTGCTTTATAAATCAGTTAGAAAATTTTTTGAAGGGCGATTTATCTATTTATTATTTATTCAGTTTATTTAATTACTGCAAACGTTTACAATTTAAAAAATAGGCACCGAAAACGAGTCAAACAAAAAAAAATCACAAACGTCAACACCATGGTAGTAAACAAGGTTTTAATCATTATGACAATACAACCGGTTGCCTAACTATTTAAATGTCACACTTGGGTGCTGTCTGATCTGCCGTTAGCCTCGTCGTTGATAAAATGAGGTTTAATATAATTTCGAAAAAAAATGTTCTTTGCTTCTTCTATCCCCTCTTAATATATTTGTATTCGGTCATAGTTGACCCTGTATATAGGACTGACGAAACGGAATCTTTGTCTTCAATTTAGATATCTCGAATATTTACTCTGCTTTCCTTTCGATTTTTTTTATGAATTCCGAGGGGTTTTCGATGCTTCCATTTTTTCTAAAATTTGACGAGCTTGCGGGGCCCGCCTGGCGGACAGGGGTCCCCCGGGTGGGATAAAACGAGTTTTCGACTCCAGCTTTGTCTCCAATTTTGTGTGTTTTGACTGTTTTTTTTGTTAAATTTCGAATTTGTTCCTCTATTTCATTAAACGATTTACCTATTTTCCGTTTTCGGTTCAATTTTTTTCTTAAATTTGACGAGCTTCAGGGTGGTGAGGTGAGGGGTGACGGGGGATGCCCGTCTGCCTCCCCGAAACGATTTTTCGACTGTTCGTCTGTCTGAATTTATGCTCATTTAGATCATGTTTTTTTGTTAAATTTCGAATTGTTTGCTATACTCGCGTCAAGAATTCAGACGTCTTACGTCACGGCTGACGTTACACATTTGTTTTTATTGTCAACGTAATTTTCGATAAGTTTAAAACAATCATTTTTTGCAATTTAGTGCAATATATAATACAAACTTTTAGTGTAGTATATAGTTTTATTACTATCAGTTGCAGTTTCTTAAATATTTTGATGAAAATATAATGAATTATTCATTTGTTCGTATGACGTAAATCGTTTGAATTCTTGTCGCGAGTATATATTTCGTCTAAAAAAAAATCTCGATACGTATGGGGAACGGGGGTGCCCCGGGTGGGCTATAACGAATTTTCGACTGTCGTTTGTTACTGTGTCTCAATTTTTGGGTATTTCGGCTGTTTTATTTTTTTTAAATTTCGTTTTTGCTCTATTTCGTCTAGAAGAATATCAATTTTTCGGATTTTTTCACGTTTCTCCTCCGAATTTTATATATCTATAACGTGGAGCTGGCATTGACTCTTCAACCACGCCCGGTGCCCGGTCTTTATCAGAAAATCATAAATCATTCATAAATAGATATTTTTTTATAAAATTTTAATCATAATATTCTATATTATATTTCGATATCCTCGTCCAATTAGATAACACATGTAGTAACACAGTCATGTTCTTTGTCGAGCACATTTAAAAGATGAATCATCACAACCAAAAAATGATTCCATAACTTATCTTTTAACCGCTAGCCGGACATTCATTACACTGTTGTGCTTTGTCGAGAAAACACGGTTTGAGTTCATGTGTGTGAAAAGTGTAAATGCCGTTGAAGCTGTGAAGTTAGTCAGAAAGAAGTAGAGTTAGTAGTGAAAACAATAATTAACGATTCAAAAAGCAGGAAATTATTAATGAAGTTCACATAAACTTCAGAATTATTCATAGGTAAAACTTTATACGAATAAAAATCATCTAAAATTATTAAGCTTGTGAAGTTAATCAGCCAAGTCTATGAATGGCAATATTTGCCGAGAGATTTTTTCCTCCTCAGGTGACGTCGATTTTGGATCAGTTTCAGGTAAAATGTTGAAAAGAAATACGTAGTTAATAGTGAAAACAATAACGGAAAATGTTATTTATAATTAATGAAGTTATACTTATCAGAATAATTCATAGATAAAATAGTAAATCATATAGAATAACAATCAGCAAAAATCATTGAAGCTGTGAAGTTAATCACCCCGGTCTATGAATGGCCATATTACTCTTTTTTACTCTTTTTCTCTATATTTATTGTTAATAAATAGATATAGATACTAATTTCTCCCAAGATGAAATTGATTGTAGAACAGTTTATAGAAAAAGGACAATAATGAACTATTGAAAAAAAAGGAAAAAATTATCAATGAAATCCATACAAACTTATATGAATTATTCATAAGTGTAACAGTAAACTCATACGAGTAAAAATCAGCTAAAACAGTTATAGCTGTTAAATTAATCGGCCAAGTCTATTGTAGACTATTGTAGTTTACAAATAAATTGCACTTGTAATAGCAATTTTAGGTTTATTAACAAATTGTAAAATGTACTATTGTACTGTCTATTCATTACATGGCGCGAAAGCAGAATGAATAATGATTACTCCCAAAAACCTTATCCTACCATATAAGAAACGATAAATGCATGAAGGGGTCATTTTACAAAAAGGTCTACCAATTCACAGGGTGATACGGCGGAGCCGTTCTGAAGGGTATCATTACTCGCTACATGGTCAGCACTATGAATTGAGTACTTACTTTATATTTTGAAAGGCAGATGTTTTCCCCTAAATGAGACAAAGAGAGAGGCTATGTTAGATCTTTGATATGAGGTTAAATTTATGTTTCATAGAAAATGACGCAAACAATTAGTTAATAGTGAAAATAATAATAAACTATTAGGATAGTAAAGGAGAAAATTGTTAATGACGTAAATATAAACTTAACAGAATTGTTCTGTAGTTAATCGATTGTATTCAACAATTTTATAATTTTGGCAAATCAGTACCCAACACGTTTCCTGTTTATTTCGAAATTACTGCTGCCGACTGTCTTTAATAAGTTATCGTAATAAAAATAATGTTTGTGGGGTTTCAAAAATTTTGTCTGATTTAACAAAAATTAAATTTTGTGCGTACTATTAATTTGTACCCACCTGGTTAGCTATAGTGCAGTTTCAGTGCAAGATGACATGCACGAAGTAAACATCTTATATGTAGCAACATTTTTGATCCTTATATATATTCATATCTTTTTTTTCTTGCTAGATATCACAAACATTTAAACATTTCTCGAAACAGAAACAATTTTATAAAAAATTATGTACTCTTTATTCAAGTCGATAAATGTAACAGTTTAGCAGAAAATCGCTATTAAAGTTTTATTAAAAATCAAATTTTTGATAATTCTTTCTTTAATTAATCAAGATGCTTTGCTTCAAATAAATGTCACTAGTAATTTTATTGTTTGACATTATCACGAAAATTGTTTAAAGCAGGTATAAGTCTGATTTTTCACCATAAAAATCTGAGAAATGGCCCAGCAATACTCAAATATTGAATACCGTGACATGGTATTTTGTTACGGACAAGCAAATGGTAATGCAGAACAAGCGCGCCGGAATTACATAGACGCATTTCCTGATAGAAGAGTACCACATGCCCAAACATTCGTCAACATTTATAGACGTCTTGGGGAGCAAGGTTCTTTTAAAAATTATAACTATGACACAGGAAGACCAAGAACTACGAGAACTGCAGAAAAGGAAGAAAGAGTACTGGATGCAGTAGAGATAAATTCAGCTATAAGCACAAGAAAAATTGCTGCTCAGGAGGGTATACCTCGTTCTTCAGTTTGGGAGGTTCTGCATGAGCAACTTCTTCATCCATTCCACGTGCAAAAGGTACAAGCTCTTTATGATGAAGATCCAATGCGTCGTCTACGGCTCTGTAATAGCATTGTAGAAAGATATGATGAGGATAATGCATTATTAATAAGATTTTATTTACCGACGAAGCTGGTTTTACAAGAGATGGTGTTGTACAAATTATCATAATACTCATCGGTGGTCCGATGAGAATCTCCATGCATACCAGGAAGCAAGACATCAACGGAGATATTCTCTTAATGTATGAGCCGGAATCATAGGAGATCAACTACTGGGTCCTCACTTCTTTAATGGAACATTAAATGTTGACAGTTACTTGGAATTTCTTCGAACCGATCTTCCAAATTTGCTTGACGATGTTCCTTTAAGAACAAGAGCGAATATGTGGCTATTACAAGATGGCGCACCTCCGCATGTTAGTTTGCCTGTTCGTGCGTATTTAAATGAGGTATATCATAATCGTTGGATAGGTAGAGGTGGACCGGTATCTTGGGCACCTCGATCACCCGACCTCAATCCTATGAATTTTTTTCTTTGGGGGCACTTGAAGTCGATAGTTTATGAAACACCTGTAAATGACGTCAACGATCTTCGTCAAAGGATTATCGGTGAATGTGAAGTGATTCGAAACAATATCGGTGTTTTTCATCGTGTCAGACGATCATTTTTAAAACGTGTCAGAAAATGTATCGAAGTGAATGGAGGTCATTACGAACATTTATTATGATAAAATAGGACTGAAAATCTGTCAAAAATTTGATTTTTAGTAAAACTTTAATAGCGATTTTCTGCTAAACGGTTACATTTATCGACTTGAATAAAGAGTACATAATTTTTTATAAAATTGTTTCTCTTTCCAGAAATGTTTAAATGTTTGTGATATCTAGCAAGAAAAAAAAGTTATGAATAATAAAAATTTTGAGTTCTAGGTAAAGTGCCCCCTAGCGGCGTATAATGAAACTCTTCTCTCAATGTTCCAATAGAGCTTGATGTACTTAGTGAGTGTACCAAAGGAGAGATTAATCGAATTTGAATTAATTAAGTTATTTAGAAAGAAAAATTAAAAAAATTGAACTTTGACAAACTGTAACTTGCAAACAATTGAGAATTCGAAAAAAAATCTTTACAAACTGCTATTATTTTAACCCGTTATTTTTTCTAAGTATTTCCATCCATCTGTATAAATATCCAAAAGATATATTTTTCGATCATGATAAATCTACCAGATCTAAAACTGGCCTGCTACCTAGAGAGCCTAAAATGAATAGAACTATTGGTCAAAGAAGTTTCAGTTTCTTAATTCCATTTATTTATAAGTATATACCACTTAATATCAAAAATATAAATTCTATAACTTTATATAAGAAAAAGGTAAAATTTTTACTTCTGGCAACACCTAGAAATATAATACATGAAATTATTGATAGGAAAAACTATAGTTATTAAATTAAATTACCTATAACAAAAACACAAAAATACGATATTTCTTACCTATGAATTTTCTGTTGACTGGTTTAAAACAAACAAGTGTTTTATTTAATTTTTGATATATGAATAATGTGTTTAGAGAGATTAATATATGATGTATCCAATGATTCAGTGTATGAAATTGAAAATGATACATACATTATTGAAAGCAATAATAGATATACTTACATGTGAAGTAGTTGTAAGAACAATTTTGTAATATTTTTGAACTGAACTTCCCCCACGTACATGGTAACTTTTGTGGGGTCACCCGTTTATTTATCAGATTTAATCATAAGTATTTTATATCATGTGAACTGTATATTTGTAATTTAATAATGTATTATGCATATGTATACATTTATGAGGATGGTAAATAAATAATAATAATTATTATTATTATCATACTAATATAATGTAATAATTAGTGCTGCGTAACCCAGCAGTTCCACTCCATTGTGCGTAGTGTAATCTTTTTTAGCCTGCTTTGGAGTTCTTGAATTGCGAAGCAGCGAATATGAATGTGGCTGTAGTAAAGAATGTTCTATTAAAATAGTAATATTCGTTATAATTAGGAGTGTATACAATACAGTGAATATAATAATAAAATAAATAATTAAAATAAAATTATGCATTTAAGGAACAAATTACATATATATGTTATTAATAATTTGTAACCGTTTTCTATAATTACATTAGGTAGTTTGCTTTGCCCTTGATGGCATTATTGAAAATATGTTTGGAAATCCCTTTTGCTCAAATTTTGACAGCTATATATGTAGTGTAATATGAATTATCACAAAATATAATACTTTTAAATATTCTCATATCTTAGTTATTAGGAAAGCCAATGACCTTGGATCAAATGATTTAAGTGGTTTAAGCTGTGGTACTAGACACAGTCAGCAGTTTATAAAGCATAGAGATTAATGTCGAAGCTATTAAAAAAAATTAACTGGATAACCAAAAAAGTCGTAAATATTTGCTAAAATTTACATATAATAGGCATCTACGACATAAATTTAATTTTATAGAAATAATTCTAATGATATCTACATGTGTTATCTAATTGGACGAGGATATCGAAATATAATTACAAGAACAAACGACTTACCTGTAGGAAATTCGTTCTGAATTATATGAGATATACTCGTGTAAACGCTTTCTCTCCTGTGGTTTTCGCGATTTCGTGTTTTTTGTTCGCGAGAAGCGTTTAACTGACTCGACTACCTCAAATCTCAGAGGGTGTAGGTGTTCGGGATCCTATCCAGGAAATCCAGGCACGAGGTAGCGCGGTTGCTGATGTTTGGGCGCCAGGAATATTCGTAGATATTCCAAATGTAGGAAAATCGCGACTATAAACTTGTTGCGACGGTGAGTAGCACTATAACTAATTCTGATACTGGCGGAGACATGTCCTAGTCTGTGAAAGTTCTATGCACTAATATAGTCTGTACATATCACAGCACTAACGATGCGCGGTTAATGTGCAGAGCGACGGCTTGCACTTTTACTGGTAATTTCTGAAGCACTATGTAAATACTCAAAGGAGCTATGAAGATTTCTGGCCAAAGGGCATTGTACACACACTATACTCTGATGTTCACTCGATGACACACTGGCGAAGACTTGTCCCTGGAGCTCGCGCCAATATCTTTGGCTGGATAAATGACCTCGGATGAGCGGGGTCGAGAGGGACTATCTCTCTTTACCCACTTCATCGCTGTAGGCCTGAACGCCTCGTAGAGGTGGGTTCCCTTCTCCGGTCAGCCTCGACCGCAATTGCGGCCGATGCCGGCGGCTCGAGGAACCTCCTCCTGTCCTGGCGAGCCCCGTCGGCAAAGGCTTATTTTCTGGCGCTCTTCTGTCTTCTCTTCTTTCTTCGCCGACTCGTTAACCCCCGGGGGTAGTCATGTTTTGACCGCAGCGCGAACGCCTCCGACCAGGTAGGGGTTTGAGTTAAGTCAGGATTATCCCTGTGGCTCTAGGGAGACGCTAGGACAAAGAACCGTAAAGGCCCTGTCGTCCAGCGTCGCGGAAAGGATAGGGTAACGAAGCCCGCCTGGACGGGCTCCAGGGTAGGGTAAGGAAAAGTCAAAGTCTCTTCGTGGTTCTATTCTTGATTCTGGCAGTCCTGAAACAGAAGAAACGTCGCAACTTACCCCGCATCCAGGAGTTGAAACCTTGGCCGCCTGTACCTGGCGGCCGCATCGGGTCGGTAGTCCACCGCCGCCTGGATCAGCTGATTGCTGTGGACTTCTGCGCGTGCGAAGGAAGTCTCCGCTCGCGCTTTCATCGCTTCCAGGACTGGCGTGAATCCCAGATCCCGGCGAATATCGCTATTACGGACGAACCAAGGAACCCCCGTCGCGCAACGCAGGACGATATTCTCGACGGCCTGCACCCTTTTCAGGTGCGTCTTCGCTGCGTATCCCCATGCTGCTCCGGCATACGTCAACTGTGGCTGCAAGACAGACTTGATTAACCTTACCTTGTTGCCAAGGCTCAGCCGACTATCCCTATGGAGTAACGGACAGAATTTTGCCCTCATGAACTTGTCTTTGCGAACCACTTCGTTGACGCACGCAGTTCTCTGCCACTTAGGAAGGACGCCACCAACTTGACTAGGCCGACAGGGTAACCAAAGTCGAGCATCTTTACGATAAGTCCATCGTGCCAGACCCTGTCAAAGGCCTTGGCGACATTCAAGAAGACTGCTCCGGTAGATTCTCTGGTGTTGAATCCTGCGAAAACAAGTTCTACTAACCTGAGAATCTGCTGCTCCGTCGAGTGGCCACGGCGGTACGCGAACTGCTCGTCCGGGAGGACGCGCAGTTCTTCCGTGGTGTCGTGCAGTCTGGCCAGGATCACCCTCTCGGCTACTTTGCTCATCATGGGCAGCAGACTGATAGACCTGTAACTAGAGGAGAACGTTAGGCCTTACCATCTCTTAGGAAATCTGCGCAGTCTCAGGATGGCATTGCAGATATTCAGCAGCGCCATTACTCCCCGGTGAGGGAGCTTCCTGAGAATCCTGTTCCCAATACCGTCGTATTCCGATGCTTTGCGGGGGTTTAGGTAGCGCAGGATATCCTTCACTTCCTACGGAGTAGCGGGTCTAATGGGTTCTGCATCGGGTACGAGTCTTAGACGCCGCACACGACGCTCCACCTCGTCAGTGTGATCCTCATCCTCGTTCGTCGAAAAAGTTTTCTCTACATTGCAGTTCAAGGCTGTCCACAAAAGCTTCTGCATTGTACCGCTTCGTGTAGACGATCCCATTCTCTCCATAAATAGGAGGTATCGGACGGCGGGGAGCCCTCAGCGCCTTCTGCATCTGCCACAGACCTACGTCTCCAGGATTCAGCGATTCCAGGTGTCTATGCCGCCGCTCCTGGTAGAGTTCATCCAGGGCAGCTTTGACTCTCCTGTTGAGCTGGTTGGCGACTTGCCTATCGCGTGGATGGCCAGTCCTCAGGGCTCGTCGCTTGGCCGTACGTCTCTCCCTAATCTGCTCCTGCAAATCAAGAAGTAACTCACCTGCATGGTCCACACGTCTGCTTCTGCAAATCAAGAGGTAACTCACCTGCATGGTTCACACGTCTCCTTTTCGACCTCTCGGTGGTGCTGCTTTCCAGGGCGGTGCGGATATCTGTCTCAAGGCTCACGACTGCCGCCTCGAGGTCCGTTTATTATTAATATTATTATTATTAGTATTATTAGTATTAGTATTAGTATTATTGTTAGTATTATTGTTAGTATTATTATTAGTATTATTGTTAGTATTATTATTATTATCGTTATCGTTATCGTTATCGTTATCTTTATCGTTATCGTTATCGTTATCGTTATCGTTATCGTTATCGTTATCGATATCGTTATCGTTATCGTTATCTTTATCGTTATCGTTATCTTTATCCTTATCATTATCATTATCATTATCATTATCATTATCATTATCATTATCATTATCATTATCATTATCATTATCATTATCATTATCATTATCATTATCATTATCATTATCATTATCATTATCATTATCATTATCATTATCATTATCATTATCATTATCATTATCATTATCATTATCATTATCATTATCATTATCATTATCATTATCATTATCATTATCATTATCATTATCATTATCATTATCATTATCATTATCATTATCATTATCATTATCATTATCATTATCATTATCATTATCATTATCATTATCATTATCATTATCATTATCATTATCATTATCATTATCATTATCATTATCATTATCATTATCATTATCATTATCATTATCATTATCATTATCATTATCATTATCATTATCATTATCATTATCATTATCATTATCATTATCATTATCATTATCATTATCATTATCATTATTATGACTATTTCACATTTCTTCAATGGATTTTACGCAGCCATCGGTCGCATGACAAGATGGTGCGTTTAATTGCTGCTTTAGAAATACTGATGTTGGTCACCAATTACTCTACGGACTATACTACACGTGTCCAGTAGTACCGACTTTTGCATAGTTAGGTATAGCTCCCATTCTAAACCCAACAGTTCTAAATTGTTTTTTATATGTTTAGGTACCTCACCTGTTGCTCCAATCACGATGGGTACAATAGTGACCGTGTCCATATGCCACATCTGCTGGATTTCGTCACGTAACGGTAAGTATTTATTTATTTTTTCAGCGTACGTTTTAGGAATATTGTTTGGAAGCGGCACTGCAAAGTCTACTATATAGGTCTCATTACGCGCTTTTAGAGTTAAGACAAGGTCCGGTATATTATTTGTAATTGTTCTATCTGTTTGTATTTTCCTATTCCAGTAGATTCTAACTTCTTTACTTTCGCAGACAGCTGGTGGTTCATATTTATAATAGGGAACAGTGTCTGCCAAACCTAAGTATTTGACACGTAGTTGTTGGTGCACTATTTTCTCCACTCTGTCATGTCGATCTAGGTACATCTTTGGGGCTAATATTGTGCAACCTGCTATAATATGGTCAAGGTACTCTTCCTTTGAATTGCACATGCGGCATTTGACATTTTCCAGCTGCTCACCTAGGACATGTTTTCTATAGGCTCTTGTTGGAATAACTTGATCTTGTATAGCCGCTATGGAGCCCTCAGTTCCTACAAAAATATTGCCATAACGGAGATATGCCGTAGAAGCCGCGGTGTCTATGGACTCATGTTCAATGTTAGCCCGATATTTGCCATGCATAGCTTTGCCCCTCCATTGCTCCAACAATTGCGGTGTGGAAGGAACCTCACTAACCGGGTCATACAAACGGTCCGCTAATTTAAGAGGGGTAGCATTTTTATCAGCTTGAATAACTGCAAGATGGAGTTCGCTCGTTTCTTATTTAGCTATAAAGTATCTTCGCAGGTTTTTTATCTGTCTGTGATGCCTTTCTTTCAGATCAGAAATTCCTCTGCCTCCCATTTTTCCCATACTTTGGTAAATGGAACCTTTCTACTGACGACTTGGGATGGTGGGCACGATGCTTTCGAAATTCCTTCCTGGTTTTTATATTAAGGTCATTTAAGTCAGTATCAGTCCATTTAATTATTCCAAAGCTGTATGACATCGCAGATGAAGCGTAAGAATTGACAGCTCTTAATATGTTTCGCGCAGACAGTTTTGTATTTAGTATTGACCGCACTCTTTTCAAATATGTGTCTGCGGCCACCTGCTTAGCAGTTTTATGATCGATCCCTCTAGCTTGCAGATATCCTAAATACTTGTACTGTTCTTGTTCTCTCATTCCTTCTATAACTCCCTGGTCCACATTCCCCTCATATCCATGATGCTCTACCCATTTGCCTTTTTCCATGCCGCTGATTCGGCACTTATCAAGCCCAAACTTCATTTGAACATCAGAGCTGAATTTCCCTACACACGTTAACAAATCTTGCAGATGCTTTTTAGTTTTGGCATAGATTTTTAAATCATCCATATACCATAAATGGCTGATTTGCCTTTCTGATTGGGGCAGGTTGTAGCCCTTTTTTTGCGCGTTAAGCATTGTTGTTAGTGGACGCAGAGCTAAACAAAACCAAAGAGGGCTTAGGGCTGAATTCAAGAAATCCGCTAAGATATGCTTCGTTCAAGATATCTGTGTTGAGTTCTGAAGCCCAGAATATAACGAAGAATGATATATGGCCCGAAGGAATTATGCTGAATAGGTTTTTTCGTCCTAAGAAGCGTCAAGCATAACTGTATAAGGTTACTAAATAATACGAATTCATGTAAGTTCTCTGTTTTGCATGTTAACATTCAGAGCCTGTCACCTAAGATAGATAAGCTGAATATATTTCTTCAGGATAATTCGTTTAGCTTATTATGTTTATCGGAGCATTGGCTTGATTCTGATAATATTAAATTAGTTAATATCAATAATTATAGTCTTATTTCCTACTACTGTCGTTCTGGTGATATACCGCACGGCGGTGTAGCAATTTATGGTAGCCATGCATTTAATATTAAAGGAGTTAACTTTGATAATTTCTCTCACACTATCATGCAGAGTTTTGTGGGGCTGAGATTATTAATAAAAATACACTTGTTATTACAACATATAGGTCATCTAGTTCGGGCTGTATGGCAACATTTCTAGAGTGTTTTTTTATTCTGTTGGAAAATATGTTTCAAAAGTATAAAAGACTTATTGTGGTGGGAGATATAAATCTGGATGTTGACGGCAGTACGGAGGATTCTAAAGATTTTAAAAACATTTGTACGCAGTTTGGTATGAAACATTTAATACATGAGCCTACTCGAGTCACCCCTACAACAAGTTCATGTTTGGATAATATAATAACGAATATAGATTATGGTTTGACTACTGCGGGCACATGTGACCCATTTTTATCGGATCATCACGCGTATATTTATTTGTAAATGATCAAATTGTTCAAAAATGTAACAGGTCTGCTACTAGAAGAATCATTACAGAGAGCAGAATAAATAATTTTGTAAAGCGATTGGAAGATTCTTGATTGAGTAGCACATTCGGTGAGAACTTTCATGCTGATGAAAGTGCTCAATTTCATTTGGATGTTTTATTGGATAACGTGAATAATTGCTTTCCATTTCGGGCGGTAACTGTCAAGAACAGTAAAATTAAATGGTTTGATTCTGGTTTAAGAGAGATGCGGAAGCAGTTGTCCATTAAAAAGCAGCTCTATATTAACACTAATAGTTTAGCAAATTGGTATGATTTTAAGCAATATCGTACGCGTTATCGTAGAGCTGTTAGGGAAACCAAGAAAAATGCTTATGGTAGCATAATAACAAGCGCGGATAATGAAAGTAAGGTTATCTGGAATTTAGTAAGGAGCGAAACTAGTAATCTGTCACATCCCACAGTGTGTACGCTCCTAACATCTGACCAGCTTAATTCTTTCTTTGTAAATATTTCACATCAAATTGTTGAAAGTATAGCAAATACCAGCAATACAGCTATGTTTTATTTTAATAAGTGCTCTAAACCCTCATCTTCTTTTTTTATTTTGCCTATCGTCGAATCAGATATCAGTGAAGCGATTCTTAATTTAAAAAATTCCCCATCTTTAGATCATTCTGGCTTAAATAGTAAAATACTGAAAGCATCTCTTGGGTACTTAGTGGAGCCACTGATTGACTTATTTAATAGATGTATAGAACAAGCAGTCTGACTCATGGCGTTTAATTAGTTAGCTAAAAAGTTTTTAACTGAAAACTGTTTTTACAGCATCAATGAATTTATGAAATTCACAAGTCCTAGTTAATTATGTAGCACCTACTATTTTTTATAACCACTTTTGACTATTAATACTATTTTAACTACTAACCATTAGTTTTTTAACTACCTACTAACAACTACTATTGTAAATTTTGTTTTATTTTGTTTAAGTGACCCATGTAATACATTTGTATAAATGGTCAATAAATGAGTATGAGTATGAGTCATCATCATCGTCATCATCATGGTCTTTGAGATGTGTCTGTACAAACAAATATTTGATTATGTTAAGTCGTACATATCACCAAATAAGCATGGTTTTTTCCTAACCGTTCAACATTGTCTAACTTGGCTGAATTTACTCAGTATACGGCGAACTATGTTGATGACAAAGGACAAGTTGATGTTGTTTACACAGACTTCTCAAAGGCTTTTAACAAGGTGAATCATAGTATATTGCTTTGCAAGTTGGAACGTTATAGTTTTAGTAACAGTTTACTCCGCCTGTTCAATTCTTACCTATATCAACTAAAGCTGTACGTTTCTTATAACGGTTTCAAGTCGAACACCTTTATTGCGACATCAGGAGTGCCTCAGGGCTCTAATCTGGAGCCACTTCTTTTTATTCTATTTGTAAATGACTTATCTTTAACTTTAAAATCTAATCATCTTTTGTTTGCCGACGACTTGAAATTGTTTTTGAATATATCATCTACGACTGACTGTTTGATACTGCAAGACCTTGTAGATTATGTTCAAACTTGGTGTACTGATAATTATTTACTTATTAATATAAATAAGTGCAAAACATGTACGTATTCTCTCAAAAATCAGCCGCTAATATTTGATTATAATATAGGTATGTCACCTTTAATACGTTGCGAGGAAATTAAAGATCTTGGTGTAGTGTTTGACAGCAGATTATCTTTTTCTAGCCATATTAATTAAAATATTAAATCTGCATACAGTACCCTAAGCTTTGTTATAAGGAGTACAAAATCTTTCACTGATGCAAGTGCATTGAGGAGTCTATATTATTCGCTAGTACGTTCAAAACTAGAATACTGTAACCTTATTTGGTATCCCTACTATCAAATCTACAGTAACCATTTGGAAAGAATACAGCGACGCTTTCTCAAACTCCTATCATTTCGCATCGACAATTGTTATCCTGATAGGGGATATGATGATATGAAGAGTGATTACTAGTTTAACTTTTTTATTTAAGCTGTTTCATGGTATGATTGATTCTCAGGCTTTACTCAATTTATTCAATATACCTGTTCCGAGACCTGGCTCTCGTGAGAATGCACTGTTCTATTGTCGAGGTGCTAGAACAAATATGCTTTTAAAATCTCCCATTTATTTAATGTCTAATAATTATAACAAAATAGCAGATCAGTGTGATATATTTCATTGTAATGTTATTGACTTGTTAAGAATTGCATCAGTTTTTCTATTTATCATTTTATTATATATATTTGTTTTTGTTTTCTTTTCACAATATATATTTAATTTGTAATTTTTTCGTCATTTTCTGTACTTTAGTATGCTCTATATTATATATATATATATATATATATATATATATATATATATATATTTGTTTTGTCCTATAAATGGAATATTTTCTGTTGGGCAATAAATGCATTATTATTATTCATCATTCATCATTCATCACTCATCACTCATCACTCATCACTCATCACTCATCGCTCATCACTCATCACTATCACTATCTCCCATTTATTTAATAATAATAATAATAATACACATTTATTTACCAAAAAATTATAAAATCATGTTGCAGTAGGTACATACATATAATAATGTGAGTATTTACAAAAATTGGTAAAAAGGAACCATAAATTCACCTAATGGTGCTCTTCCTATGGACCCTTAACTAAACTAAGTAAAACTAAAAAAGAACAATTTTGGGCAAAGATAGCTAATATGTGAAGATAAAAAAAAGAAAGACTGGAATTGCTATTATAACTTTATTAAAAGTCGCGATTAACGATGTAGACACGACGGAGAGGGCAATGAGGAAGAATAGGTGGCATGCTTACAGAATATATAAGGATAAAAAAAGAAAAAAAAATACAACAGGCAGGCGGAAAATCACACATCCTAAGCAAGCGAAATCTGATTTTCTAAAAGCATTTTTTTACATGAACACTGAAAGTCTGTCTGCTCATTTTTTTAATATTGTCATTAAGTTTATTCCATAAATGAATTGCATTGAATGAAAAAGACTTTTGAAAGGCTGCAGTTCTGTGCTGTGGAACCTTAAAAGTATAAAGATGCCGAGTGTCACCGTGGTGCGGAGCTAATACAAAATATTGTTTAATGTAATGAGGTTCACCGGTTTCAAAAATTTTGTATAGTAGATTATATGTATGAAGTAAGCGGCTATTTTTCATATTTAAAATGGAATGTTCATTTAGATGTGGTGTAATATGATGTCGGAATGGAATATTGTAGGAAAACCGCATACAGGCATTCTGCACTTTCTGAATGAGACGCGAAGATTTTGAGTTGATGTAGTTGTTATATACCACGTCTCCATAAAATAACATTGATAATACCAAACTTTGGCATAGATTATATTTAGTATCCGGTGACATACAATGTTTATAACTGTATAAAACTTTGAGACGACCAAAAGCAATTTTTATTTTATTTGCTATGTGAGCCTGAAACGTTAAACCCGAATCAATCGTGACACCCAAATTTTTTACCTCGTTAACTATAGGAATTATTTCATCATTTATACTAATCGAAAAATTTTGTAATTTGTACCTATTTTTTTTTTGTACCAACAAGGAGTGCAAAAGACTTTGAAGCATTTATTTTTAAACCATGATCTAGAGAATATTTATATAAACTTTGTAAATCTGAAATAATATTTTGTTTGGCAGCGTCTAAATTATTTGGAGGAACCGCTATATATAACTGAGAGTCATCAGCATACTGTTGTAAGTTAGAAAATTCAATAGTTGTACTCATATCTGCAACATAAAAAGAGAATAGTAAGGGTCCAAGAATGGAGCCTTGGGGAACACCATTATTTATTGGAATATACTGTGTTGTCTGAATAACATTACCATTTGACAAACGTACTTGTTGAACTCGGTGGCTTAAATAGGATTTGAAGAAATTATTGGCCTTTGTGGAAAACCCATAGTAATGTAACTTTGATAATAACAATGAATGGTTTAATGTATCTTGCTATAATCTAGAAATGCTAGGCATGTGCATTTATTATCGTCTATATGAGAGCAAAAAGTTTCGGTAAGATTAATAAGTGATGTAGAGGTACTATGATTTTTGCGGAACCCGGATTGAGTAGAAGGCATCATTTTATTGTGGCATAAATAACCATATATTTGATCATATATATGTCTTTTAAGGATTTTAGATATTGTAGGTAATATACTGATGGGTCGAAGATCATTTAAATATTTTGGATTAGACGTTTTTGCAAGTGGCTTCACGATCGCCATTTTTCATAACTCTGGAAAAATACCTTCTATGAGATATGTGTTTAAAATATTTACTAAAGGATGAAGACAGAAAGGTAAACATAATTTTAAATCTATGACAGAGATATTGTCTGATCCCATGCTACTAGTTTTTATTTTATTAATAATGTTACAAATATCCATTGGATTCATAAGTTTAATATCAAAAAGCTCAGTCATATTGTGGTGTAAATTGGTATTATAATAATGTAGTTTTTCATTTGATATTATGTTATGAGTTTGTGTGGATGAAACAAAGTAATTATTTATTTTAATGGGATCAGCTAAATGATCAGGAATTTCAAAATTTGGGGCTCTAGTTAGATTAAGCTTTTTCATAATTTTCCAGAATGACGATCCACTTGTTTTATTACTGGAGAGTGATTTGAAAAAGGCAGATTTTTCTCTGTTTATTGCATGATTTGTATAATTTTTAAGCTGCTTGTAATAGTCAAAAATGCTGAGGCGTTCTACTTTTAATATATTTAGCGTGGGCTTTATCTCTTAGTTTAATTAAAATTCTAATATTATCGGTTATCCATGGAGTATACGGTCTTTCAGTAATTATGTTCTGTCTAATGGGTGCATGTTTGTTTAATAAATATATAATATTATTATTAAATAATTGAATTTTATCATTTATATGTGGTGTACGATATATAATGTCCCAATTTAACATAATAGCGTCGCGTTCAAAATTTTCATTATTAATACTACGGTAATCCCTGTATTGCACGAACTTCAACGAATTCCTAGGTTTAGAATTACTAAGTACAAAGTAAATTAAATTGTGTTCTGTGATTTTGTTGGATATAGGGATAGACTCCGAAGCAATAAATTCGGTACTTTGGTTTGTAATTATGACATCAATAAGGGAAGAATTACCTGTGTTTAAGTTAATATGGGTTGGTTTATCAATAACTTGTTTTAAACCAAAAGATTCAAGTAAAAAGTTAAAATTATTTTTAGCTACATCCTGCTTTAACAAATCTATATTAATATCGCCCAAAAGTATTATATTATCATAATCGGTTACAGAAGCCGTTAAGAGATCTTCAAATTGACTAAAAAATTCAGTTTTATCTGATTTTGGTTGACGATATAGAGAGCCTATTAATGTTTTCTTTTTGTTTATTATCATATTAATGAATATACTTTCAAAATTACTAATGTCAACATCAAATTTCACTTGTGAAAATTTAAATTTATTTTTAATATAAATTCCTACCCCACCTCCACGATCATACTGTCTATCTTGTCTAATAAATGTATAGCCTGGTAATCTAAATGAAGTTTCAGGATTATCTGGACATAACCACGTTTCTGATACTGCAACCAAATCAAAATCATAATCATTCATATATACTGCGAATTCATCAAATCCAGTATTAAGTGATCTAGTATTTAAATGTGCTATTGCTAAATTGTTTTTAGAAAGATTTTTAATTTGTCTATATCGCTTACAGCAGAATGAGCGTTCCGCGATGCCTGTGGATCTAAAGTTTGCATTTGAGTACTCGGCTCATGCCCCCACTAGCCAATGGTTAGCCATTGGCTAGTGGGGTAATTATAACAAAATAGCAGATCAGTGTAATATATTTCATTGTAATATTATTGACTTGTTAAGAATTGCATCAGTTTTTCTATTTATCATTTTATTTGTTTTTGTTTTCTTTTCACAAAATATATTTAATTTGTAATTTTTTCGTCATTTTCTGTACTTTAGTATGCTATATATATATATATTAATATATATTAATATATATATATATATATATAGCATTATATATATATATATAATTGTTTTGTCCTATAAATGGAATATTTTCTGTTGGGCATTATTATTATTCATCATTCATCGCTCATCCCTCATCCCTCATCGCTCATCGCTCATCCCTCATCCCTTATCACTAATCACTAATCACCAATCACTCATCACTCATCACTAATCACTAATCACTATCACTATCACTATCACTATCACTATCACTAATCACTCATCACTCATCACTAATCACTAATCACTAATAACTCATCACTCATCACTAATCACTAATAACTCATCACTCATCACTAATCACTAATCTCTCATCACTCATCACTAATCACTCATCACTAATCACTAATCACTAGTCACTAATCACTCATCACTCATCACTCATCACTAATCACTAATCACTAATCACTAATCACTCATCACTCATCACTCATCACTCATCACTCATCACTCATCACTCATCACTCATCACTCATCACTCATCACTAATCACTAATCACTAATCACTAATCACTAATCACTAATCACTAATCACTAATCACTAATCACTAATCACTAATCACTAATCACTAATCACTAATCACTAATCACTAATCACTAATCACTAATCACTAATCACTAATCACTAATCACTCATCACTCATCACTCATCACTCATCACTAATCACTCATCACTCATCACTCATCACTCATCACTCATCACTCATCACTCATCACTCATCACTCATCACTAATCACTAATCACTAATCACTCATCACTCATCACTCATCACTCATCACTCATCACTAATCACTCATCACTCATCACTCATCACTCATCACTCATCACTCATCACTCATCACTCATCACTCATCACTCATCACTCATCACTCATCACTCATCACTCATCACTCATCACTCATCACTCATCACTCATCACTCATCACTCATCACTCATCACTCATCACTCATCACTCATCACTCATCACTCATCACTCATCACTCATCACTCATCACTCATCACTCATCACTCATCACTCATCACTCATCACTCATCACTCATCACTCATCACTCATCACTCATCACTCATCACTCATCACTCATCACTCATCACTCATCACTCATCACTCATCACTCATCACTCATCACTCATCACTCATCACTCATCACTCATCACTCATCACTCATCACTCATCACTCATCACTCATCACTCATCACTCATCACTCATCACTCATCACTCATCACTCATCACTCATCACTCATCACTCATCACTCATCACTCATCACTCATCACTCATCACTCATCACTCATCACTCATCACTCATCACTCATCACTCATCACTCATCACTCATCACTCATCACTCATCACTCATCACTCATCACTCATCACTCATCACTCATCACTCATCACTCATCACTCATCACTCATCACTCATCACTCATCACTCATCACTCATCACTCATCACTCATCACTCATCACTCATCACTCATCACTCATCACTCATCACTCATCACTCATCACTCATCACTCATCACTCATCACTCATCACTCATCACTCATCACTCATCACTCATCACTCATCACTCATCACTCATCACTCATCACTCATCACTCATCACTCATCACTCATCACTCATCACTCATCACTCATCACTCATCACTCATCACTCATCACTCATCACTCATCACTCATCACTCATCACTCATCACTCATCACTCATCACTCATCACTCATCACTCATCACTCATCACTCATCACTCATCACTCATCACTCATCACTCATCACTCATCACTCATCACTCATCACTCATCACTCATCACTCATCACTCATCACTCATCACTCATCACTCATCACTCATCACTCATCACTCATCACTCATCACTCATCACTCGGTATCGGTATATGTCGGTATCAAGTATCAAGTATCAAGTATCAAGTATCAAGTATCAAGTATCAAGTATCAAGTATCAAGTATCAAGTATCAAGTATCAAGTATCAAGTATCAAGTATCAAGTATCAAGTATCAAGTATCAAGTATCAAGTATCAAGTATCAAGTATCAAGTATCAAGTATCAAGTATCAAGTATCAAGTATCAAGTATCAAGTATCAAGTATCAAGTATCAAGTATCAAGTATCAAGTATCAAGTATCAAGTATCAAGTATCAAGTATCAAGTATCAAGTATCAAGTATCAAGTATCAAGTATCAAGTATCAAGTATCAAGTATCAAGTATCAAGTATCAAGTATCAAGTATCAAGTATCAAGTATCAAGTATCAAGTATCAAGTATCAAGTATAAGTATAAGTATAAGTATAAGTATAAGTATAAGTATAAGTATAAGTATAAGTATAAGTATAAGTATAAGTATAAGTATAAGTATAAGTATAAGTATAAGTATAAGTATAAGTATCAGTATCAGTATCAGTATCAGTATCAGTATCAGTATCAGTATCAGTATCAGTATCAGTATCAGTATCAGTATCAGTATCAGTATCAGTATCAGTATCAGTATCAGTATCAGTATCAGTATCAGTATCAGTATCAGTATCAGTATCAGTATCAGTATCAGTATCAGTATCAGTATCAGTATCAGTATCAGTATCAGTATCAGTATCAGTATCAGTATCAGTATCAGTATCAGTATCAGTATCAGTATCAGTATCAGTATCAGTATCAGTATCAGTATCAGTATCAGTATCCGTATCCGTATCCGTATCCGTATCCGTATCCGTATCCGTATCCGTATCCGTATCCGTATCCGTATCCGTATCCGTATCCGTATCCGTATCCGTATCCGTATCCGTATCCGTATCCGTATCCGTATCCGTATCCGTATCCGTATCCGTATCCGTATCCGTATCCGTATCCGTATCCGTATCCGTATCCGTATCCGTATCCGTATCCGTATCCGTATCCGTATCCGTATCCGTATCCGTATCCGTATCGGTGTCGGTGTCGGTGTCGGTATCCGTATCGGTGTCGGTATCGGTATCCGTATCGGTATCCGTATCGGTATCCGTATCGGTATCCGTATCCGTATCCGTATCGGTATCGGTATCCGTATCGGTATCCGTATCCGTATCCGTATCCGTATCCGTATCGGTATCCGTATCGGTATCCGTATCGGTATCGGTATCAGTATATCATTATCATTATTAAATTATCATCCACACGATATCCGGTACTTATCTTAATCTAGTAACAATAATAATTCATCATAATTTAAAATCAGACTATTTTGCTCATTTTAAACACAAATTAGTGCGTAAAACGACGTTACTATCTAAAAGTACCGGGGTCTAACGTTGGGCTCAAATAGTCAATTGCACAACATCTGGGTCACAAGTGGCGCAGGCGACCAGTGTCTGAGGTCTGAGTGACTGGTCTGAGGTGTCTCTTACTGAAATTTGCTCGTTTTTCCACTTTAAAGTAGAGTGCATCTACTGTGACATGTTCCATGAAGGAAGAAGTGTTTTCAAATCGTAATTATCTGAAATAGTATTTATTTGCAATATGCAACCAAATCTTATCAGTAGCTATTTACCGTTTTTACTGTGATTGGGACGGACGATTGTCAACTGGCCTATACTTAGCTTTACTCACAAGTGATTCAAAGCATTAAAATATCAAAGAATAATACAAATGTGTCATCGATGAATAAATGTAAAAGGTGTAAGAATCCTGTTCAAACTGGCCTGAAATTTATTTCATGTGGTGTCATTTCACATAAAAGTTGCCTCAATGCTATAAAAACTGTGAACTTTATAGACGAGACAACTGTTAATTGTTGTAATATTCCTAATGATAACTTCAGGACTCGAGACCAGGCAGATAAGTCTCAAGACCAATTCAATAACCCAATGAGTGTTGAAGAAATAAAAATCAAATACTTAGAAAAACTCATGGCTCAAAAAGATTTAATTATAGCAACACAATCTGTGGCCATAAGTTCACTTCAAGAACAAATATCTTACCTTAAACAGGATAAAATTAGTCATACTACATTCGTGAAAGGTGCGGCAAGTACTGAGCGATCATTAACTTTACAAAGCTATTGCTAACAAGAAAAATGCCCCTTCAAACTCTAATAGTAGTAGCAATATAAAGTCGATGCCATTTCAAATCACTCCTGCAGCAGTATCACAAGCTGTTCATATGGCCAAATCGACGGCTACTTGTCAAAATATTATCCACTTAAATGAGGATCTACAGGACGTTACTCACAGTACCGCCTCAGCTTCTCAGAAGAGATTAAGAAATGTGAGAAAATCCAGAAACATCCTGGTGGGTGATGGTGATTGTCATTTCGATAAATCTGTACTGCTCAAATACTAAAACTCAACTCTCGCAATCCTTCCGACTATGCATAAAGTGACGGTGCCTAGTGAAGAACTACATAAGATCACCAAGTCTGACGTTTGGCCCAAGGGTGTCCGTGTAAATCAGTTTTTTCTGGCAAGAAGTTACACCAGCCCCCAAGCTAGAGACACTGCCCAAGAGCTCTCCTAATGAGATTGGTTTATTAGATAAATACACAATTCTACATTTAAACACCCAAAGTTTGGTGAATAAACTAGATCAACTGCGTCAGCTTTTATCTCAAAATAATTATAGTATAGTTTGTTTCTCTGAGCACTGGCTGGATAATAACTCTATTGGCTGTGTTAAGTTGGAAAATTATTCACTTGTATCGTACTATTGTCGTAACACATCACATGGCGGAGTTGCAATTTTTGCTCATTTTAAAATTAAGTATACAGCCATTGACTTAAATGAATTTTCAATTCCAGTGCACGCTGAGTTTTTGTGGCACTGGAATCTTTAACTCACATATTGTTCTTGTGTCTGTATACAGATCATCCAGTACGGGTGATTTTGCAGCTTTTCAAACTTGTTTAACTCGTCTGGTAGATTATTTGCACCATAAATATAAGTATATTATCATTATGGGTGATTTGAATGTGGAATTGACGAGTGACACCTTGATTGTAAGGCAATTTCTAGATGTATTAGCCACATATGGTTTAAGTTTAAAATTACTGCTCCCACTCGTGTTACTCCCACATCAGCAACATGTATAGATAATGTTATAACAAATATTGATGATAGTATATTAGAAGTAGGTAACTTTGATCCAGATATATCGGATCATTATGCACAATACATTTCTTTACTAGGCCATCAACAAGATAGCGTACATAACATTAGTTCTAATCGAAGGTGTATTACTGCAAAGGGTTTAGATTTGTTGTCAAGTATGTTTTCAATGATATCTTGGGATGAGTGGGATATTGCCCTCTCGGATAGCAATAGTATTGCCTCATTTCTTACCAACTCTATAAATACTAACATTGACATTTGTTTTCCACTTCACAAAGCTAAAAACAGCAACACTCACAAAATTAGATGGTATAATAATACATTACGAACTATGAGAAACAATGTTTTCGCCTTAAACAGCCCTAAATTCTAAATTGGAATACGACTGGCAAGTCTACAAAACTGCCCGTAAAACGTATCAGCGTGCAATATCTAGAGAAAAAAAGAAAGCTTATTCTGAGGCCATTATTAATTCTACCAATAAACCGAAAGTGTGCTGGAATATTATTGACTCCGAGAGTGAGTAAACCTATTAGTTCATCCATCTTCCCAGAAGACTTTAATCATTATTTTGCAAATATATCTGACACCATAATAAATTCACTGGCTCGTTCGAAGAATGATGATATCCATTATATGAATCAAACACCTAAACCAGTCTTTTCATTTTTTATGTCAACCATTCTAGAGGCGGATGTACAAAATGCTATTATCTCGTTAAAAAATTCGCCTACATTTGATTATTATGGTATTAATAGTAAAATTTTGAAATCTATAATTTCATATTTAATTTATCCTCTTACAACCTTGTTTAATAAATGTTTATCAGAGGGGCATTGGCCTGACGCTTTTAAAATTACTAAAATCATTCCAATTTATAAAAAAGGAGACACAGACTGTACCGACAATTACAGGCCTCCATATCTCACTATCTCCATAGTGCCAGTCTTGTCAAAAGTTTTTGAACTCATTATTAAAGACAAGTTGATATCTTATCTCGAATCTGAACACTTGTTGGATGCAATTCAATATGGCTTTCGGAAATCAAAATCTACAATAGGTGCAATTGCCTATATTTTGAGTACAGTTGTTGATGGTCTGGCTGTAGGTCATTCAACTGATGCAGTTATGTGCGATTTAACTAAGGCATTCGACTCTGTTTCAATAGATATACTTATTTCCAAACTCGAATATTATGGTATAAGATCCCTGGAGTTGGATCTATTTGTTTCTTATCTGACGAACAGGAGGCAGTACGTTAGTTGCGGTGAGGTTGATTCTAACCTATTACCGACAACATATGGTGTACCTCAAGGTTCTATTTTGGGACCGACTTTGTTTCTTATCTATATAAATGATCTTCTCCGTGCGATTGATGGACACTGTGTTTTGTTCGCTGATAACACAACGATTTTGTCGGCACAACCTGTATCACAACCTGTATTATAGGCAAAAGACTGGTTCTTGGCACATTACCTCAAATTAAACGAATCAAAAACTCAACGTGTTTGCTTCACTTCCGATAAATGGCATCATCATCATCATCATCATCAATCATCATCATCATCATCATCATCATCAATCATCATCATCAATCATCATCATCATCATCATCAATCATCATCATCATCATCATCATCATCATCATCATCATCATGATAATCTGTAGCTATATAATGTTGACACAATATACACAACTAAAAAAACTATATGTAAAATGTTTAACATGTAACGGTTAGGGTCAGCTAGCACACACCAGTTGCCTCGAGCTTGTCCCAACTCCGTCTCCTCTCTGAACTCCTTCACTACCCTCTCGCACTCACCGCCTATCCCTTACACTCCCGATCTCTACGCACTTTCGCGGCACATTCAAACCAAACCATCACATCATCTCCCTTACTTAAAGATATTTACAATAGTTATTAGATTTAAGTAAACCCAATGAAATGTGTCGCAAAACAACTACTTTATTTTACTCTACTATAGGAAATTTTTTCAAATTAATGATATTATGCTTACCAACCTCTTTACCATCCAAATCAGCCAACACGTATGAGTTGGGACCGGCTTGCCTGACAACGTGAAAGGCCCTTCTTCTTCTGCTGACGACTAAGCATGGGTGCGTATAAGAACCTGATCCCCTACCTCAAAACTTTCAGGAGTTCTTCCTTAGCTTTAGTTGCGCGATTTTCCGCTTTGGTTCGAAGACGGTCTGCTGCTAATACCCAATAATGTTCTAACGCTAAGTACTGTTTATCCTCGACAGGAAATGTAACCAAAGTATCTAGAGGACTTTTGTCGTGTATACCCAATTGTAAAATAAAAGTATATAACCCGTGGTATCATTAACGACTCGATTAAGGCACTTTTCTATAAAGTCGAGGGTGTAGGCCCATTTTATATGTTTTTCATGGCAGTAGCACCTTAACAAACGACCAATTTCGCGATTTTACCTTGCAGTAATATTCCCCTGGGGAAAATAAATGGAAATTAACTTAACATTAATACCGAGTTCTTGTAGTTTAGTCTTCCATAAGTGAATTGTGATCCGTTATCACTCAAAATGGCGGTTGATTTTTGAACTTGTGGTATATATTTCTCAATAACTTTATTCAAGATAGTTTTTGTTGTGGCCCGCTTAAGCGCATACAATTTTACATATTTCGTAAAAGCATCCACGATGACCAATAACATTGTTACCCCACCACGTGAAATCGGCAATGGACCCATAAGGTCTAGACAAACTAATTCCCCTGGCTTTTGCACTACTATAGGATGCATTAAACCCTGACATCTTTTTGATGGTTTAGCTTTCTGGCATAGAACACAAGACGCTACATATTGCCTTATATGCCGTTGCATTCGTGACCAATAAAATTTCTGCTTTATTTTCTCATAAATTTTAAATTTACCGAAGTGACCCAACTCTTCATGACATGCCTTAATTAATTCTACTCTTTGACTTACTGGGACACATAATTTAAAACCCGGATTGTCAGCAGTACCCCTCTTAAACAAAATACCATTATGTGTAATAAACCACTTTAAAATTCTAGCTTCCTTTTCCGTAATAACTTTAACATCTCTCTCTATTTCTTCTAAAAAATTAATTTTTAATTTAAACTGCTCATCTTCCAACTGATTCTCGCGAATATTATCGAAATTGCGCTTCAGTTGCCTATAATCCGGTGATAAATTTATTAAACGTCTGAATGTCTGATTTACGCTCCGGTTCAACCCGTCTAGGTGCCTTTTCCTTTTCGGAATATCTGGATAAATAATCTGCGACCCCGTTGTCCGTTCCTTTACAATGAACTATTGTGAAATTAAATTCCTGAATAAACATTGCCCAGCGCGTGAGGCGAGCGCTTTTTAAATTAGTTTGAAGCAAAAACGTCAGTGACTTGTGATCAGTACCAATCACGAGCGGTTTACCTAATACGAATGTACGCCACTGTCGTAGGCAATGTACAATAGCTAGTGCTTCTTTTTCCGATACTGTATAATTTAATTCACTGGCTTTAAATACGCGTATAAAATGTATTAAAATAGCTGTTTTTACGTAGGCACGTTTAATTTTGTCAAAAGCGTCTTGCTCTTCCTACAAATTTCCTATGTTCCTTTTTAATTGGAACTTGCCAGTACGAGGCCGTCAAATCGAGATAACTTATCACTTGTCCCTTTTTAAATTTAAACAATAATTCTGACATATTCGGCGGTGAGTTGTAATCTTGAACCATTTTACTATTTAAAACGCGCGCATCTAGACAAACTCTCACGGATTTATAGTGTTTCGTAACCGTAACAAGCGGTGATACGTATTCCGTTTTTTTCCGCGTTTACTATGCCCCATTGCCGCATTTCTTGTAACTGTATCTCTACACTAATTCTATGTACAAAAAGTATCGGGTATGATTTAATATAAAAAGGACTATTGTCGCGCATAACAATTTCATGTTCATAATTGTTTACCCTACCCGGACATTCTGCAAACAAATCGTGATAATTTTCTAGTAAAGATAACAAATTTTCTTTCTTAATTTGATCTAAATTTGTTTCGTCGACAGCCTTCTTCAAATCATCGGAAGTATAATTATGTTTTGAACATATACTGGGTGATGCCGAATTTAGTTCAATATTTCGTTTGCATAAAGTTATAGCTAGCGACTCAGGCTGTAATATTTTGTAATTAAAATCCGTCGTATACGTTATATTGTTAACCGAAAATGTAAGCTGCAATGTGTCAAAGTTTAAATGAGCTTTATGTTTCGTTAAAAAGTCACATCCTAGTAAAACATCCTTATTTAATTTGGGAATAATCAAAAATACAGATTCGAATTCGATTTCTCTAAAAGATATTGTTAAAAACGTTTGACACTTTACTCTTTGTAGTTTTCCTCCGACGGCTACAGAAATTTGAACGCCGGTAATCAATAAAAACGAAACAATTATTTTTTGGGAAAAATCCTCGAACAGGTCGATTTTTTATTTAAAAAATACATATTATAGCGTAAAATGCGATTTTCAAATGTCATTTGTTTTCGAGTAATGACGTCATTGATTTTTTTTTAAATGGCAATACCATATTTTTTTTCCTTGATTCTGAAAGATCGTTTAATTCTCTATCAGACAGTACTAAAATTTTGCCCTCTTACGTAGGAAAGTTTTCGAGTAAATGACGATTGAATGTTAGAAAACGTAAATTTTATCCATAAAAAGTAACAATTCTGAGGTATGTAAAATAAAATACAATTGATTAAATTTTATACTTAAATTAAATGTTCGAATTGCCATCCACCAACTTCTTGACAATGCGCAAGTCTGTGAAGAAATTCTTCTTGCACATTATGAATGATTTCTGGGGTAACTCTACGTATTTCGTCCCGAATGCGATTTTGAAGTTTTTCTAAATTACGTGGTTTATTAATGTACACTTTTGACTTCAAGTATCTCCATAAAAAATAGTCAAGAGGTGTAAGATCTGGCGGTTTTGCAGGCCATTCTATCGGTCCGCGTCTTCCGATCCACCTCCCAGGAAAACAGTTGTCCAAAAAATCTCGTACAGGGCGCGCATAGTGCGGAAGTGCACCGTCTTGCTGAAACCATATGGTATCGTCAGGAATGTCAGGGTCATTATCGTTAGGAAAAATTACTGCAAAGGCTGGAACAAGGTCATTTTCTAGAAACTCTAAATATCTTTGTCCTGTAAAGGTTCCTTCAAAGAAGAAAGGCCCTACTATTCTGCCGTCAGCTATTCCAGCCCACACATTTAATTTCTGAGGGTGTGCCTCTGCCATCCAATGAGGATTTTCCCGACTCCAAGTTTGACGGTTTACTGTACCATTCAGACAAAATGTGGCCTCATCTGAAAAAAGTATTTGCCGGTGTAAATTTCTATTTCCTTAACATAAATCCATTAGAATTTCGCAAAAGTGTAAGAGGCGATCGGGATCATCTTCATTGAGTTCCTGCACAAGTTGAATTTTGTAGAGATGATATTTTTCCTTCCTCAAGATACGTAGCACTGTGCTCTGACTAGTGTCATTGTTTAATGCAACCAATCGTGAAGAATTATGAGGATTATCCTGGTGGCTATCAAAATGTTCTGTTTCTGATTTTCATTAATGTTTGGACGTCCAGGTTTTGGAATATTTACAACATTGCCAGTTTCTCTAAATTTAGACTCTACCTTACTGACTGTTGATTGGCTGATAGGGCGATCTGGATATTTTTCAATAAATAAATCGCAAACTTCCTGCTGAGTTCTAGTCATATTCCCGCATCCGATAAGAATTAAAATTTCATTTCTTTGAGTAACAGTTAAATGTGTCATAATACTTTAAATTGAATAATAATTTCTATGTCGCTTACAATACTTATTAGAAAGTCGGTGTGACAATGACACCTACAAAGATTTCCACCTACGTGATCCATAAAAGAACTATGGAATTCGAAAAACTAAACTTGATAACGTTTTTGCTTTATTTTAATTGATTTACGTTTTCTAACATTCAATCGTCATTTACTCGAAAACTTTCCTATGTAAGAGGGCAAAATTTTAGTACTGTCTGATAGAGAATTAAACGATCTTTCAGTATCAAGGAAAAAAATATGGTGTTGCCATTTAAAAAAAATCGATAACGTCATTACTCGAAAACAAATGACATTTGAAAATCGCATTTTACGCTAAAATATGTATTTTTTAAATTAAAAATCGACCTGTTCGAGGATTTTTCCCAAAAAATAATTGTTTCGTTTTTATTGAATTTATTCCATACTTTTGGTGCATACTCTATATACTCGCGACAAGAATTCAGACGACTTACGTCATACCAACAAATGAATAATACTACACTAAAAGTTTGCATTATATATTGCACTAAATTGTAAAAGATGATTGTTTTTAACGCGATTAAATATCGAAAATTAATTTGACAATAAAAACAAATGTGTAACGTCAGCCGTGACGTTTGAATTCTTGACGCGAGTATATCAATATTTTGGTTAAAAATCTTAGCTGGAATAACAGGAGTTGCGATATTATTATTTTGTTCTTGTTTCTCACCCTCTTCAGGCTTCGATAACAAGTTTTCAACACTCTCATTAAATTTATTTATTAAATTTACCTGGCTATTTCTCTCAATATTATTATTACCACCTCCTATATTATTCTGACCGTCACTATTTCTATTATTGTCTCTATTATAATTTACTCTATAATCCCGTCTCCTATTTTCCTGTGAATTATTTCTATTGCGCGAATTTTCTTCACTCTGAATTTCATCAACTTTCCTTAAATATTTTTCTACTTCGTCAATGGTGCTAAGGCGTTATTATTCCCTTTCTTACTTCCACCGAAAAATGCTTAGACAATCTATCAATAAGTTCGCATTCCGAATTTTTTTCTGGTAAAAAGCTAGATTGGTTGACCATACTTAAAAAATAATCAGACCTGTATCGTGTTTACCATATTTTAATTCTAAGAATAATTCCCTTTGTTTTTCCTGCCCTCAAAACCTGTCCTGAAATGCGTCCGCATAAACGAATAAACGTGATTCCAGTCGTTGAATTATGTCGTCGTCATTGAGTTTGACCTTCGTATGAAAATTCTAGGTGCTATTGATTGAAGCTCTTGAAAATGTAATATATTTATATGATAACGTAGTGAAGTTGCTAATGTGGATCTTGGTCAAACAATTTCAGGGTTGGATTTTATATTTGGGATATACTCTACGCTAAACTACTACTAACTACTACTATATCATGGTGAGTTGTGAATTATATGAGTAACGAATTTTAAATTTGATGTATGGAATTTCTTTAAATTTTGGATGTAGTACAGTCGATAGGATTCTGTCACTGCAGTTCGTGTCCTTCCATTGGTACAGGCCTGGTATTTGGGTAAATTCCTCCTTTGAAGATATCTTGTTGACTCTTAAGTAAGTAGGTTGAGGTAGGTTTTGATTCTAGGGTACAGGTAAAATTTGGAAGTATTTGGAACATGGGAATTTGAAAGTTGATATAAATTTTATAATTTTGAACATATGTTTTGACTGATTAATGTAGAGTATTATTAATTTTGATGAAAGAGGTTAAGTAACTTAATTGTTCCTTTAATTGAGTTTATAAGTTAAATTTATTTCTAAAATTTCTAATTTATTTTCTATTTGTTCTCTGTTTTGATTGTTCATGAGGCCAAAGAGTTTTATTATATCTTGTACTAATAAGATTTAGAATTTTTTTCTACAAGTCAGATTTCGAATAGTGTTTGATAAGTTTAAGTATTTCGGAAGAGACGTGCCAATGGAATATTGTCGTTACTATCAGTAAAATCTTCATCCTTTGACAGAGGAGAAGTGTCAGGGGGTTTTAATTTCTTAACATGTTTTTTATGAATTTTTCCTTGTTTTGTTTGAATAGTAGGGCTGTTATCTTCCATAACTATAGCTTTCTTAAATTTTGGTCTTGTTTTGTGTCTGTTTGCTAAATTGTCTTTTATAAGTATATCTTGAAGAACTTTGACTTTTTGTGGTTCAGTTTTATTTTTATTTACTCGGTCTGAAGTTTTTTGTTTTGTCACTTCAATTTTGTTTTGTACGACCTCGTATAATTTTGAATAAATTTGTTTTTGTTTTTCTATAAAAGTTGCGGTAATTATTCTTTCATCTATTTCTATGTTTTGTTCTTCTAAATGGTAAGTAGAAAATATCATAATGCCGCGTACCATGGGTGGGCACATTAAAATGTATTGAAGATAAAAGATCTGGACAGTTCAGTTTATTATTCAATACTTTATAGGTATACAATTAGTATGTCATTCAAGATGCGACGTTTCTCCAATGACATAAACCTAAATTGTTTCCTAGCTGCATTGTAATTACTATTTTCAATTATGAAATGAGTTTTAAAAGATATAAATCTAATAAATTTATTCTTAACAGCTTCTAAGCGACTTACATAAATGTTGTATTGTGGATTCCAAACCGAAGACGCAAAATTTAGTTTACTAAACACGTAAGCATAATATAATTGTTTAATTGGCTTAATATTAAATCTTTACACTTACGAAGAATAAACCTCAACATCCTGGATGCACTTAGAATAATTGAATTAATGTGATCATTAAAAGTTAATTTGGAATCAAAAATTACTCCAAGATCTTTTATCACAGATACTTTGTTTAAAATTGAATCAGAGACATGATACTGAAAAACAACTGGATTAATGCTACGACCAAATGTAATGGCAGAGCACTTAGGCAAATTCAGATACAATGAATTATTTTCAGAAAAATCAACTAAATTATTTAAATCTGATTGCAACAGTAAACAATCATTTAACGAATTTATTTTGGTGAAAATTTTTAAGTCGTCAGCGTACATAAGAAACTTACAATGCTTAAAGCAATTTTTTATATCATTCACATATATCAGAAAAAACAAAGTACCTAGATGGGACCCTTGCGGTACACCTGATGTTGTTAAAAATGTGTTTGAATTATGACCGTTTACTGCAACAAACTGCGATCTATTTTTAATATAGGATTCGACCCATCTTAGAAGAACACCGCTCACACCAACTCTAGCAAGTTTACGCAAAAGGATATTGTGGTCAACTTTGTTAAATGCCTTGCTAAAATCAGTGTAAACGGCATCAACTTGACTGACATCGTCCAAGCCACTACATAGGTATTCCGAGTAGGTTAACAGGTTTGATTCTATGGATTTATTTTTCTAGAAACCATGCTGTTCCGGTATAATGAGGCCTTTAACTAAATTATATATATATATATATATATATATATATTTTCAGAAAAAGGCTAGGTATGCGATCGGGACCAGAACCCTTAGTGGAATCTACATCTTTGAGAGCGTTTAATACCTCTTCTTCTGAAAGTTGAAGAAAACATAAATTATTTTGAAAATATGAGTTATCATCATTTAAGTTTCTAGCAGTGACGTCACTTTGTACAAAGACCGATTGAAAAAATGTAGAAAATAACTTACAGACGTCTAAGGGACCTTTAGCCAACGTATCACCTAAAAGCATTTCATGTGGAATTTTACAATACTGTTTTTTATTATTAATGAAATGCCAAAACTGCTTAGGATTTACTACCATTTCATTTTCCATATGTAAAATGTAATTATCATAATCTTTTTTAATAAGGACTTTAGCTTGTGCTCTTAAATATTTAAACATATTATAATCATTTAGGTTTAGAAACCTTTTCCATTTTTTATGTGACTTACTTTTATTTTTAAGTACTTTTATAATTTGATATGAATAATACGAGGGATATTTTTTGCTGATACGAGGTACAAACTGATTTTTTATTAAATTTAAGACATCGTAAAATACCTCTACATTTCTATTAATATCTTTATGATTTAGAATTTCTTTCCATTTAGTATTATAGATGGCAGCATTTATACTTTCATAATCGGCACGTTTAAAATTATAAAATATGATTTTATTATTTTTTTGTAAAGGTCTATAATAGCTCATATCAAGGACAAATTCCACATGTTTTATCTTTAATTTGTTGCAGAACAATAAATCCAATAGCTTACCGTTCTCGTTCTATTAAATTGCATACTCATTAAATGCTAACGTATCTATTAGATTTGAACTCCAATTATCAATATTACATGGCTCAAGAAAATCTAAATTTTCACGGACCACTCACGTGATATTTGGCATATTAAAATATCCAAGAACCAGAACAACATGATCGCCAATAACATTTTTAACAGAAGTCAATTTAGATGAAAAACATAGACATAGACATAGCATATTCGTCCTTTGGTGGAATATAAACACAACACAAGAACACTTTCGTATTATGAAGCTCAAAACATATCCAAACATCTTCGGCTTTACTTTGAAATTCTTCTAAACGAACTGCTTCAAAACATTTTTTCACAGCGATAAACACTCCACCGCCGTCAGATTTCATCGAAGCACAAGTTTCCCGGTCTCTTTGAAAAATCGAGTAGTTATCCAAGTCAATTATTTCGTGATCAAAAATATTACTATTCAACCATGACTCAGTCACACATATTATATCCAAATTGTTCACGGAAACATTTACTTTAAAGTTTGTTAGTTTGGTTCGCAAACCACGTACATTTTGCATAAAAACTGTTACAGCCATGATAAATATTTAATCCTTATAAACAGAGTGTATATTGAGAATGGTAACTTATTGTAGTTTCTTCAACAGTTCCACATTGGATATATGAATTACTTTAGACGAGTCGAATTTCTTCATAAGAATATTGCCATTTTGAATCCACGTATACTTGTAATTCTTGGATGCTGCAATCGCCCGGGCTTCTTTATATAGAAGTTTATTTGACGGAGTCAAGTGCTCATTTATAAAAAAAGAATTAGATATGCCATCAATTTTTAAGCCATTTTTAAAACCCTGTTGTCGTTCTTGATTTCTTTTCAATTTCGAGGTGGCAAAAAATTGTTCTTTGTTATGTTTAGAGACGAATGTTACAATAATATTTTTGGGTTTGGCCTTATCGGCAATTGGAACTCTTACTATTGTATCTATCATGCATTTAGTAACTTTAAAGTTTATATAGTTTTCCACTGATTCCAATATATTAAATAAGTTTTCATTCCTTTGCTCTGGAATATTTTGAATTTCCAAGTTGTTCAAACGAGAATATTGTTCAATATTATTCAATTTATTATTCAATACAGAAATTTCAGACTTAAGTTTTTCATTGTCTAGTTTTATTTGGTCGGTAATTTTAAAATAAGCATCTAAGTTTTTTAGTTTCTTGTCAAAGTCCGTTATTTTATCAGAACAGAATGTCACAGAATCTCGGAGGAATTTCAGTTTTTATTTCTTTCATGAAATCTGAGAGATATTGTGGCGCATCAGCAGTGCAGCTCAATTGACTATTACCTACTTGTGAACATGAAGAACCACTATTTTCAGTTTCGCTGTCCTCTCCATTTTCTATTGAAGGAAGTGGTGCTTTAGCGAGACATGTAGCGCACGCCTATCTCCCGCCAGGCATCGACTTCATGAATGACAATTGGGACTTAGAAATTTCACAGCATTTAGTATTGGCAAGGTAAAAAAGTCCACAAAAACTACTACGCTGAAGACCTGGCGATCTACTATTTATGATCCGAGTACATTCATTACAGACTTTATTTATTTCAAATAAGTTTATATTTAAATAATAAACCACTGAAAGGTCACTAAAATAGCACAATATGTAGAATATACCAGTAGAAACTGGATATGTAAATAACTGATTATTAAACCTACTATTGTAACACAATATTCAATTAAAATGAACTAGTACACATCACAACGATGTTCACGCTAGGACGTATTCGAACTGAACCAATATATCATATTACTAGCAATTTGCTCTAAAGCAGATTCTATTTTTTAACCTCTATATATTTTATAAATTTCGACAGAGAAATTGTTCCGACATAATACCGCCTCTGTTAAAAAATAAGAGCATAAAGCACAATTAGCGCTTAAAATAAACATGCACATAAAAGTATAATAGCCAATGTTTTTAGGATGGCAAAAAAATGTAGTTCAACTCACTTTATTTATATCCAACAGTCTCCCCGTTTACCTCTCACCTCTCGAAGTCGATGCAGCTTCGTCTCGTAAATCGCCGCCGTTGCGTCGATTGTCGATTGTTCAGCGCTGCACCTGCGACATAGCTGCTAGCTGCTCCTCTATCCTTCTCTCTCACAGGGTGCCGCGGAATTTCTTTGCATGCACTGTCTCGCGCGCCTTGCTGTTCTCGCTCTTCGCTTTGCTTACCAGACACCAGACACTAATTTCTTCCTTCCAGCTTAATTTCTAATTTCTGGAACTTATTTTTTTTCTCTGTTTTCTAAATCGGTAGAGTATAGGGACATCAGACGTCATATGTTCACTAGCCACTACTTGGGTGCCAAATGTGTAATGTCCCTCTTTACTTCGAAGATTTCAAAATAACAACAGCATATACGATATATACACATATATTGCCATATAATGTTGGCACAATATACGCAACTAAAAAAACTATATGTAAAATGTTTAACATGTAACGGTTAGGGTCAGCTAGCACACACCAGTTGCCTCGAGCTTGTCCCAACTCCGCGTATCCCCTACTCTCCCGATCTCTACGCACTTTCGCGGCACATTCAAACCAAACCATCACAAATCATAACCATAACCATAACCATAACCATAACCATAACCATAACCATAACCATAACCATAACCATAACCATAACCATAACCATAACCATAACCATAACCATAACCATAACCATAACCATAACCATAACCATAACCATAACCATAACCATAACCATAACCATAACCATAACCATAACCATAACCATAACCATAACCATAACCATAACCATAACCATAACCATAACCATAACCATAACCATAACCATAACCATAACCATAACCATAACCATAACCATAACCATAACCATAACCATAACCATAACCATAACCATAACCATAACCATAATCATAATCATAATCATAATCATAATCATAATCATAATCATAATCATAATCAATCATTATCATCATCAATTATTCTTATTATTCTACTTAATTAAAGAACCTACTAGAGTTGCTGCAAGTGGCAGCTCCTGTTTAGATAACATTATGACATATTATAATTGTGAGAATTTATCATTTGGCACTTGTAACCCTTGTCTAGATGACCATTTCAGCGTTTTCATTAATATCCTTACAGGTTCTGTTAATGCTTCTAGTGGTTTAGGACTAGAATTATCACTAATGATTTTTTCGTTTGCGAATAGTGTGAGTGAAATAGATGGGATCGCATTTATTGTCTGAATTGGTCTGACTTTGTTCATGCTATGTTGGATCGCCTGTATAACATTGCGAAAATTATTTTTCCTATTAAATCTGTAGCAAGTAAGCCTAGAGACATTAGATGGTTTAATGATAGACTTCCAGGGATGTGGCATGATTTACGTCAGGCTAGCGCTGTTTATAATAATAATAAGTCTGTGGATAATATTGTGACATTAAAAAAGTTTATCGAAAAGCGATCAGGATTGATAAGCGGAATGCATATTTGAATGAAATATGTAATTCTACAAACAAAACTCAATCTGTTTGGAGTATAGTAATTAATGGGATGAATTCTAAAAACTTACCACTTTCTTTAAATTTATCTGCTGATTTTAATACATATTTTTCAAATATTTACAACACTATTCTCCAAACTATTGATGGTACAGATATTGATCCATGTGATTTTTTTTGTAATTTTCCTAAACCTTCTTATTCCTTCTTTATGCTTCCTATTACCAATCATGATCTGAAGGACGCTTTTCTTAATTTAAAAAAATCATCCGGCTTGGATTATTATTGCCTGAACCCAGTAAACAAAAAATTGTCTCCGAAACATTTCTGAAACAAGCTCACTTACAGCTGAAACATTTCTTCTTTTGATGCAAACATGTTTCAGAAACATTGCAGAAACTGCAAATGTCCTACCTATAATATGTTTCAATGATATGTTTCTTCTGAAACATTGGTGAAACATTATGTACAACTTTGTTTCAGATATGAATATACTTTACTGTTTCGAATAGACTTTTTGTAATGTTTCTGAAACAATACTACAAAATTGTCCTTGAAAAGGTTTCTTCTTTAGGTAGCTCCATTTTTGGGCACAGGTGCTAGAACATGACCTCAGATACGATATTATGCAAAATAAAAATCAATAACAACAATAATAGAAGTACTTATATATGAGTAGACAAAGAGGTATGTAAGTATGTACTTCTATTATTGCTGTTAAGTTTGCAAAATACACAATTTTGTTTCAAGTGTCATGTCACAGCACCGGTCACCAAATATTTGTGAAGATATACTGCAAATGGTTTGAAATAAAATACAAATATCAGATATGAAATAAGTCTATATTTTCATATAGAAGTGAAAGTTTATAACAAAAATACTTTAACAAAAAGTAAATACAATTCACATTAAGGATTAACAGCAATATATAGTTTATATCTAATATATTAACAACTTTTATATATTATTTTTAATTAAGTTTTATGCTTCTCTCTGATATCTTAATTCGGCTTGCCGGAATTTTACATAGGCAAGCAACTAAGTTATTATAATATTAATATTATGTAAAGAATGCATAAGTGAGATAAAAATATATACAGGGTCTCATCTGGATACTAATATTACTCCTCCCGCCGAAGTTTGGGCATCGTCTCCTGATGATGGGCTGAATTGGACTGTTGGGGAATTTCTATTCCTGGAACGGTTTAGACAACAATTTGGACAGCAACTAATTGGGACTGGACATCGTTTTCTATATTTTTTTATAAATTTTAGCGATGATGATTAGGCATATCACTATAATTAGGGTGATTAGCCAATAGTTCGAGGAGTCTAGAGTGCTAGCAGGTTCCATAAATGACTGGTTTACTTTGGTAGTTCTTGACAGCTTCATTAGAGTGTCAATTCCGGTTGTATCAATTTCTTTCAAGGTTAATGGTACATTTTTGTTTATGGTGAGATTCCATAGTTGTGGTTGTTTGATTTTTGGTAACTGGAATATTGGAGTTACTGTTTTTGTATTTGTCGAAGTAAATCTCTGATTGGCTATAGTTGTAGTACAACCTTTGGGTAGAGTAAGGACTGCTGGTTGTCTTAATAGTTGAATTCCTTCTCGGCAATCCGGAATTTGCATTACACTGGTTGGAACAACTAATATTTGGTTTTCTTCTATCATGTTGACTAATAGTTTAGTAGCTGTTACGTGGTGTACATGACAGGAACTATGGTCGGCCTTGGATATTAATTGAACTATGCAACTGTTATCATGAAGTTGGCTTAATGAGTTGCAGATGAATGTTTCTTTAATTTTTGGACAGCTTTGCACCGTTGTGATGTAAGTTTCAGTGCTCATTCCAATGTATGGGGTTTTTGGAATAATAGTTAGGTTATGCACAGAAACTGGGATTGTGTGATAGTAGGAGTAAATCTCATTTGTCAAGATTGGCAAATTAATTACAAATACAATTGAATTGTCAGTATAGTACACTGAAGTACCTAAATATGAATAGTAATTTTGAAAATGATCCAACTCTAGGATACCTTGTGTATCGTATAATTCTTTTGCTTTATTTAAAATATAAAATAAACTTTGTTTAGGTAAAATTGAATTGTGAACTAAGTTCCATGATGCAAATGTGATAGCATTTTCCAATTCATCTAAGAATTCATTAATATAATTTAAATTTACAAATAATTGAGATAGAATATTTTGAATTGAAATCGTGGATAACATTTGTGTAAATTTTTCATTAAATTCCGTAATGGTTCGAGTTAGAAATTTTTGAATAGCTTTCTGATTTTGGGATAGAGTTGTTACTGTTCTATTATAGTCTTCTATTAATTTGCTTGTTAGACTAATTTGATTTTTCATTTGATATTCAATGCGGTTATTATTTTCATTTAATTTTGTGATAGCTTTGTTTATTGATTTCCGATCGTTATTATCCATCGTTCCAAATAGCCATTTTTGTCCGGTACCTATTATATTTAATAAACCTCGTTTGATACGTAATTTTTGTGGTGCCAAGTTTTCTAATTTTATTTTTGTTTCAGAGACTAGTTGTAGTGCCTGCGTGATTGATGTTAACAATCCAATGTCAGTTGTTTTTCTATTCATATCTTGAACTTTACTGTTGAGTTGTAATAGTTGTGTTTTTGTATTATTTAGTTCGATTTGTATTGGATTCAAATTTATATAGTGAATGAATTTATGATAAGTTTGCACGGATCGCATTTGTCCTAATTTTAATACGAGTAGACCATTCTCGATTGGAGTTATTTTAATTTGGTAAAGAGTTATCGTGAAGGATAGTGACAGGATTAGTGTCAGTGTTAGCATTGTCTTTGTCGGGTCCTTTCCTAGGTCTTCCGCGTTGTCGTGTACCTGTAACAAGGTTACGTTTCTTTTTAACTCTTTTCTTATGATAAGTTCCTCGTGGTGTTTGAATTTTTTTGTCTAGGTCTTGTTCTGCGTTTGTTTGAATGAATCGCGGGTTTGTCTTTTTCCGTAGCTGATCGTTTTTGATTTAAATTGTATCTCCTGGATCGAGATTTTCCGGGTCAGTTTTAGTTTTATTTATATTTTCTGCTCGTTTTTCTTTTTCTGTTTGGACTTTAGCTTTAATGTTCTGATAAAGTTGTTGTGAATTTTTAGCATTATTATCTATATAGTCAGTAAGTATGTTTTCTTCGTTTACATCAAAAGGTAATGTTTGATTTAAGTGGCTAAATAAAATTTCAAAGGGTGTATGTTTGGTACTACTATGTGGTGTATTGTTATAACCCATTCTAGCTAGTTTCATAAGAGATTTTATATTTTCATTAGGTTTTTCTTATGTTAAGCATCGTATTTGGTCTAATAAAGTGGAATGTAATCTTTCAACCGGGGAATTTGAAGTAGAGTTATGTAAGGAAATATAATGTAATTCAATTTTGTGTAATCTGCAAAAGTCAGTTATTATGTGATTTCTAAATTCTGTGCCATTATCACATATAATTTTTCTCGGTATTCCAACAAATGACATGAAGGTTATTAGGACTTGCGTTACTTCTATTGCTGATTTTTGAGTGACTGGGATTGCTTGAGCAAATTTTGAAAAAGGGTCTATTATTGTAAGGAACGTATTATTATTGACAAAGAATAGATCAATATGAATTATTTCCAAGGGTTTTGATGGAGTAGGGGTAATTTCAATTGGTGGGTTTTGCGGTTTTCTTTCGTATTTGCAAGTTTGGCAGGTATTACAAGTATTTATGTAATTTTGAACATCTCTCTGCATGTAAGGCCAATAGTAATTTTTAGAAAGTGATAATAAAGTAGCGTTTATTCCTTTGTGTTGAGTTTTTCCTTCATGGTGGTATTTAATTTTTTGATGCTGCTCTTCTTCTGAAGTTATGTCTGTCACAAAATTGTTTGAAATAGTTAAGTTTAGATTTGTAAAATGATTTTGTAGCGTCCTAATTACTCTTAATTTTAATAGGTCATCTTTATTCGTTCTGAAAAACATACAGTATCATTTTTTAGGGTCTATGGTGCTTTTGAATAATTTTATAATCAATTCTTCTGTACTGTTTGATTTTAGAGTGACTTTATGTCTTGTATTATTAAAAATTGGTTCATGGATAGTGAAGAGTGCCATACTGTTTGTTGACTCAGTAATTATGATTTGATTCACGTACTGGTTTACACATTTTTCAGTATATGGGAATTCTTGAATGGGATTTTCTTGTGCGGAATGAATTGTAGCAATGTCGTCGTCTTGATTTGGAATTTGTTTTTCAATGTCGTGTTCTGTAGATGTTCCTGGAACTAATATTTCTAATACTTCTTTTAAGCTGGCTTCATCAACATCTGGTATTTGATCGACGTTGTTTAACATGGATATGAGATCATCTTCTAATGGTGTTGTAGTAGCTTGTGTAACTGCGTTTATCTCTTGAGGGTTGTTATCTAATTTAATTCTTGATAGGGCATCTGCTACGTGATTAGTTTTTCCTTGTTTGTATTTGATTTTGTAATTGAATTCTTCTAGGTGTAATCTCCAACAAATAAGTCTGGTATTTGGGACTTTTAGGTTTGATAGCCATTCCAGTGGTCTGTGATCTGTGTAGATGGTAAATTCTCTTCCGTATAAGTAAGGTCTGAAATATTTGCAGGCCCATACTACTGCAAGTAATTCCTTTTCAATTGTAGCATAGTTTGTTTCAGCTGGATTTAAAGTTCTTGAGGCATATGCTATGGGACGGTCATCTTGAGAGAGTACGGCTCCTATGGCATCTGCTGTTAGTTCAAAAGGTTTTTCAAAATTTGGATATGCTAATACTGGTTCATTTAATAACAAGGTTTTGCAATGGTTAACACATGATATGTATTCTGAAGTAAGTTCTATTTTGTGGTCTTTCTTTAAACATTGTGTAAGAGGTTTGGTAATCTTTGCGAAATTTTTAATAAATTTTCTATAAAATCCTAATAAACCAAGGAAAGATTTAATTTCTCTATGTGTTTTTGGAATGGGGAATTTCTTTATGGCTTCAACTTTTTCCGGATTTGGTCGAATTCCATCTGCTGTTACTATGTGTCCTAGAAATTCTACATTTTTCTTTAAGAATTCCGATTTGTCTAATTGTATTCTAAGATTTGCTTCTCTTAAAGTCTGGAAGATTCTTTTTAGGTTGGCGATATGCTCTTGGAGTGATGTTGAAAAAACAATAATGTCGTCGAGATATACTAGGCAAGTTTTATTGATGTGTTGTCTTAAAACGTTATCAATCATTCTCTGAAATGTACTAGGGGCGTTCTTAAGACCAAAGGGCATCCTAAGGAATTCGTAGTGCCCATGCTCTGTATTGAATGCTGTTTTTTGAATAGAGTTTGGTGCCATCTCGATTTGGTGGAAACCAGAGGCGAGGTCTAAAGTTGTAAAATAACAGCTTCTACCTAATTTATCTAGAATGTCCGTGATGTTAGAGATGGGATATCTATCTGTAATTGTCTTTGAGTTTAATGAGCGATAGTCTACTACTATTCTCCATTTTTTCTTGCCGGAGGCATCTGTCTTTTTTGGTACTACCCATATTGGGGAACTCCATGGTGAAATACTTGGGCGTATTATTTTATCGCTGATCATTTTGGATAGTTGTGTTTGGACCTCTTCTTTATAGATGTGTGGGTATCGGTAAGTCTTTGTATAGCAGGGTGTTTCATCAGTAGTTTTGATTTCATGTTTTATTGTATTTGTGAATGGTAATTTATCTGAAAGGTTTTGGAAAATATCGGAGTATTCTTGACATAAACTTTCTATTGCTTGCTTTTCTTCGTCGTTCAAATGATTTGTCCGAATGTGATCTTGTATTTTTATTTTGGAATTTATTTCATTTGGTATAATTTTGCAATCGAATATTTCATATTCTTCTTCATTGAATGGTAATGATCTTTGTGGTTCGTCAAAAGAAACCATTTGGTGTTTATTTGTCAAATTGTGAATTTCTATTTGGGCAAGGAAATTTTCACTTGTAGATAATGTTTCTGGAACGTAAAATTTTTCTGATCGAAATTCGGGTATTATTACTGGTCCGTTTTCTGTTGTAACAGGGATTTATATGCGTCTTATTTCTGAAGAATTTAAATTATAACCAAGTAAGTTGAAATCATCTCTTACATAAAGTGGGATTTGTACATGTTCATTTTCTAGTGTTTGGTTCGAAAAGTTGATATTTAATTTTGCATTAATCAGTTCTTGTAGTCCTATAAGTCCATCAAAGTAATTGTGAAAGTCGTACAAAATACAATTTATTGGTATGTCAGATTGAAATTCTCGAAGTGGTGGTATCGTTGCTTTATATACGGCTTTTGTTTTTCCAGTGCATGTTTGTAAGGTAGTAGGGTCTATATAAATAGTTTGAGGAAAATTTTGTTCAATGATCGCTGGTTTAATGATTGAGAAAGAGCATCCTGTATCTATAAGAAGTTTGTATGTTTTATTTTTTAAAGTTACGTTAATATAAGGAAGGCCATTGATTGCATTTACGTCGGGTATTCTGTTGTCTCGGCATTCAAAAAATTTCCATTTTGTTCTTGTTGATCGTTTTCTTCATATTGCGTTTCTTGTGTTTCTTCATATTCTTGATTTTCGTAGTTTTCTCCATACGTTGCCAATGTGACGTCTTCATATCTTTCCTGATCATAAGCTTGCATATCTTGGTAGTGTCTAGTTGCATAAGGAGGCATGTAACTTCCGTGTTGTGCATCTGTTGATGACTAATTCCTGACATTGGAGTCGGTTTTGGTAGATTGTTGTTTTGATTAGGCTTCCATACATTTTATTTGCTTCGATGTACAAATGTCTGTTTATAATTGGGGAAAAATGGTTTTACTTGTCGCGGTTGTATGTTTATTGGTTGTGAAGGAAATTTAGGTTGCATTGGTTGTGAAGAAAATTGGAGCTGATTGTTTCTATTAACTTGTGGCATTTAATTCTGAAAAGTTGCATTAAGATTTGGATTGACATTTTTATGTTGATTCAAATTTTGACTGTTAGGTTTTGAATTTGTAAAAGGAGATCTGTTTTGGTAGAGTTCTGCAAAATTTTGAAATTCTTCTTCCTCTAAAACATAATTTAAAGCATCTTCTAAAGTAGCTGGATTTTTTAATAGAATAATTGTTTGATAATTTGTCGGCAAATTTGTGATAAAAATCGTTTTTGTGATATTGTTGTAATTTCCAATTTGTAAATCTTTAACCTGTGGATCTGGGAAATCATCACTAATTTTCATAATTATTATAGCTCTTAATTCCTGTAAGCGTAATCCGAAGTCATATAGACGTTCATTTCTATTTGGTCTTAGAGAAGTGAGTTGGTGTGTTAAATATTGTAAATCGCGTTTATCACTGAATGTTAATTTTAATAGATTTTCAATTTGTATCCACGTTGTAAAATCAGTTCGGCTGGCTATTAAATTTTGAGCGCGACCTCTAAGTTTATTTTTTACTGCTTGTAATATGAGATTATGCGTAACGTGTTGTGGATCATCGGGAAAATTCCAAAAAGTGCTGCGTACCGATTCTATGTATGAATGAAGAACCAAATTATTTCCGTCAAAGAATGGAACAGTATCAATATATAATTTTAAAAGCTGAGTATCTAATCTGTGTTCCGGTGGAGGCATCGTGTTATCTAAGATTTCGTTCAAGTTCCTGTTTGCGTCTTGGAGACTTTGTCTGCTTAGCATTGAAATGATCTACACTAAGAGAAGTGATTGTTTGACTGTTTGTTTGAATTTTTGTTTGAGTTGTTTCTTAATTCTAGTGATCAATCGGATCAACTTCTTAACACTAATGACTAATCAAGTCAGATTTTTGCCAATCGGGCAGTGAGATTTCGGTAACAATGAGAAAAGTAACAGGAGGAATGATTACTTACTGTGTTCTCTTGGTGTGGAATGTTGGTGCACGAAGGTGGCGATTGTTTGCTTATCAGGCACACATTCAGCTGCTTATCGTTGACTTTGATTCCAATCCTACCGACTGCGCCAGTGAAGTGGGAACGTTCACAGAGATTTCACAAGACTCACTTGTTGTGCACTTAACTCTTTATTACTTGAATCTGACTCAATTTGTTTACAGTCTGAGTTTATATAATGCTATTTTGTTATTTCAGCGATTTAATTTTACATAGGCAAGTAACTAAGTTATTATAATATTAATATTATGTAAAGAATGCATAAGTGAGATGAAAATATATACAGGGTCTCATCTGGATACTAATATTACTAATATTTACCAAATTATAAAACTAAAACAAATTTATTTAAAAAATGAACATGAATTTAAAATGATTAGATTTAGATCTCGATATATTAGCATAGGTTTGTTGTACCTCTGAAGACGTACAAAGTCTTCTCAGATGCCTCTTCGATTTAAATAAGTTTTTACTTACGGTTTTCATGTTTACACAAAACAAACTGCTACAGTACTTTAATCATAAATTACCAATACGCTAGTAGCTAACACAATCACAAAACATCAAAAGATGCCAAAGAACTTCCAGGATTCTTTCTAACCGCCAACACCAATCGCCTAAAAATATAACCTAACCACAGATTTTACGTTATTAATCAACAGAAACGGAAACTATGACACAGTGCGTGGCAATCCACCAACGCCCTGCCATGGCAATACTCTACACTTAGCACACATTCCTTGTGCGCATGCGTGTAAAAAATAATATTATTAAATCACTTTCAAAACGTATTTGACATGTTTACTGGATATAAATATATGTACTGGGTTTCTGAAACGTTTCATATTTGTCTCGTTAGAATATCTTAAAAATGTTGAAAGCTAAACAACATAACGTAATAAGGTAGGTATCGAACAATTAATTGGCAAGATTTGTTTCTAATCGTACATGCATGACCATCCCTCAGATTGAACGTTGCTCTGTAAAATAAATTAGAATACAGAATAACTGTTTAATATAAAACCAGATGTAATAATGTAGATACTTAATTTTATTTTATTGTTAATAAATTAGTCTGTATTTGTTGTTTTTTATTCTACCCAAATTATTAAACAGAAATGTTTCAGAAATAATACTTACAATATTAATTAATACTTAAAGATGAAGGGTCAAGTTATTCAATTTAGTTACTAATTAAAAAAAAAGCACAATGTAGGTACGTATTACTTTTATTAAAATTATGCTGATTCCAACTGAATCATAGCTAGGTATAATAAAATATAAAAAATCACTTGTTTAGTCTTGTTTTTTGAAAATTTTGTTCTTGTAAAATATTCTCCAATGTGAGTTAGGGGACTTCTTTATATTATCCATCATTTCATGTATAAAATTAATTCTAACAAAATGTCTGTGTATTTTTCGTTCATTCTGTTTGGTGTCCTATTTTACGAATCGTTTTGTTTCAATGTAATTTGTAGCACTACACACACATAACTGAAAGATAGAAGCAATAATTACAAATTATTATCTAGCTTTAAATGACTATTAGATAGGTACCTACTGGGTATAGTACATTTGCAGGTGATTCTTCCTAGCAAAAACCAGTTGCTTTATTTTAGTTCTGTGTCATGAAATAACAGAAATTGTAGTTCATTGTTTACTATTTTACAGATGTAGAGTTCTTCTTAAACATATTTTATCCATCAGAAAGAAGTGCTGAAATATGTGGATACAAGAATCAATCATGTCTAGGTTATGCGTTCGTAATATTTCATTTTGTGGGACTAGGGTAGGTTCAGATCTGACTTTCAACAACAAACACGTTCACATTATAATTAAAAGTTTTAGAAATGGTTTTGTTTGAATTTATTTGTTGCTAAATAAGTAATCAATAATTATTACAGCAATTGGAAAACAGGGATATTCTTTAGGTACCTACTTACACACTTTTGTAAATTATTTAAATTAAATTATTTTGTGATAAAAAATACGGGTACCTAACCTAACCTAACCTAACCTAACCTAACCTAACCTAACCTAATTATTATGTACACTGTAGTAACATAAAAAAAACAATTTACTGAAGTTTTATTACATTATAATGGAACAATTTAAAAATATCCACAGATATTTTACACATATTCACGCTGTAACCTAGCTGTAGCAGTAGACTGCGCCGGCACAGCGACCCCAATGCTACAAATGCCTTAACTCAATAACACCATTGTGCATACTTAAATTGCATTAAATACATTATTTAGCGTTCCTTATGTTCAATAAAATACGTTATGCCATTAATATTTGACAATTCAATGACAATTCATAGTTTTGACGTATAGCGAATTTAGTTTCTTCTGTGTAAATCTGGCTCAAGACTTTGCACGTTTTACATGACAAAACAATGAAATTTGGGTACTTTTTGGAGGCATTTTTTTATGTTAAATTTTGAAATTTGTGAATATTTATTTATCAGAATGTGTTCATAATTAAGTATATTTCAATTTAAACATAATGGAACACCCTGTATAAGAACTGATGTTATCATCAGATTCTACGCGCCATCTAGTGTCTGTATACCAGATTTCGTCGCGATGGTTTCTGAGATATTCGCACTGAAAGTCTTAGAGGGAACACCCGGTATACAGGGTGGTCGCTATGTAATGGGCCAAAATTCATGACTAGATTCCTGACGTGAAAATATTGCGATTTAGACTCACCTTAGTCCAAAAGTTGATACTTACAGAGATACAGGGTGTTTAGTGCAAAATATTATTTTAGTTTTTTCTTATTTATTTCATAATAAATGCTCATATCGAGATGAAATTTTGGTGTTAGGGGTTTTCTGGGGCGAGAGATTGAAATATATCCATGGTTTGCTTGTAGCTCATAGAGAGCGCCACCTGCGCTAGGTCGAATGCGTTGAAAACGACAGAACTTTTTTATATTTCAAAAATCTAATTCTCAGGTAGCAAATTCTTTTACACAAAAAAAGCTATACTTTTTGATAGTCGCTATCTTGCACCGTTAAATAATATATATAATAATGTATGTATTTACCATCTTTGAAGCATGGCGGTCTCCAATGATATTTTACGCAGATCAGACAAAGAGGACGAAGAGGTGCTAGGAAGTTCTTCCTCCGGCGCAGGGCGAGGTGTTCTAGAAAAAAATCATTAATTAGACAATGCTATTTTTTTAGAAAAAAAGTTACCTTTCGTCCTCGGTACATGAGGAAATGACGATGATGATGACCCTCTTCGCTGGTCTGGTTGGGAAGTACAACTTGTAAATTTTGGTGCATAATTAAATGTTCCCTCAGCTCTTGCCTCGCTTCTCCACTTAACATGCTAGGGCAACTCATTTTTACACACACACAAACACAGGTTAAACAGAATATACAATTAGTTGTTTTCTACAGCTATTTAAACTGAGAACTAAAGTATAAACTTGGAAATTTTATATTTATATGTTTCAATGTATGTAATAATACCCCGTTTCCGTTAGAGCATTAAACTAACAGGTCATTGAAGTTGGAGTTGAAGTTTTGCATTGACAGCAAAAATTATTCAAGTTAGAATAGTTAGTTAATATTATAATATTCGTTTCATGCAAATTACTAAGTTAGCAAAAATTTCCTTATTTCCTTATTTCCTGCAAATTCGCTGAGTCAGCAAAAATTATAATACGATACCTTATTTCCTGTAAAATAGCTGAATCAGTAAAAATTGTAATACGACACCTTATTTGCTGCAAATTTACTGAGTCAGTAAAAATTGTAATTTGACACCTATTTCTCCAAATTCGCTGAGTCAGCAAAAATTTTAATACGACACCTTATTTCATGTAAAATAGCTGAATCAGCAAAAATTGTAATATGACATCTTATTTCCTGCAAATTCGCTGAGTCAGTAAAAATTGTAATTTGACACCTATTTCTCCAAATTCGTTGAGTCAGCAAAAATTGTAATTTGACACCTATTTCCCCAAATTCGCTGTCAAAGAAAATTGTAATTTGACACCATTGCTATAAAACGATGTAATTTGACACCTCTTTGTTACAAACATAATGTATTAAATTTCTCTAAAATTGTGTGAAAGTAGTACTGAAAATGTGTTTTTCATGCTAAAATTTACGAAATTTTCGCTGCTACGCAGTCAGAATGGCTGACTTTAGACTTAAGTGGCGTGCCTCAGCGAAGCAGCGAAGATATTTATAATTTAATATCTACATATGTGTAATTTGCTACTATAAGTTAAACCAGTGTCATATGAACGAGATAATGACATCATATTTCAGTGGATCATATAACTCTACTTTGCATATTTACAGTTTCCGGTGTAATGATCTGTTTCCATTTAGTTGTGTGTACTATAAAATGATGCACACTTGGTCGGTTTCATCAGTTCTCATTTATCACCGTCTATGAGTAATCTGTGTATTGTGTAGTTGAAATAATGAATCCTTCAGCTACTGTTTCTTCTCTTAGTTCTGGTATTGTGAAAACTACTGGGGAGGTTATTAAGTTGTTAAAAACGAAAGAGGAAATAACCAATCATATATAATACTAAAACGGAATATTAGTTTATTGAAAATTGCAATTAGAAATAAAATTCATGATCAGAAAGAAACTTAAAATCCTTTTAGATTAGAAGGAAATTTAGCCCTTTTAAAATTTTATTTAGCTAAATTGCAACACTTAAAGCAGTCTTGTACGAAAGTAGGAAGTGGTATAGTTGATAATGTTAGTAAAAAACGCAACCGTAATTTAGTGTAGCACACTATTGATTCATGTTTTGGTGGAAGATTGTGTACTGGAATTATGGAATTATTGAAAATTTAAGTATCAAGGACCCATTATGTTTCTTAAATAAAGCTTTTACTAGTTTTCTGCGTAAAATTAAAGTACTTGTTAAATAATTCAATGCTTAAAGTAAATGTAGTTTTGGTATGCGATTTCATTAAACCTCAAAGTGGTGATATTGAAAATAAAACGTTTCCTACAAAAAATCACATCATTGATATTAAAACTAAGACAATGGTATAAACAGTATGTAATTCATACTCTAACACAAAAATTGGAGGAGTTTAATGAAAAAGATTCCGGCTGGGCGCTTCTAGAAATTCTACATTTAAAAGTAAACATTAATAATTTTTCCTTCTTACAAGGTGGGTCATCAACATATGTCGCCACTTCAGATTTCATCTTACGGAAAAAAGCTGTAATGAATGTTAAAAATAATGATCATTTTTGTTTTGTTCTGTGGGCTGTAGTTTCAGCTTTGCACCTAGCTAATAATAAACATCCAGAGAGGGTGGCAAGTTATAAACATTTCAAAAATATTTTGAATTATGATTTTCTTGATTTTCCAATTAAACTTAACGACATAAAAAAGTTCGAAAAGCTAAATAACTTATCTATTAATTTATACTGCATAGAAAACAAAAGTATCCTACCTCTTTAAGTGAAAATAAGGATAATAATACAAAACATATTAATTTATTAGTGTTATCTACAGAGAAAAATAATTCTGCAATAAAAAATAATATTAATGGAGTCTGTAGCAATAAAATAATTTATCATTTTGCATGGATTAAAAGAATGTCAGCGTTATTTTCAGAACAACTATCTTCTCATGAGCATAAGACTTTCATTTGCTACAGATGTTTAAATCATTTTGGCTCTGATAATTTTCTCAAAAAACATTTATTTTACTGTACTAATATGAATAAATGTGCATTAAGATTGCCAAAAGAATCTGAAAATATTTACAATTCAAACACTATAATTATAAAGAAAAAGTTTCTTTTGTAACATACGCTGATCTTGAAAGCATCTTAGAACCATGCACTAATTTAGGTCTGAGAAATTTTAATTCTGTTAACTATCAAAAACATACCCCCTGTAGCATATTATTTGAAATGCTCATATGATGATAATTTATCAAAATTTAATTTATATCGAAGAGAGGACTGCATAAAGTGGTTTATTTCCGAATTATGAAATATTTCATAATTTGTAAATGATATTATATATTTTTAGGTATTAATAGTATTGTGTGAAACTAACTACTCTGTGGACAAAAGCCCCAACCAGCCAAAAGTGAAGTTAGATATTTATAGAGTGTTTTCATTAAAGCAGATTAATAAATTTAGATAGATTAATTGCTTTAGATAATTATTGAATAGAGCTTTGTCTGTGAAATTGTTCATTAGCATACCTAGATGTTTGGTATCAGAGAACATGCATATGACGACTTCATTGATAGGAATTGTAGGAGATTTGATTTATATTAGCTTAAAATACCTTTCTAATACAGTAAAAAATTGTAAATGATATATTTGAAAATGTAAAGCCCATGTAAAACTTGACACCTGCACAATAAATAATTTATGCAACAACAACCCATTGCTACATTTATAAAAAACCTTTTACATTAAATCATATTAAAGTGCATGACCATTGTCACCTTACATCTAAATATAGAGATTGCAATTTTGCAATTGCAATCTAAATTATAAAAATTCTTGCAATATAGCTGTTGTGTTTCACAATTTGAGTGCATATGATGCAAATTTTTTAATAAAGCAACGGGCTACAGGCTTTTCAGGAACCATTAAACTTTTACCAGTTAATAAAGAAAAATTTATTTCATTTACTAAAACAGTTGATTCATTTAAGATTTATTTATTCCTTTAGATTTATGGCTAGCAGTATAAATAAATTATCTTTATATTTAGAAAACACAAAAAGTCTATTACTAAAAGTCACTGTCAAAATAATAAGGAATTTGACTTACTAACAAGAAAAGGAATTTTCGCATACGATTATATTGATTCGTGGGAACTCTCTGAGACAAGTTTACCTTTAAAAATAAGCTTTTATAATCATTTACATAATGAAAATCTTAAAGATGAGGATTATCAACATGCCATTAATATTTGGAATACATTCAATATAAAATCCTTAGGCGAATATTCAGATTTATGTTTAAAAACAGATGTTCTCCTTCCAGATATATTTGAAAATTTTCGTGAAACTTGTTTATCAACGTATGAGTTGGATCCGTCTTATTTTTATACAGCTCCAGGTCTCGCATTTGATACGATGCTTAAAACAAGTGAAGTACAATTGGAGCTTTTAACAGATATTGATAAAGTTATGTTTATTGAAAGAGGCCTCTGTGGCGGAGTATCTCAGTGTTCTAATAGATATGCAAAAGCTAATAATAAATATATGGGTGATCAGTATGATCCAACTCAAGAATCTACATATTTATTGTATTTTGATGTAAATAATTTATATAGTGCAGCAATGTCTGAATATTTACCATATGGGGAATTTATATTTATAGACGGCGATGATCCTGAAATAAAAAAATTAGAAATAATCAATATTTCAGATGATGCCGACATTTGTTATATTTTTTTAATGTGACTTAGAATATTCTTCTTACCGCCATCGATTTCATAATGATTTATTCGCTCCAGAACACATGATTCCACCGATGCCTTCGTCAAAATCAAAATTAAAAAAATTACTGCTAACATTATATCCAAAAAAGAATTGTATTGTTCATTATAGAAATTTAAAGATGTACTTACAATATGGATTAAAATTGGAAAAGATCAATAGAGTTCTTAGATTTAAACAAGCACCTTGGTTAAAGAAATACATTGATTTAAATACTAAATTACGTCAACAATAAAAAAATTGAATTTGATATAAACTTCTATAAACTAATGATTAATGCAGTATTTGGTAAATTAATGGAGAATGTAAGAAAATCTAAAGATGTCCGATTGGTAACTAAGTGGGAGGGGCGGTATGGAGCTCAAAAGTATATTGCAAAACCCAACTTTCATAGCTGTAATATTTTTAATGATGATATGACCATAATAGAAATGAATAAATTGGAAATATTATTTAATAAACCTATATATGCAGGACTTTGTATATTGGATATATCTAAGACCTTTCTAGAGTTTCACTACGACTACATACTGAAGAAAATGGGTAATAATGCAAAATTAATGTTTGTAACACATATAGCATAATTTATCAGTTTAAAGAGCAGGATTTATGAGTATATAAAAACAGATGTTCAGAGATTCGATACATCCAACTATGAATAAGATAACATATATGGAATACAACCAAAAAATAAGAAAGTTAAAAAATCAAAAGGTTTTACTTTTGCGAGCATTAAAAACATTTCATTTGATGACTACAAAAGAACCTTATTTCATCATGAAATTGTTTATAAACCTCAACACCTTATCAAATCAAAGAAACATTCTGTGTATACAATACGACAGAATAAAATGATTCTCAATCCTTATGATGATAAACGAATCCTAAATACTATAAGTACAGATACACATGCGTGGGATTATAAATCTAACTTTGAACCTTATGAACAAACTGTTGTCTAATCATGTTTTAAGAAGTACAACACTGAAATTGTGAAAATAAAATGTAGTCTTAATTTAAAACAGTTTATTTTTATTAGTCTAACAGATAATATGGATACACAAAATCTGTCTACTGAAATGAGTATTGCATTACATTGTGCAACAAGAGACGTTTACAACCAGTTTATTAAACGTTGCATAGTTGACATTGACAGCAGTGGAAACTGCATACTGTTAAACAATATATTAAAAGAAGTGGCAATACCAGAAATTGCTTTTCAGTGGTTAGCTGAAAATGAAACAACACCTTACCATCCCACTATTAGATTACAAATAGACAAAAAAATAGAACTGTGATTATTGAAAATGATATCAGTGCATGCAAAAAAGAAGGTTATGCAAACATTAAAATAAAGCAGTTAGATATCATAGAATCAATATATCCTTCAATTAAGATTGAAGATTTAAAATATATTTATTTGAACAGCTACTAGATAGTTTTCACAATAAATATTATCCATACATGCATTATTCAGATTTTCCAGTGAAAAATATATCAAATAATTATAAAACAATTGCTTATTGCATTGATGAAGCTATTACAAATGCAGCATACTATGCCAGAAGTGATACACTTCGACATTTGTACATCATTCAAGAAGATAAATTGGAAATTTGAACCATCTACAAATCACCATCATCATAGTATTCTCAAATGGATTCAGGATAAAGGGCGAACAAGATCCAGATGTCACCTTAGGATGGAACTGTGGACCTGACTCTGCACCTTGGCCTTCTATACATCTCCTTCATTATATGAGAACCTTTGATGTACTGAATGAAATTAAGAAATAAAACATATTTTCAAAATTTATTAGTTTTATTGTTGCAAAAAGTATATAATAATAGAAAAAAATAAATAAATATCTTAGTATAACTATATTGTAAGTTGTATTAGAGGACATATCTTTATTACATTCAAATTCTAATCTAATATCTACAGTACTAGATTTAAGTGCCTCATTTTGATGAGAGCAATCTATAACAACTAATGGAGCCAATTTTCTAAATTCTTTGGATGTAAAAAGTGGTTGATTTTCTTTTTCATAGTAAGACTGTTGGAATTTTGCATACATGTCATATAAAGTTGCTACACGATTTGTAGTAAAATTTATATTAAAATTGTCATAAGGATACATTTCAGAATTAAGATATAACTTCATGTTAGTTAAATTGCAATGGTCAAAGTGATTAAAGCTTTTGGTTATTTTATTTTTACGATTAGTATGAAAACCAACAATTACAAATCGAGGCTTTTCAAGTTGTGTCGCTGTCTTGATGTTCCAAGAGTGACGTTGAGTTTCTTGTAAAAGTGGATACTCATGCAACTCCCATCCTCTAAATGGAACTTTCAATTCTCTATTTCTCGCAACATAGTCAATTAATTTTAATCTTTCTACATCGGCAACTGATATATGAGGTACTTTCCATAGCACCTTATTCAATACAACTTTAACTAACTCATGTTTTGTAGAATTTATTATAGCATTTACATCAGAATTTGATCTAATTAGTACTAATTCCTATCGAAAATTTAAAACAATTTTCTTAAAATCTTCACAAAATCCAAAAATTGTGGATAAGTCAATAATAACATTAAAGTTGCCATTGTCATCAAGAATTCTAAATTGTGGATAAGTCAATAATAACATTAAAGTTGCCATTGTCATCAAGAATACTAAATTCTTCTTTATCATAAGGAAACCATCCACCCTTTTGAAACTGTATGCTATTATTTCTATTAAATGAAACATATCCTTTCGTAATAGAACAAAGACCTGGATGTCGAACACCGTCTATTACAGGTGGAACTGTATATCTGATTTCATCAAATATAACCATAATACCATTATTCACAAATTTCGCAGTTTTCGATTGTGTATTATCTGATTTAAGCAGTGTTATAAGATATTTTAAAATGAAACACCTTTTACATCAACGTCATTTATTTAAGGAAGATACACCAGTAATTATTAGTGATAGCACGCCCGCTCGCCGTACGCCTGCTCGCCGCAAGTCGTCTCCACTAGAACTGCCCTTCCTATGACCGCGCCCCGCCGTGGTTTCTACTGCGCCGGTCTTCTTGCGCCACGCACTCCAGATTTGCGTAACAGTCGGCCATCCTGCAACAACAATGTCCTCATAAGTTGTACAATTAATTCTATGACGAATTAAACGCCTAATTCGTCAGGAGCTGAGCTACACACCAGACTCAGTTACTATCACTATCGCCACTTTCGCTATTCTCGCCCGATTCATACTCCACCTCATTTACACCGTGATAACGCCTTAGGGAATCTACTGCGACTATCGCCGTAAATCGTTTATACCCTCTAACGCCTTTTATCACCTCTATCAGATAACGGTCTTTAGCCAACGCCTTGAAAATTCGATAGGGTCCATCGAATTTATTCTCCAATTGATGACTCAGACCTACGCCAGCCCTTGGAGCCGCCGATTTCCGCCACAGTACAAGGTCACCTATCTTATAGAAAGTCGCAGGAAACTGCGCCGATCATAACGCCCCGCCTATTTATATTAGCCAACGCATTAGCTCTGTTTTTATGTACTTGGAAATCACTGAAATCTGTTGGATCACCGTCCTCAAGTGACACCTCAGCCGCCGGGTTCACTCTCGCCTCAGATTGAGTACTACCGCTCGAATCTGTTTGTTCAGTCAGAAATTTCCGCCGTAATAGCCTTTCACTGCGCCTAGTGACAGTTCCGCTTCGCCAAGAGATGCCCGCCGAGATTGAAGCATGTGCAAGATCGTCACCCTGCTGCTTCGGTTCGGTGTCGTTTACTCTGATCTTACCTGTATCAGGTTCGCATGCCGCGCCAATAGTCTGATCATTTTTTTCGACACCAGGTACTTCCGCATTCGCTGTGTACCTTTGGTCATCCACCGTGACCTGAGGACTATGCTCCGTGTCCTTAAAACCTACACCGGTTTGTGAGTCGCTAGCTAGCTCGCCCGCCAAGTCGGCTACTTTTCCACGACTGTGGGAGAACATCAGGCTCGCAGGAGCAAAGCATGTATCCGTGTTGACTGTATTATTAAGGCCCCAGACAGCATCAGGCAAAGCATCGTCCCAACGTCCTTCCGCCTCCGCTGTACAGGATAACGCCTCTACCATAGTTCTATTGGGTCTTTCCACCTGCCCATTCGCCCTAGGGATCGCCACGGCGTTCATTATATGCATAATTCCCCTATCCACCAGAAACGCCTTAAACTCCTTGCTTTTAAACGCTTTACCTTGGTCGGTAATCACACGCCGCGGATATCTGAACTCGCCGAAGACCTCGCCAAGTCGCTGAACGCCTAAGACGTCTTTAAAATCTTACAAGGTTTCGCTATTACAAATTTAGTAAAACCATCCACCGCCATTAGGATGTAGGAGTGTCCCCAGACACTCTTAACAAATGGTCCCAAGTGATCGACATGCGCCGTGTCGAATAGGATTGGTCGCCGATTAATTGGATGCAAAAGCCCCTCGCTCCGCCCATACTGACCTTTGGCAAATCCACACCGTAAACACGATTTGACATACTTGGATACAAAACGCCTCATTTTAGGAAACCAGTATGTCGCCGATACTAGTCCCAAACACCGTTCGCTCGCCGGGTATCCAATGTCATCATGATGCTTCCTAAGATTAAATCGCGCTATCGCTGGTACATACAACCTATCGCCATTAGAGTTGATACGGTATAATCGCCCTTGATCTTATAAGTCGCCTTGATATCTTCCGGGTCATCGGACAGTAACCGCCGCACAAGCTCCTGCGCCGCGTGGTCCTGTAACTGTACTGTCAGAAACCAATCATCATCCGCCAATGACATCAACGTGTTGCATACGCCTGCCTGGATACTCCACCTCCATGTCGTATTCTTGTATTGTTAGCCACCACCGAGGAATCCGTAGAATCAGGTCCCTTTTAAGCAACGCCGCTCTTACTGCAACACAATCAGTTACCACTTTAAAATGTACGTCCACTAAATACACCCTAAAACGTTTAATAGACTCAACCACCGCCAAGGTTTCGAGCTCGTAGCTATGATACATCTGTTCTTGCGCCGTTGTCGCCCTACTATAATACTCCACAAGTCTCAATCACTTATCAGACGCCTTCTGTAACAAAATACCAGACACGCCCACTTTACTTGTATCGGTATGAACCTCGATGTCAGCCCGGCCATCGTAAACCGCCAAAAGTGGTCTACACGCCAGCTTTTCCTTAAGCACGCCAAACGCCTGCTGCTGCTCATTCTCCCATCGTCATGGGACATCCTCTTTCATAAGTTCCGTCAATGGCTTCGCCAGCACTAAAAAATTATAAACAAATTTCCTGAAATATGAGGACAATCCCATAAACTGTCACACGCCATGGACATCCTGGGAAGCAGGAAAGTCTAGCACCGCCTGTACCTTGCGCCTACCGGGTCGGATCCCCTCGCCACTGATCTCGTGCCCTAGATATTCAATGCTACCCTGTAAGAAAGAACATTTCTCCAGCTTAAGCTTCACGCCTGCTTGTTCAATGAGATCTAACACCAACCCTAGCAATCGTATGCCCTCGTCTTCGCCAGAGGAAGGTATCAATAAATCGTCAATGTACGCCAACACCTCGTCGTATTTCATCTTACTCAACATTTTATGATTAATTCTCTGAAAAAAATCGCCGGCAAGTTACACAGACCAAAAGGTACTCGTAGGTATTCGCAGTGACCATCGCCGTTTTATCCACCGACTTCGCCAATCGGTCTAGTTGATCCGATATCAACGGAAGTGGATATCTTTCCTTGACAGTGATCGCATTTAACGCCCTATAATCAACACACATTCTCACCTCGCCAGACTTTTTTGGAATTAACACGATAGGACTAGCGTACGCCGACTTGCTCTCCCTTATTACGCCAGCTTCCAAAAGGGTCTGCACCTTGTCCTTCACCAGCGCCCTCTCGTGGTACGATAACCTGTAAGGTCTGAAATAGACAGGCACCTCCGAAGTTAATTTAATCTGCATCTGCCCTAGGCTTGTTAGACCGAGAGCGCCATCACCTCTAGAAAAACAATTAGACTTACGCCGTAACAAGTCAAATAAACGTCGCTTACATTGTTCGGATACATCGCCTAGTATTACACCTGAAGTATTTAGATCATTACAAGATGCAGTTAAAACTCTCACGTGGTGGCCGCCGCCCGCTGTCGCCTATGGATCCGGTAGGCACGCCTCCAACCGTGATACTAGTCGTCCCTTTTTCCATTCTACGCCGCTATTGCCTAAGCTCACCACCGTAATTTCCTCTTGTTGTCCTCTTAGTATTCCCGCCGGAATCACGACTGAGGACACGCCACAAGGAAACTCCTTTTTACTCATGTGGTACTGTACGCCGTGTACCCCATCAAGAATTTCTACTCTCACCCGGTTCACCATGTTCGGTTGAAGTGTTACGTCTTCCGTCAAGACAGCCCTTGGTCTCGCCTCGCCTTCGCCGATGCTGATGCACCTCAGGAGTTCGTTGATGTCAGGAACAGTACTCAAAAAGGTTTTACCGTTCCTTACAACCATAGTCACGCCGGGACTATTGATGGCCGGTTGACCTAGAAGTAACTCTATTGGCCCCATGTCAGAGCCCGTCACCAACGCCGTGATGAATAGTTGACAATCCGCCATTGCCCAAACTGGACACTCCCCTTACTGTGAACAACGCCGCTGCCAAAACCTTGAGCCTCAATCGCCGTGTCACAATCTCGGGCATCAGATTCTGTTCGCTACTGGTGTCCAAGTACGCCTTAACCTTCTCACCATTGACGTAAACCACCTGCCTGAAACATTTATCTGCCAGATCAAATAATAGTCTTACCTTCGCCGGTCCGGTTAGACCGCTGCTACTGTCGCCTCATTCGTTTAGGCTGCCGCTTTCGCCTTGGATACGCCTTTTAGGACAGTTAGACGCCCAATGTCCTACCTCGCCATAGGACCTACACCTGTCAGCCGCCGGTCGAGGACAATCCTTGCTGACGTGGTCGGTAAAGCGCTGGCAATTATAGCACCTCTTTAATCCCTCGTCGCGGCGCTTGCTTGAGAGACATTCGCCTGCCTCTGCGGTAGTTGGACTTTTGATGCAATTCGCCGGGGAGTACCCTCGCCGTGGTAACTCTCCAGACCAGCCAGGAAGGAGTTATATAACGCCTCGGGGGTGGGGCACTTTGCTGCCCGCGTATTAGCTCTTAGCTCCGCCGGCAACCCCTTGATTATACAGGACACCGCATCTTCGCTGACGATCTTAACTCGATGGCATAACGCCAACTTAGCATGGTAGTATGTCGTCATGCTCTCCGCCGTGAGCTTGCGCCTATCCACCATCTCCTCCAGCATATCCGCAAAGTCCCTCCGCCGGGGGAACGCAGCTCTCAGCTTCTCTTTCCATTGGTCCCACGTCAGATCGTACTCCTCTAACTGGTAGAACCACCGTCTTGCTGCACCCGCTAACTTCGCCTGCGCCAAGGTCGATCGTTCGTATATCGTCCAGTCGTGAATCACGCCTAGCTGGTCGATCTTTTGGAGCCGCCGCTCAATATTAGTGTCTGGGTCGTCAGGGTCGAATCGATCCACCACTTCATGTCCTACAATTATGGAACGTCTTTCCATGCTACCACCTTCGCATCTAGTTGCCGAAACATCACTACGCCTGGATGTTGACGCCACCGCGTCAGACACGTCGCCCACCATCAGAGCTACCTGTTGCTTTGCTATTTTCTGGATGGTAGCAGTGAGACCACCCACCAGCAACGTCTTCATTAGATCCTGCACCGGTACGACTGTCAGGTCGCCGTCAGACACGCCCGCCTGTCTAGAGGATCGCCGCGGTGATCCTACAGCCGCCGGCACGAGTGCCGGTTTTACAAATTTGGAGGCCTAAGGCGGAATGAAATTAGAGGCCAGTGGCGGGGGGGGGGGATTATATGCCATATAAAGGTATCCAGAAGAAAAAGATTAGTACATAAATGTAAATATAATGTATATTTATATTTAAAAAATCATAAAATACAAATAGTCACGTAACAAAAAATAAAAAAACAATTGTACCTACACAGGATTAAAAAAATAATTATTTTTCAGTCAGTACCTACATGAAGCTAAAATCACAGTCTCATACTATAATAACAAAATTAAAAATTAATTATAAAAAACGAAATTTACATTAATGCAATTTCTTTTTTCTTGATTTTTCTTCAGCGAACTTTGTAATTACATCATTACAATCAATGGATTTTAAAATCTCTGCCAATATATTTAATATGGCCAGTGATTGCAATCGTTCTTGGGACATGGTCGGGCGTAGATAATTTTTTATTCTTCTTCTGCATGAAAAAGATCGTTCAGTGGACGCATTTGATAAAGGATGAGTTAAATATATTTGAAGAAGAGTCATTATATTTGGAAATATTGCTTGTAATCTATTTTTAATAATCAATATATATTTTTCTTGAACCGTATTTTTCTCTTAAAATAAATGTAATAAATAAAATGCGTTATTTCATTTTCAATAATATCTATATCTGTAGAAATATCATTGTGGTATTTTAATGTTAAATTTTTTATTGACTCTAATTGGTCACTTTTACTGTCGGAAAAGAAACATTTAAAATTATTATACACATCAGAATAACTAGATACTTTCTAATTCGTTAATTAAATTATCACAAATTACATTAAATGTATTAACTCTAAATGCATCTTTTCCACGTAATGTAACTTCTTTTTCTCTATTTTCGTCGGCAAATGTTTTTCTTTGTCTTTCTCTGCGTCCAATATCTGTATAAATTTTTGTTTTAGAAATTTTTAATGCAGCATCTTCCATTGTTTCAAATTCGGGCCTAACTTGTTTGACATATAAAATTAATGATTTTAAAAGGTTTACACCAATACCTATATCTAAATTGGGATCTTGCAATGATTTACTCGTAGCATTTATTCTATCTAAAAGTTTATCCCATAAAATCGCCATAACACATGTTTCCAGTGTATTCATTTTTTCAAAATTCCTTTCGCTTCCTCTTTATTAACACATTTTTAATTACTATCATCTGATATTGTCGTTAATGCTTTCTTAATTTCAATGAAATTTTTTCTCAGTGCACTTACCGCATCTGCTCTAGCTGCCCATCTTGTATCGCATAATTTTTTTATTGTTTTGCCTTCAATATGTTGCAACAGAAGATTCCATCTATAGGTAGATGCAAAGAAAAATGTATAAATGTTTTCTACTAAGCAAAAAAACTGTATGGCTTGAGAACAAGATTCTGCTGCAAAATTAGCTACTAAATTTAAGGAGTGATTAGTACATGGAATATATGTTGCTGTTGAAGATTTTTCTAAAATTCTTGCTTGTAATCCTGTGTATTTCCCGGCCATATTGGACGCATTATCATATCTTTGTCCTCGGCAATATGTAATTTTAATATTTAATTCATTTAATTTTTTTTAAAACAAATAATTCTAAATTGTTTATAAAGTCAATGAATCTATCAACAATCGAACCATCCGGAAGCACGTATCGTATGATGAACGCAAATTGATCACTATGCGCAATGTCAGGAGTTGAATCCAATATTAAAGAAAAATATAATGCGTTTTGAATTTCGGTTATAATATTATCACGTACAATATTGGCAAGTTTTTGAATAAATTCGTCACATATGCTATGCGATAAGTAACTAGTATATCCTCTGCCTTTGTTTCCGTATCTTTTTATATGTTCCATTAAAAAATTGTCATATTCAGCCAAATACGACAAACAACTCAAATAATTTCCTCTGTCTCACTCTGAAAAATCTTCATTTGACCCTCTAAAGGCTAAACCTTGTCCAGCTAAAAATTTTACAGTCGATACTATTTTTTTTAAAACTTCTTTCCAGTAATTTTGTTCATTTATTATTTGCTCAATGAGATCTTTATCAATTCTACCCACATTGGAAGATCTTCTTGCTAATATACACATAGATGAAAAATGATCTTTCAAATTTTCTTGCATTTTTAATCGCATGTTAATATTTTTTCAATCACTGAAACCACTGCGTAGAGAGTTTTCTTGCAATGAAAATAACTTACATGGATAACAATATACACAGTTACTTTTTGCACTGTAAATTAGCCATTCTCTTTTTTGCTTTTGTCCATTTGGTTTTACGAGATAAAAATGATTTTCATTTAAATACCTGTAATATTGTGTTTCCCCTTCTCCATATAATTTTTTAACATTATTGTCTATGATTACATCACTTTTTGGTTTGTTTAATAAAATTTGGTTTATAAAAAAATCCGTAATTATTTGTGGCCAATCAGATATATTTAATTCATTGTCAATACGAGTATAATTTGTTTTATTTTCAGTAAAATTCTTTTGCATGTTATCGTCACTTACAATTGTTTCTTCAATTTTTACTGTTATATGAAGTTTTTCTCCAGCATCAGTTTCTTCATTTATATACGATTTTTTCAACACTGTAGTGTGACTACTGCTTGCTTCATCCAAATTTTCTGTTACTTTTTCTTTAGTATCTTCAACAAAATAATTTTCAATTTTTGCGCAAGAATCCCTAACTTGTTGTTTTAACTTCTGTTTTCTTAATTTTGAAGCTCCGCCTTCAAATATTCTTTTTGCAGACATTTTTGCTACAAATAAAATTATACTATTAATAACTATATTTCTAGTTAAACTTTGACATAGGTACCTAAAAATAAAATAACCTTTTAGTAGATTACGTTCTTTTGGGTTTTACATTAAAATAATAAAATAAATAAACAGAACATAAATTGAAAGGTTGTTTTATTGTTATATACGTATTATGAGTTCTGAAAGATTTTTTAATAATTTATCACGAACTTATTAATAATTTTTATCAATCTAAAATTATTGTATTTAAGTCAAAAGAAGATAAAGGTTGCTCGGCCGTCGCTGATACTGAACTACTGAGGGATTGTGTGGAGTAACCTGTGCACTATGCGCTATGCAACGACGCTACGTACTCTGCTACTGCCACAACGCGACTACACAGTGTTGCCACATGTACTTAGGAACTTAGGTATAATATATACCTAAAATACGAAACAATTCATTGCGGAAAATAGTATTTATAAAATTAAATTTTTATTTTGCTTAGTAATTGCATATTAATTTTTTATATATAAAAAATCTAATTTGTATGAAACCGAATTTTTATGAGGCCGGTAAAAATCGGAGGCCTGAGGTGGTCGCCTCACCCGCCTTATGGCAAAACCGGCCCTGGCCGGCACTGGATTATCCTCTTCATCCACCATCAGTTGATCCTCGCCTAATTCCAACTCCATGGCTTGCGTGTCACTCATTTCAGTGCATCTGGAAAACACATAATTTATCATTCCTCACACAAATATAATCAGTGCGGCGCCGCTGACAAATAGAATTTTTTTCAAAACAACAATCGCCGTTGCTTTACGCTAAAATATACGTCAGCACGCCGCTGATGTATAGAATTTATAAAATGCCAATAACACCGATGGTATATTCCTAGACATATTTATTAGTACGCCACTGTTATGTAGAATTTCTTTTTAAAACGCCAATGTCACCATTGGTACACGCAGGAATGCAAACAGCACGCTTCTGATGGATAAAATTTCTAAAAATACTATTATCGCCGCTGATATTCGCCTAAAAATACAAATAGCACGCCTCTGATGCATTAAATTTCTAAAAATACCACTATCGCCGTTGGCATTCGCCTAAAAATACAAACAGCACGCCTCTGATGCATTAAATTTCTAAAAATACCACTATCGCCGTTGGTATTCGCCTATAATGTCTAAATACCTTGCAATTTTGTATCTTAGAATACCGAGCTGGCTGGCTCGCCTAATCGCCACGTAACCAACAAGTTTCAACGGGATTTAATCAGGACGCCTTAATTATTTCGCCATAATTTATAGTAAATAGTTTGTACGCCTCCAGTTGCACGGCCAACGCCCAGTTTTACCGTTTTCGCCTTTTTCTCCTTAACGCCAAGGAACTACATTTTTTTTAACACAGCACGTAGCTATCCCACTTCTGAACTGTTATACGATATTTTTAAATGAAACACCTTTCACATCAACGTCATTTATTTAAGGAAGATACACCAGTAATTATTAGCACGCCCGCTCGCCGTAAGTCGTCTCCACTAGAACTGCCCTTCCTATGACCGGGCCCCGCCGTGGTTTCTACTGCGCCGGTCTTCTTCCGCCACGCACTCCAGATTTGCGTAATACAACAGAAAAAAGCTCTAAGTCCATATGATGACAAAAGAATAATAAATTATATTTTCACTGATACACTACCTTGGGGTTTTCAAACACATCTTTAGATATTTTTAATCTAATTACCATTTTACAATATATTTCAAAGATAACTGTAAGTTTGAAAACATTTAATTCTTAAAGCAAAAGTTATATTTTTATTTACTTCTTTAGCCCAAAAAAATGAAACAGAAAATTGGGATGTTGTCTTCAAAGATCCAAAACAATTCAAATCTGAAGCTACAACAACCACAACATCAAGGAAAATAACACCAACCCTGTATCAGGCCCAGCCCAGGACTGATTGTGAATGGAGACATATGGAGGATTCCTATAAGCGAACACAAATGTATGATACAACAGAAAAGGAATACTGGAAACAAATAAAATACAACACCTATTACGCTATAAACACAAGAGATTATTATAATATAAAATAATAAATCAAACCTTTAGTAGTGTAAATAGTGTATGCATATTCAATATATTATCTTTAAAACCTTTCACTGTTTTATTTACTAATAATAAATTCCTATTTTTTTTACTCAATCTGGAATGTGTTGCAAATGACCTCTATATGTTAGGTAACATCAGTGACACATATAGATGATAAATACCTCAGAATACCTCTATATTTTATATAAATGAAACAAAAATAATATTACATGTTTTTTTATTATCCTGATAAACATCACATTATTTTATATGTTCAAATCTTTCAATATACACTTTATTTCGATGATTGACATCTAAAACTGGATTAATCACAGGTACATATTTTTGAGATATTTTATTTTTTAAAGTGCATTTTATCGATATCAAACAACTCCCAACTTTGTTCTACAAGACTTGTAGGCATAGTTCCAGACAATCATATACCTTACTTTGGGATTGTTATTAAATGGAACTTTTCTTTCCTTTTTCTGTTTAATAAGATATCAACCAGGTAAATTTAAAAACAGGTAAATAATATACAAATTGATTTACTTTACACCTCTAATAGCATCAGTTGTTAATGTTCAGGTGATGAGTACAGATGTCATACGAGTGATGAGACAGGTGATATACGCGGTGACAAATACCACAGAATACCTTGTGCTTATTGTTTAAACCCTCTAGTCATTGTTGATACACTTTTTCTGTGCGTAATTACTTACACGCAGCGACATCTATTAAAACCTGGTGGAAAAATTCTGAACTAAACCCTCTGGTCATTGACGATACACTTCTTCAGGTAACTCTTCGGTGACCTTCCAAGAACCATTCCCTAACTGTGGTCACTTCAGACGGACATGCCATCCACAGTCCCAATACCAGCCCAGCTCTACTACTACTGATTATATTGAGGTATGTTTTCGAAATTTTATAAAATGCTACTAATAATTTGAAATTATTTACATATTACATTTACATAACTACACTCAGTACAACAATTAATATTAATCTGACAGGCTTTTGTTCAAATTTTTATCTAATTTAAGCGTCTCAACGTCAGTTTGACAAGTGGTAACTTGATCGAATTAGAAAATTTATTTCTATTTTAATGCGCCGAAATTTTCAAACGCGTTTTTACCGAAAACGGTGCATTTTATCAACATGGAACAAGTATAGCTTTTCTACGCAAAATTAATTTCCCCATCATAATTTTCAGTCAAGCATATCAGAATAGGACCAACAAAAAAGATACAATAAAAGTTATCTGTAAAAAAACTGCCAAGAGCGCCCTCTACGATATGAGGCACTACTTACTACTTTACAATTGCCTGTACTTATCTAAAACATAACTGTAGCAAATTTGAACATGACTGGACGTTTCGTTTCTTAATTACGCCCATACCAAGAAAACAATTTTTTCTTTGAAGCCCTGTAACTTCTAAACGAAGCACTGTTGGACTAAGCTAAGTTTATCTAAATCGGTTCTATTTGATCACAGGAAGCTATGTTTAAGCTGGGTCCCATTACTTTCCGGACACCCTGTATATACAGGGTGATTCAGGTTTAATCTTGATAACTTCAGAAATCGATAGAACAAGTTAAAATAATGTTCATTTGTGATATAAACTTATTTCCTGTAACGCATTGTTCCCGAGATAGAGGGCGTTGAGGTAGGAATTTTTGTCTCGTTTTTCCCTCATAACTTTTGAACCACTTTTCCGATTTAAGTGAAATTCGGAACACAAACACTCCTTATGATCTTACATAAGCTTCTTAAGTTTGAACTACCTACCCCTCTTAGAAGTGTATTTTGTATGCTACCCCTTCTTACTTTATTTCAAAACTACAAAAAAATAATTAATTTCAATAAAACATCTACATACCACTTTGACCTGATTAATTTCGAAACTTTTTCGTCTCCTGTTTTTTTCGACGTTTGGTCTTGTTTCTGAGATATTCAAAGAAATTGGTGACAGTGTAGCGCACCAGCCGCGTAAATTTCATTTAACGGTATAGCAGCAACCCATGAAAATAAAACTCAGTGATTTGTGTAAACTGACGTTTGTGAAAATCATTGTCAAAAGTATTATTTAAAGAGCATTTTTAGTGCTAAGAAAAATGCCAAGAACGTTTACAAATGCTGAATATGCCGATATACATTATGTTTATGGTTTCTGTGACGGAAATTCCAACGCGTCAGTTCGAGAGTACCGAACACGCTTCCCTAATAGAAGAATTCCAAATAGACAAGTTTTTGTAAATGTACATCGTCGATTTTCGGAATATGGTTTGCGACGCTACAATGATCATAATCGTAATGTACCGCCAAGAAATAATCAGCGAATTCTTAATCTTTTTGATATCTATAGAACTTTAAGCACACGCCGAGCAGCTCAGCAACTCCATTTATCTCAATCAAAAGTACTGAGAACACTCAAATAAGATCATCGAAGGGCTTTCCATCTCCAACCAGCTCAAGGTTTGTTGCCAGGAGATGCTGAAAAACGTTTAAATTTTTGTCACTCACTGGAGAGGAGCAGGATTTACTTACCTTAGACCCTTGCGAAGGGTTTCATTGGTACTGTCGAACTTCTAAGGTGTTAAGGTAGCCACACACCAAATTTCAAAATGGTATCTCATCGTCGAGAGACTTCAGAGCAATTTTACCTAGAGGAGAAGGATTTACTTACCTTAGTCCCCTGCGAAGGGATTTATATTGGTACTACGGAAATTCTAAGTTGTTAGGGGGGCCACACACCAAATTATAAAATGATATCTCATCGTGGAGAGATTTCAGAGCAATTTTTTTATCTAGAGAAGGATTTACTTACCTTAGATCCTTGCGAAGGGATTTATATCGGTACTACTGAAATTCTAAGTTGTTAAGGGGGCTACACACCAAATTTGAAAATGATATCTCATCGTGGAGAGATTTCAGAGCAATATTTTACCTAGAGACGCAGGATTTACTTACCTTAGACCCTTGCGAAGGGATTTATATTGGTACTGTCGAACTTCTAAGTTGTTAAGGTAGCACACCAAATTTCAAAATGATATGTCATCGTGGAGATACTTCAGAGCAATTTTTTACCTAGAGGAGAAGGATTTAGTTACCTTAAACCCTTGTGAAGGGATTTATATTGGGACTGCCGAAATTCTAAGTTGTTAAGATAGCCACACACCAAATTTCAAAATGATATCTCATCGTGTAGATACTTCAGAGCAATTTTTTACCTAGAGGAGAAGGATTTACTTACCTTAGACCCTTGCGAAGGGATTTATATTGGTACTACGGTAATTCTAAGTTGTTACCCTTAACCCCCTGGCCACACACCAAATTATAAAATGATGTATCATCGTGTAGAGATTTCTAAGCAATTTTTTATCTACAGGAGAAGGATTTACTTACCTTAGACCCTTGTGAAGGGATTAGTATTGGGACTGCCGACTGCCCCCTAGCCACACACCAAATTATAAAATGATATCTCATCGTGTAGAGATTTCTAAGCAATTTTTTATCTACAGGAGAAGGATTTACTTACCTTAGACCCTTGTGAAGGGATTAGTATTGGGACTGCTGAAATTCTAAGTTGTTCAGGTAGCCACACACCAAATTTCAAAATGAGATCTCATCGTGGAGAGATTTTAAAGCAATTTTTTACCTAGAGGAGAAGGATTTACTTACCTTAGACCATTGCGAACGTAATTAGAAAGATTTTCTTCGTTATTAGAAAGATTCCATGCTAAATTTGAGATTAATATATCATGACATTTGACGCGGCAACATAATAACAAGATAATTTTTATATTTCACTTGGGTTACTAGTAAATCTCTTTTATTTACATTTACCTCAGTTAAAGTAGTTATACTATTTCAGGTGTTTGTTTTGTGGCACTAAATGTACTCGGGATAAGTTTCCAATATATAAAATACTTTTGTTTTTTTAATATATGTTCATGTGTTGACATTTCGAATTATTTGACCTTTTAAACCATACAAACAATAACTTATTTTTATAAATTTAGATATTTCGCAGACATCCGGACTTTTCCGGTACGCACGCCAATGGTAAGTTACTTCGGGTGTTTCCGTAATTTTAACCTGTCAAGTTTACCTGACAAATGAACACCCGTCTTACTATATGGTGCGATTGTAATCGCCTTGCCTTTAACGTTTCCAAGTATAATGTTGCTTTTTCGTAAAAATAACCACATTCGTTTTCATTACATTTTAAATAACCGAATACTTGATAGACCAGATTTTATTAAATAAAAAAATCAATATCAAAATTGAATTTGTGTCTCTATTGCAGTCATATAATTTTGAACATAATATAATAGAATACACTCGTATTACGTCAACTAGAAAGTCAGGAATTGACAATATTTTTTCAGTTATTTCAGTGTTAAGTCCGCAGAAGTTATACACACGAGTATTCCAGATCACACGGCACAAATAATTATATCTGAAATTAATAAAATAATTAATAATAATTTTGAAACAAAAAGATCCTTTTCTAATAGTAATATTGAAAGTTTTACGCTGTAAAAACTGGTCATGTGTGAAGTAGTATCAAGTCATATAAATGAACAATGACATATTTTTACAATTATGTTTATGTGCATCTTTAATGAAAGTCTCCGGGTTTGTAGGTATTTGAGATGTCTGTGTATTCAAAGTTGTTCCCTCAAATAAAACATTTACCCCACCCCAGACCAACATTGGTTTTTTAGTGGACGTAGTACTGTCACTAATCTTACATGTTTTACGTAATATCTCACTAATAAATTGGATAATCAGAAACAGGTTGACACTGTATACACAGACTTCTCAAAGGCCTTTGATCGTTTAGATTCCTGATGAGATGATGTTTAATGCGAAGCGTTGTTATGACTAAATACAACTTAACTGAAGTTACAAAAAGATTCTACATGTTTTATAATAAAGGAATTTTGATGAATTAACATTTTTATTATCTCACCTAGATATGGCAAAAGCTTAACGTTTCTGTTATGTTTCTTAGAACATACTAGGGTAAAAATATATAATATAGAGGGGACATAACTCCTCCCTCTTTAAAATGACCCATGGGAGCCTTGGGACATCATTGGTCGAGTTGCCTCTGGACCTTGTAGTTTTTACGAATTTGGATATTTTTTCTTGGAAACAAATGTACGTCGTCACCAGACCCAGGAATGCTAACGTGGCAACAAAGAGGATCCAAAATATTTTGATCTTTTTTTCTGGTAATGAGTCTATTGTAGTGACCGAAGAAAGTGAATGGCTCGATTGGATAATTTTATTGATATCTTCGAAATGAACAGTTTTTATATTGAGATCATGGGAAATGATATTTGATATATTAACTTCTTGTAGTCGCGGTAATAATATACCAGTGCCTGCGACTGTAATGGAATTGGATGTTAGGTATGGTTCATCGTCAGTCCATAATTTACAATTCGGATCAATAATGATTAATGTGGGAGATTGCATTCGTTCTACTCCATTGGTATCACACTGGAATCTGATACGGATTCTTTAAATGGTATAACTAGTAGTTGACTTGGACTGACTTGATAGACAATTGACAATTTGTGGGTTGTTCGCCATGACTTATTGTTGAAATACAGTCGTCCTAAATGGGTTGTGGTTTCTTATCACAAATATAATAACCTTCAGCTTGTGGGAATTCTTCATCTAAGTATTGCTGATTCTTCTCGCCAAGCATTATTTATAAAGGAATAAATTTTTGCTTGAGAACAACGGTAATGTTATAATAAAATTAAAATTTGGATATTTGAAAAATATATCTTAATGCATTAGTTTAAAATAAGATAAATTGTTTTCTAAAGATAATAATTTAGAATTACCATAAATTTGAGAAAGTGTCTTTTTCATAAAAGAAACTTCGTTAAGACTAACTATGGGGTTATATACTGTTATTAAAGCAGAGAAAGATATAGCTATATAAATTTCATCAATTAACGTTAAAAGAGAATTTCCGTTGTCAATAATTTGTTGTCCAGTAAATCTAATATTAACGTCCCTAAAGTCATGCCTTAATCCTTCAACTAATTTAGCGATTTGTTGCTGACTATCTGACAAAGTTGATATTGTCTCTTTAAAAATCTTAGAAAGTCGCTGAAGAATGGATAATTGTACTTTTAGTTGGGTTTCTAATTTTTTTTGGTTTCTATTTAAGATTTTGTATTGTTCAATTATTTCTGTTTTATCATCTTCGGTTAAAGTGTCCAATAAAAATTTTAATACTTTACCAATACCATCCACTAATCCCCTTTTATTCTTTTTATTTAAGGGTAAGGAATTAAGTTTTAAAGCCACTTTAGTTAGTGTGAAATTTACTAATGGAGGGACAACGAGTGTCAAAGAACAAAGTTTTTCATAAGTTTTCTGCATGTTCCAAGAGCATTAATGATTTATTTGATATACGAATTTGTGTGTCGATTCGAATAATCTTGTAGGTCCTAGTTGTATCGGTAGGATAGGGTTAGTTATTGTTTGGAACAAGGGGTTAATTACTTGACTGGTCATCGTCAGTCCACTGAATGCGAAAAGCAGTGATAAGGTCTTCAAAGTCATTTTCGTCGGCAGAAGTTTAGTTTTTGTCTCGGTTTTTTAATTAAAGTCTTATGATATGTCCCTAATTTTGTCTGTGCTAGATGTTCTTTATCTGAAACTATTTGAGTTTCTTTATAAAGCGATTTTGTTTTAGAAGTAAATTTATCTTTAGTTTTTAAATAAACTGTTTGATCAGGTTTGATTGTTATCGGTTCATCTCTTTTTTGATTTAATTTGGAAATATTTTGGTCTTTAGTTTTGAAATATTTGTTGATTGAGGTTGTCATATAGTTTTTTAGAAATTTCTTTTTAGTCATTAATATAGTCATTTAGGATTTCAGTTTCGTTAATGTCAAATGGAGTTTTTCTTTGGTTTATAAATACTACTTCAAAAGGGGTTAATTTTGTTACTGAATGTGTGGAATTGTTATATCCTATAATTGCTAATTTCATTACCTGATTTAAATCTTTATTGGGATGTTCTAATTTAACACAACGTATCGTATCTAATAATGTGAAGTGAAAACGTTCAACGGAGGCATTGGAATTTGAATTTTTAGGCCTAGTTTTACGAAAGTCAATTTGATGCAAATTACAAAAATCTTTAAATATATTGTTATCAAATTCTTTACCACTATCACAAATTATTTTATTGGGAATATTGAAATGTGAGATAAACGTCAATAGAGCTTCATAAGTATCTAGTGCGTTTTTGGATTTTATGTTATAGGCTTGATCTAATTTTGAAAATGGATTTAAAACTGTAAAAAATATTAATTATGAATTATTTCGATAGGTCTTTTTGGAGTGAGCGTAATTTGGAATTTTATTCTTTGAGGGTGTCACATTTTGCTCACTGACAAATTTTACAGGAATTTATATAATTTGTAACATCGTTAATCAAGTTAGGCCAATAATATCGTTTAAGTAGTGACATTTTTACTTCATTGATTCCTCTGTGACTGGTTTTTCCTTCATAATAATATTTTAATTTTTCAGTTTGATCGTCTAGACAATATGTAACTTGTGGGGATATTATACATTTTAATAATTTAACTATGTCTTGGTTTGGGGTTGTAGTTCCAAATGTTACTAAATGTCGAATTTTTGTTTTAAACACGGTTGAAGCAACGGATGAATCTAAAACAGTGTTATTGGATTCTATGAAAATAATCTGATAGTTATATTGATTGAGATAATTTTCGGTGTAAGGAATTTCTTGAATTAGGTTTTCCTTAAAGATTTCTTTCATTGTGGGTATGTCTATAAGGCGTTCAGTTATTTTATCTCCAATTTCGGATATAAAATTGGAAATGTCGTCAATTTTGTCACCTGGATTTGTTTCTGTGTCAATAGGGTTTGCGTCTACCTGATCAACTTTAATGCACGATGAACAGTCTACGTTGGCGTTATGTTTACCTTTTTTGTACCTAATCTCATAGCCAAACTCTTCTAGACGGAGCCTCCACCTTACAAGGCGACTATTTGGTTCCTTGAGGTTAAAGAGCTATTGTAGTGGTTTATGATCTGTTTGAATTATAAATTTTCTACCAAAAACATAGGGACGAAAATATTTACAAGCTCATACGACAGCGACCATTTCTTTTTCTATAGTGCTGTAATTAATCTCAGCGGGACTTAGAGTCCGCGACGCATAACAAATGGGTCGGCATCTTGACTAAGAATTGCGCCTATAGCATAATTAGAAGTGTCGGTTGTGATGGTGAATTGTTTTTCGAAATCTGAAGATTTTTACAATATTCGAAAGTATCAACATATTCTGGGTTTGGATTACCTTTTCTCCTTTTTTTAAGACGGTTTGTAAAAGGTTTAGTTATTTTAGAGAAATTTTTTATGAAACGTCGATAATAACCTAAAAGACCTAAAAAGCTTTTAATGTCACGATGGGAGGAATTGGAAAACGTTTTATTGCTTCGATTTTTTTGGAATAGGTTTAACACCTTGGGGAGTAACAATGTGACTTAAAAATTCTACTGATTCAGACATGAATTCGGATTTACACAATTGAATTTTGAGGTTATGTTTCCGGAATGCTTCGAATACTTTATGCAAATTCATGTTCCTGAAGGGAAGTTGAGAAGATGATAACATCGTCCATGTATACTAGAGAAATTTTGTTTTGGAGATCCTTAAAACCATTGTACATGACGCGTTGGAAAGTGCTAGGGGCATTTTTTAATCCAAAGGGCATCCTTAAAAACTCGTAATGCCCTTGTTCTACAGTAAACGGAGTTTTTTCAACAGAATTTGGGTGAACTTCAATCTGATGGAAGCCACTGGCTAAATCTGTTGTGAAATAATTGCAACGACCTAGTTTGTCAAGAATATCCGTAATATTGGGAAGAGGGTATCGATCTTCTATTGTTACTTACGATAGTCAATGACAAGTCTCCATTTTTGAGTACCAGATGCGTCGAGTTTTTTGGGCACTATCCAGATAGGGGAAGACCAAGGACTTATGCTTGGTTTAATAATTTTTTCTTGGAGCATTTTGTCGATCTGTGTACGTACTTCAGCTTTATGAATATGAGGGATACGATAAGATTTAGAAAAAACAGGATTTTCATCTTTAGTCCTAATTTCATGTTTAACAGAATTATGTATATTTAAGATATCGTTTGGTTTTAAGAAAATGACATGAAATTTGTTACAAACATCCAATAAGGCTTTCTTTTCTTCGGAATTTAAATGATCAAGACGAAGTAGTTTTTCAATATTGTTTTTATCTTAATTCACAGGGGAAGATTTAATATCATAATCATAGGAACCGTAATTTTCAGAAAAAGGTTCAACATCAAGGGGTTCATAAAATTCAACAGATTGAGTTTCCTCAGACATATTGTATATTTCGACAGTAGCATAACCTTTTCAGCATGTACTTATAGAAGCGGGAATAAAAAGATTATCGGTTGACTGATAAGGGATGTAAATGTCTCCATCAGGTGCGTTTACAGGAATTTCTTTAAGGACTTCGTATGCATTTATTATAGAATATCTTTTGAAATTATCATCTGGATGAACTATCGTCATCCATTGGAATATTGACGGACATATCAGGACTGCAGAGATTGTTCCGAAAAATTAATTGATAAATGGAATTTTTGAAGATCATTAAAACCTATTAAACCATCATAATACTTACGGAGATCATGAAGAATCACGGTGATTTTTTCATTAGAATTAAATTCATTAAAGATCGGAATGTCGGTTTTATACCTTGTTGAAAATGTACCTGCACATGTTTTTAAATCAGTCTTATCTATGTAAATACAAGAAGGGTAGTTTTGTTCAATTATGGAGGGTCGAATTATAGAAGTTGCGCAGCCGGTATCTATTAGTAATTTCATAGGTGGTTGTTGAATTATAATAAAAGGTAATGGGCAAGCTTGTCTTAAAGCATTAATTTCGTCATATGGTGGTTCTTTTTCGTCGAATGCTATTTGGGGTTGTTCGATCCGTAGCTGAGTGAAAATGTTCATTTTCAGATGTTTCGTTGGCTTCTGGTTCCATTTATTCTTGGTGGTACCAGTATAGTTCTTCATTATGCTCCTCTTCATAACATTCGAGTTGTTCTACTTCAAAGCATTCTTCTGTTTAGAAAGGTTCTTCTCCGACGTGGTAGAGTTCTTCAGATGTCCAGTTTCTTGGACATGTAGGTTGGAAGTGGTTATATGGTCTTGGTATAGTCGCTTTTGATGCAATCGACATAGGTGTTGGTTTATATTGGGGAACTATACCTTTAGGTTTAAATACATTTTGTGGTTTACCAAAAACATTACTACCTGTTGGGAATTTTTATGGGGGCGCTGGTCTCGGTTGAATATTAATTGGTTGTGGCGGAAAATTTGGTTTTTGTTGTTGCACTATGGTACTTGAATTTCTAAATGGATTTTGATTATTTGAATTAAAATTTAAATTTTGTGAATTTGGATTATATCCTACAGTTGGGTATGGTACAAAGTTATACTGTGGCTGTTTAACTTCTAATTTCTGAATTCTTATCATAAATTGAAGCATAGGATTTAGAGATCTGGTGAATGTATCAAGAGCCATTTGTTCGTAATGTTTGGAATAAAATTCTTTTTCTTGATAAGATTTACTGGAATGAACTAATTTGCTTAATAAAAAACTTCGTAATTCTTGGCACCTTAATCCGAAACTGTGATATGATTTATATTTGGATAATTTTAAATTTAATAGATCATGTTCTAACCATTTTATGTTTCTCTGATCGCCAAAGTTAACTCTCAAAACTTCTTTTATTTGTAACCAATTTTGAATTTCAATTCGGGACCCTACTAGCATTTGTGCTTTACCAGTTAATTTGCCTAAAATCGCTTGATGAATAAAACTATTTAACGCATCTCAATCTGCTTTGTAAAAACTGTTTATGAGATTATCACATGAACTAATAAAAGTGTTGAGACTGAACGGATTGCCATCATATCTTGGAATGTTATTAATGTATAACCTGAGAAGTTGATAGTCTACAGCTGTGGGTACAGCTAGTTACCATTGTACTGATATTCAAACTATTTAAAGAATCAATTAAACTTGTTATGTTATCAATTTTTAAAAATTATTTAAATTTTGAAACAAAAAAAATGTTGAAAAAATTATTTTTTATTACTCTAACTTATAGCTAAGGTTTTCTAACTAAAATCAAGACGTGAGTATGATTTAAAGTTTGTTTTTTAAAACTAATTGTTCACAATGTCAATTGTTCACCTATTGTTCTCAATTGAAAATAGGGATCGTGAGTCAAGTTGCAATTTGGAGGAAAATAATGCTTGACTTGCTACTTTTTGATGTTTTTCGGCCTGGTCCTCTCAATTGACTAAATCAGGGTCGATTTACAGTCCTGGGTGGCTTCGGCAGATGATTTTCCACCTTAGAAGAGCAGCTTCTAATCTATTATCCCACAAGGAATCGATCGGCAGTCTATCACTTTCACTTTTTGTCCGTTTGTGGATTCGCGGCACCTTCAACTTTGAAAAGTTTATTCGAATCACTAATCATAGGTTCGAACGCCACTGCTTATCCGTATCCTCGTCGCCAGTTTCGTCTTTAGAATAAAACAATTGTTTTTGTGTAGATTATGTTTAATACGAAGCGTTATTTCGACCAAATACAACTTAACTGAAGTTACAAAAAGATTCTACATGTTTCATAATAAAGGAATTTTGTTGAATTAACATTTTTATTATCTCAACTAGATATGGCAAAAGCTTAACGTTTACGTTATGTTTCTTAGAATATACTAAAAAATATATATAATATACAGGGGACATAATTCTAGCGGTGCTCCGCAAGGTAGCTCCTTGCTCCTTTACTTTTTTCCATTTTTATTAATGATATTGTTTCCATCATTTCTAGTAGGGCACTATTATTTGCTGATGACCTTAAAATATTTTAAGTAATAAATAATATTAACGATTGTTATTTACTTCAAAGAGATTTACATTAGATGATTGGTGCTTAAATAATAAACTTCCGTTAAATATAGGCAAATGCAATGTTGTTACTTTTACCTGAAAAATTAATTATTTTTTATTTAAATACAATACTGTTCATAGTCGATCTAATATTATTAAAGATCTTGGCATTACATTGGACCGAAGCTTTCTTTTATTTCTCATTAATCTTACTGCTCAAGCTTCTAAACTTCTCGGTTTTATTTATCGCTCATACCAACTTTAGAAATCTAGACACGATCAAACTATTATATTTTTGTTATATTAGATCTACCCTGGAATATGCCTGTAATGTATGGAACCCTTTTTATGCAATGCATGTTCAGGAAATCGAGAGTGTTCAACGTAAGTTCGCTAAATATATGTCTTTCAAGGCTGATGACTTCTATCCTCAACAAGGATGTGATCATGTAAGTTTACTTCAACGACTTTTATTTCTAGAAGGAAGTATCTGTCACTTATGTTTTTATATAAATTATGCAATGGAAAAACCGATTGCAGCTATCTTTTAGAGCATTTAGATTTTTATCTTCCAAGGATTAATGCTAGACAAAATACATTGTTTTACGTACCACATGGCACATGCTAATACTAATTTAATGTTGAAGTCACCTATCTACCTTATGTGTACATTGGCTGGTGACATTGGTGACACACTGATTGAATATATACACACAACGTCAAAAGTGTTGGACCCCCTTTACATAAAACGATTCGATTAAATCGAGTCATTACTAGATCATCTGTTGTATAAATAGTACACAGATAAGAAGAATTTGATACAGTGGAAAACAGATCACATAGTGAACATCCTCGAGTATCTAATGAAACGGAGGATCGGTATTTGGTGCAATATGCCCATAGACACCGCACATCTCCAGCTTCAGCTCTTAGGACCCACTTTCAAGATACGTTTCGCCGTGTTATATCGACACCTACTATTCGAAGACGACTCCACAACGCAAATTTACGTGCTAGAAGACTAGTACGGGGGTCCATTCTACTTCCAAGGCTTCATGCTGCTCGTCTCCAGTGGGCGCGAGAGCATAGGGGTTGGCTTTTACGCCAGTGGCAATGGGTCTTATTCACAGACGAAACCAGAATTAGGCTGGTTACTGATGACAATCGACAAAGAGTCTGGAGAGAACCAGGTCGTCAACAGCGACTTCATTTTCCCCGTGAAGTTGCTCCGTATGAAGAGGGTACCGTAATGTTTTGGGGTGGAATAATGTTCAACCGGGGCACCCCATTAATTCGCATACCACAGAATATGACCAGTCAAATTTACATCAAACAAGTTATTACGCCCATTTTCTACCCCCTACGTAATGAATTATGTGAACATTTTGTGTTCATGGACGACAACGCTCGACCACATCGCGCAAGAAGAGTTCAAGAGACACTGGAAGCAGGACATATCAATAGATTAGATTGGCCAGCCAACTCTCCTGACATGGATCCTATTGAAAACATGTGGGTTTTCGTTACTAGAGCCATTCCTAATCATATTCCTCCTCCTCAGACTACAGATGAGTTAGTTGTGGGGGCAGAAGAGGAATGGAACAATATTTCGCAATAGATCGTTAACCGCTTGATTATCTCAATGCACAGATGTGTCAATATGCTATTGGAACGTGGTGGAGATCATACCGACTATTAGTCAAGGAGAGAACTTGCTTTGTTACTTCTTTTTGTTTTAATAAATTTTGTCAAAAATGTCGCACATTTGCTGGTTTGTAATTTTCTAAGTACTCAATTTATCAAACATATTCCTTTCACAAAAAAAAGATTCAGAAAACAATATACTTTTATAAATGTATTTGGTTTGTTTGACAAAAAGATTCCTTTAATAAGAATGAGGGCGGTCTAACACTTTTGACGTTGTGTGTACTTGCTTCACTGACAATAATAAGCAATCAGACAATAATATTGCAATACTATGAGGGTGGATGAAAAATAAGCCGGAATTTGCTATTAAATTTATTATTACAGAAAAAGAAAATTTTAACACATCTAGTTATTCTACATAATCTCTACTTTTGTTAATACATTTTTCTCACAGAATTGAACATTTTTTCACCAAACCACCGGACGTTTCCAAGCATGGAATAGAAAAACTGCCTTAATTAAAAAACTTGAAAGGTTTGTGTTATTTTTATTGACTATGAAATTTAATAAATGCATTTAATGATTTGGGTTAACCTGTATAGAAATACCATATTTGTTTCCTTGATTCTGAAAGATCGTTTAATTCTCTATCAGACAGTACTAAAATTTTGCCCTCTTACATAGGAAAGTTTTCGAGTAAATGACGATTGAATGTTAGAAAACGTAAATTTTATCCATAAAAAAGTAACAATTCCGAGGTATGTAAAATAAAATACAATTGACTATTTTTTATGGGGATACTTGAAGTCAAAAGTGTACATTAATAAACCACGTAATTTAGAAGAACTTCAAAATCGCATTCGGGACGAAATACGCAGAGTTACCCCAGAAATCATTCATAATGTGCAAGAAAAATTTCTTCACAGACTTGCGCATTGTCAAGAAGTTGGTGGATGGCAATTCGAACATTTAATTTAAGTATAAAATTTAATCAATTGTATTTTATTTTACATACCTCAGAATTGTTACTTTTTTATGGGTAAAATTTACGTTTTCTAACATTCAATCGTCATTTACTTGAAAACTTTCCTATGTAAGAGGGTAAAATTTTAGTACTGTCTGATAGAGAATTAAACGATCTTTCAGAATCAAGGAAAAAAATATGGTGTTGCCATTTAAAAAAAAAATCAATGACGTCATTACTCGAAAACAAATGACATTTGAAAATCGCATTTTACGCTAAAATATGTATTTTTTAAATTAAAAATCGACCTGTTCGAGGATTTTTCCCAAAAAATAATTGTTTCGTTGTTATTGAATTTATTCCATACTTTTGGCGCATACTGTATGTACCTAAAAGTAAACCGAAACGTCGGTCATATCCTCCTTGGTTCACTTCTCAAATTATTAAGGATATTAAATCAAAAAATCGTAACTTAAATTTATATAAAAAAACTAAACTAGGTCAATGCTTACAATATTATAACTCTGTGAGATCTAAAATTAAAAGGGAAGTAAAATGGGCATACAAGGATTACACTCGCAATATTGAAAGTGAAATACAACATGATGCTCAAAAGTTTTGGTCGTATTTAAAATCGAAAAAGAAAAATTCGCCAGGGACCCTATCTGAAATGTACATCCGAGACACGAAAATACTTGGAGTACAGTCAATAATAATAATAATATTTATTTGCAATGCATATACAATACCTACATAAAGTACAACAAATTCTTTTCATTGTAAAAGGGAGCAGGAATCATTTAAAAAAGATCATGGTCCAGCCCCTAATCAGTAACTAACTATAAATACATGTTCCAAGAAATAGTATAAATACTCTTCATGTAAATACATATGCATGTGAGAGGAAGGGAATGATTCTAAAGTGTTTACGAAATAGAATAAAGATGTTCCTTAATTTTATTCTTAAATAATGTAGTTTTCAATTTTTTCAGTAATGGTGGAATACTGTTATATAGAAGATATATATTAAAAAAAAGCTTCGTTTAAAAAAAGTCGTTCTATTAGGAGGAGGTGAAATGAGTCCTTTAAATCTCAAATTCAATGTATGACCATCTGTTCCAAATTTTATTTTATTATACAGGTACGGAGGACGCTCACTATGAATTATATTATGAAACAAAATTATGGAATGAAGTTTTCGTCTGTCCTGCATCTTAAGCCATTTTGTATCTTTTAGTTTAAATGAAACCGGATTATATTTCCTAATGCCATATATGAATCGCAAACAAAACTTTTGAACTTTTTCAATTCTATTAACATCACTCTTATCTAAGCAAGGTCCGTAAATGACATCACAGTAGTTGAAATGGCTCAAAACTAAAGAATCAGTTAACCTTACCTTGAGCTGTTGAGATAATAAATGACGATTAGGATATAACATTTTAAGATTTCAGTAAGCTATTTGAATTCTTTTTTAAAACGTAGATCAGTATCTAATTCCATACCCAAATTTCTTGCATTCTGCGTACACTGTAAATTTGTATTTCCAATTTTAACTGAAAAATTTTGTTCAATATCTTTTCTACGCTTACCAAATATCAAAACATTTGACTTTAGGGGATTTAAATGAAGCTTATGACGTTCAGAAAAGGCAATCAAACGATCTAAATCTTGGTTAATAATATTATTTGCTACAAGTCATTTGGAAAAAACGAGTAGTACAGTTGTGTATCATCCGCATATAAATGTAATCCTTTATGCAGCTTGTTAAATTGCAAGTATAAATACTAAACAGAAGAGGACCGAGAATTGATCCTTGTGGTACACCACATTGTACATGCTCTTTGTCTCAACAAATTGCATTCTATTTCGAACATAACTCTCTAAAAGCCTAATTGCATTATCCGAAAATCCTATAAAGTTTAAGACAGAAAACAAAATTTTGTGATCAATAGTATCAAATGCTTTTGAATAGTCTATCAGTATCAGTGCCGTAGTTTTACCATTATCTGTAGCTCGAATAATATCATCCGTTACATTTATTAATGCTGTGGTACAACTATAACCTGGTCAAAATCCTGACTGATGTTCTGGTAAAATATTATACAACTTAAATGCTGCCTAATTTGAGAATTCATAATTTTTTCCAAGACTTTGGATAGAACAGGTAGAATACTTATCGGACGCAAATCATCATAATACAAGGCTTCTTTTTTTTTTGACAAGTGGTTTTACTCACGAAATTTTCCATATATTAGGAAAAGTAGAATCAAGTATACTAGAATTTATAATATTAGTCAAATAAGATAAAATATGTGGACAGCATAAAAGTAACATTTCTAAATTTATTTGATCAGCACCAGTAGCAAACGATTTAATTTCAGTCAAATAGCTAAAAACTGCATCCACTGAAACCGTTGAAAAATCAAGAAATTAATTAAAACCAGTTTTAAAATTAGATTTCTAAAAATTTGTAAGTTCTATGTCTGTAGCAGTATTATTTGAAGACAAGCGTAAAAAATGTTTATTAATCTCGAGTGGTTTGTTTAAGCTTTGTGGAAGTATATCTACAGTATTTTTATTGTAAATATTAAGTTGTTTTAACCTTTTCCAAAGCAATTTAGAATTATTATTAATACAATACTCCAAGTAACTTTTGTTTTCATTACGGACCGCAATATTGGTTTGATTTCTCAATTGTTTGTAATAGTTCCAAAGACATGCATTTTTTGTTTGTTTAAATTTTTTAAAAGCCCGATCTTTAAGTCGAATCATAAAATTAATATTATCAGTTAACCACGGTGGTTTTGGCTTCTTTATTGTAATTTTTTTTAGAGGTGCTACTGTTTCAAATAAATTAAGTATCAATTCATTCACGTACTCGACTTTGGTATGCACATTTTTCAAATGAACTATATTATTAAAAGGAGTATTTATCAACAATTCATATAAAACTTGTTTGTCAATACGTCTTAGACTACAAGTATTTCTTTCAGATTTATTATATACATTGTTTATAATGTTTTTGAAAGAACAAAAGATTAAAGAATGATCTGCAATGTTACTAGCTTCCTTTGTTGGAGTATCGATAATCTATTCTAGTATTATGATTATCAAAATCTAAAACATCTATATTTAAATCTCCTCCACATACAAGGGTACTACTATCTAATGCAAATTCTGATAAACTATCTTCAAAGCTATTAAGAAATTCATTCAAATCTGTTTTTGGAACCCTATATAATGATCCAACAATATAATTAATTTTAAAATATAAAACTTTAATCCATAGCTGTTCCAATATACGAGTTGAATTTGAATGTAAGATTTCATACATTAAATTTTCTTTAATATATATAGCAACATCTCCGCCCCTAGAACCTCTATCCATTCTTAAAAAATTGTAGCCTTGTATATCAACTAGGTTATTGTTTATGTTCTCTGACAACCATGTTTCAGACAGCCCAAAAATATCATATCCTTCATCTATTAAAAGAGTTTTAACATTTCCAAAATTGCATGTCAAAGAACGAACATTAAGGAAATCAATTGATAGACCCTTCATTTCACTCCATCTTCCTCTCACAACAATAACTAAGAGAAAAAAAAAAGAATATTTATAATTACAAGAAATTCTAAAACAAAAATTTTATAATTGAAGCAATAATAACAGTAATAATAAGTATACACTAAAAAATATTTTATATTTTAGTTAATAAAGAAGTATATTTTAACAAAGCAAAATCAGAAAAATATATATAATTAGATGCAGTTAATTCGAGCCCGACTCTACTCAAGTAAATTCGTAACATCATCTTCATTCCTTATGTTAATTTTTTTTCCATTAACATTGCAAAAAATTTGTCCATACATTGTCCAAACCTTTCCTTTCCCAAACTTTTCCTTAGCTAAAACTAACAACTCATGCCGGCTCTTAGTAAGTTCCTCTGTAATAACAATTTTGGTTCCCTTTAACATTTTTTTGTTATGATAAACCATATTGCGTTGTTGAATGTTGTCAAATTTGACTATTACAGCTTTTGGTTTATCTTTCCTCTTGCCATTAGATTTGAGTCGGTAACAATTCTGAATGGAACTATTTGATACACCAATTTTGGACGTTATTAAATTTTGAACCTTTTTGCCTAAATTGGAAACAAACGCTCAAGGAACAATGCAATAACACAATGCTATAGCAGACGAAAATATTAGTTGTTAATTTTCTAACTGGCAACATATAAGCACTCGATAAATTTTAAGAGTCGGAGCCGTACTACACGTCTATTCGCTTCGAACGCTCATAGATGTATGTACTATTGCTAATACATTTGCGGAATATTTTCATTCTGTATACGAAATTGAAACAAACAGGTGCATTGATAAGGACTTAATAGACCACAAGAATGAGTATATAAATATAACTGTTATATCTGAAAGGGATGTAGAAAAAGCCATAGATAAACTAAAACCTAAAAAATCAGGAGGTACGACTCATGTTATAAAAGGATGTAAACACATATTAGTGTACCCACTTAAGATATTATTTAATCTTATTATTAAATCAAAAACTTATCCGGATTCTCAAAAACTTATCCGGATTCCCTTAAAGTAACTAAAATCGTGCCAATACATAAGACAGGTAAAAAAGATGACATATGTAACTATAGACCTATAGCAATTTTGTCCAACATTTCTAAGATATTTGAGTCAATTGTGTATACTTATGTGTCAACCTGTGGGAACCTGATTGCTTTTACTGATACTGTAACATGTGCTCTAGCAAACAAGAATTAGTTGGATGTAATTTATACAGATTTTGAAAAGACATTTGATAAAGTGAGCCATCATGTTTTGTTAAAAAAACTGGAAATATATTCTTTTTCAGAAAGTATGATACATTTAATAGCCTCTTATTTGAAAAATAGCAAACAATATGTGAAAATTAACAACTATATGTCGGATTATTATATAGCAACTTCGGGTGTCCGACAGGGATCAAACTTGGGTTCTTTACTTTTTCTGCTGTTTGTGGATGCTATACATAGTAGTTCAAGTTTATTATTTGCAGATGAGTTAAAAATATTTAAGAAAATTGCAAGTAGTGCTGATTATGAGAAACTGCAAGATGATTTGAATAATATTTACAGATGGTCTCTAAGAAATAAATTAACTTTTAATATTAAAAAATGTAAACAAATGACATATACATTACAACTAAATCCTAAACAATATAGGTATAGCATCGGGGGTGTTTGTCTGGATGCGGTGGATGAAGTGAAGGATCTAGGCATAATTTTTGACACAAAATTGTCGTTTGATACCCATGTTATAAGAACGGTAAATTTGGCCTTTAAAAATCTAGGTTTTGTGATTAGAAATTCTCAAAATTTTGTGTCTATAAAAACACTAACAATGTTGTATAATTGTTTTGTAAGAGCCAAGCTAGAATATTGTGCAGTTGTATGGAGTCCGTTTTATGTCAAATACAGATGATAGAGAATGTACAGAAAAAAATTATAAAGCATGCTACTTTTATAACAACTGGTCATTACGCTGCAACGCAGGATTTTCATATTATGCTAAAAAATTATAATCTGTAGACATTGTACAACAGGCGTGTCATTCAAGGTATAATTTATCTATATAAACTAATTCATTGATATAAAGGATGAAATCATGTTAAGTAAGATCAATATTAGTATCCCCTGTCAAAAAACACGTTACTATAGGACATTTTATTACAAAATAGCTTAAAGAAATTATGAACTAAGATCTCCATTAGTTACTATATGTGGAAATTTTAATAACTTGCAAATGAACTGTGATATATTTAGTGATAAGCTGACCGTCTTCTTAAAAAACTTGAGAGCAAGGCTACAATGATGTATAGGATACAAGGCTGTAATTAAACATGTATGTTTTTCTTTTTATCTTGAATTGTTTGTTATTTATGTTTTCTTTGTTATATGTGTATAATGTTTGAAAATGTTACTAGTCTAGGCTGTATTAGCCATGGTCTTTATTTTAGTTTTTAAATTTAGACTTATATTTGGATTAACCCTTTTTTATACACAATCTATAATTGGGCCAAGCCGCCTGTTGATTGTTACAATAAATAAATATATATATATATATACATCTTCTTATCTTTTCTGCGTCTTTTCATATTACAACGATTCTACGTCCGTTAAAGTATAGTGAAATATTTTTAGACATAAGTGGCGTCTTAAATGTTTTATTATTGTAAATACAGAGTATATAACAAAAATCTTTGCCTTCAATAATAGAAGATTTCTACTTTGCAATGATTTTGCGTCCTTACATTTTGCTATTATTTCCGCGTCCGATATACGTTTATATGTTTGTATCTTTTCTGCGTCCAATAGTATATTATAATACTTAGTAACAATGTTTCAACGTCCGACATAGTTGCCACTTCCTTGGCAACTTGGAGCTTTAATATTTATATAGTATATTCTTTCCTGAGTCTGACACGACGCGATATAGAAATGTTTGAGATAATTAATTTGCTCACTAGCCAATTATTGGTAACATTGAACTTTTCAATTTTATTTGATACAGGACAGACTAGATAATCTTTAATTATGTTAAACGTGATATTAAAAAAATATTTATACATTTAAAACATAAAAAATAGTTTATTTATAAAATCGTTGTTTATTTATCGTCGCACTGTGTAGTAGAAAAACAAAAAACAAGTTTCTTATCCACGCAAAAATAAACAATAGAAGTCACACCTACTGAAACACATTTGAGAAAAATGCAAACAACTGAAGATTATCTAATTACTACATACCCAGACAGAACAGGATATAAAAACCAGAAACCATAAGAAAAAAATGTTGTTAAAACAGCGTTAAATTAGTTATCCGCGGTAAAAGAAGAAAGAGAGGACTGGTTCAATTTGGTGGAGACATGCAGGAAATAAACTAAATACACTGTTGCCAAGATGTGGACGCACAATCATATGAAAATGTTTGTTTTTTCTGCGTCCGTATATGGACGTAGAAAGGTGGTGGACGCTGAATGATGATATGTAAATTTAAAATGTACGGACGCAGAATAAATAGTAAGATATATATATATATATATATATATATATATATATATATCCACCTGTCTCTTATAAGATTATGATCCATCTGCTCCTTGTATATTTCTTGGCTGAGACCCTGACAGTGATTGCTGGACTCTCTTCCGCGGCGACTGTTGTTGCTCTTGGCCTCAATCCCGACGCTGTGTGACACGAAGCCGCAAATAGAGATAGGCATACTACTTGCCATTCTCTTGTGTTCGTGTCCTTTGCCCTTCCTTCTTATTTCATCCTGTTTTTAAGCTGCACTGCGCTGATAAAGGGCAAAAACTCAGAAACAACGTTTCGTCCATCTTTTTTCTCTGGATCCATCAAGCCGTAAAAATCCACCTGTCTTATATATATATAGGAATTACTATTGTTTTTCTTTAAAAAACAGACATTTACTCTCAGAAGTGAGTTCACAAAATTGTTATTGCACCAGAATGGATGATTATTCATATCCAATACACAGATTGACGGTTACTGAGAAGGGTGTTTATTATAGCTCCATTAAAATCTTCAACAAATTACCGACTGATGTTTAAACCAGCACAGATATGAAAATTGTTAAAAAAAGGATTTATAATATGTTACTAAATCTAGAGCCATACAATACACAGGGTAAACCTTAAATAAGTACAAATATTTTAACAGCTGGTGTAGTCCGTCATATAGATCAGTCTAGTGAAAGCCATTATTAAAAATTTCTAATATTTACGGATATTATTTTTTTTTTTAAATACCCACATTTTGAGGACCGCTCTCATAACCAACCTAATGAACCATATGATTTGTTGTGAGGTTGCCATATCTCCTCTAATATAAATATTAAGTTTCCTTTAACATAATAGTAAAGTAATACGGTTAAATTTTATTTTAAAAATACTTGTTTGAAGCATAAGTACAGTAAAGTTGGGCATGTAGTATGATATGCAGTATTATTAACATAAATTTTAACTGCTTAACTGACCTTACTATAAATGATTAAAAATGAATTTCCGCAAGTTAAATACATACTACCATAAAGTATTTAGAACGATATTACGTGATATTACTATGTTCAATGTTCAAAAATTATACATAAACGTGCACACAAGCTTACCTGTTTGTTAAGAAATTAACTATTTAATCAATAATCCACATTTCACAAGTTAAATGTCATTGTACACTGTTAGAAAGAGACACAAGACACACACAACTTCCTTAAGTTATTTTATGAATGACACACAGCATATTAAATTTAATTTTCGGCACAAACCCCAAATGAGTCAGTATTAACCATTTCAAATCCAGAACAATAAAGTGACTTCGCACTTTAATCAGTGAACAAATTTTAAAAATAAAGGTACACACAAAATTACAAAATTTATTTAAAATTTCACTTTTTTATTTCTGATTTTTTTGTAAAAAAACTATTAATTATGTGTTCTACACAGTGAACTATACTGCTGGTTAAAATATTTGTACTTATTTAAGGTTCACCCTGTAGATGATTATTTTAGTATGTAATGTGGTATTGGAAGGTGAGGATGGAATGATTACCTATGTGCGTCACTTGAGAAGAGTTCAAAGCACACAAAATTATCAAAAATAAGTTGACGTCGAGTTTACTTTAAATGTCCTCCCCTGTGTCATCCTCTCCACAAAATAGGATGCCGTCCTTTTGGGCGGAGATGGCCAACCATCATCCACTTACACCTCCCTGATGCATACTTAAGCCTTCTCCTTATGGACGCGAAATTCACGAATTTTGCAACTTTTGTTTTAATTATTTAAGTATACGGGAAAATCTCAACTTTTGACAAATTTTGCAAAACAGTAAAACAGTGCAAAATGTGGTGTTAATAAGTTTGTTTTGAGCTTCTGACAATCTACCATAACAGTTTCATGATGAAAATGATAGAAAATATTATACCTGACAAAAATTCGTTACAAGAGAGATTTTCCCACCATTAAATAAATAGTGCAAATAATCATAAATTTCGCATCCATAAGGAAGGCTTTAGAATATATTGCATTATATATATATATATATATATATATATATATATATATATATATATATAGACACTATTCACTATTGGTTACTAGCACTGTCACTTATACCATTTTGTACCGCCTTCTTGTGTGGGTTGGCGTATATACTACTTATGAACATTCTTGTTAATGAACTACATATTTCACATCACTTTCACTCATATTTTGACCTCGTATCCTAAACCCTTCATACATGTCATCATTCCTCACGTTAAATTAAGGCGTTTACTATTTTGAGAAAATGCTGTAGAGCTTAAACTACTCTTCATTCTTAAGAACACAAAATCACTAATAAATTAATTACATTCATAATTTAATTTAGCGGAAAGATATACCCGAAACTTTGCCCATCTGAAAGATATACCCGCCCATGATAGCGCTCGAAATCAAACATGGCTAACTTCTTCGATCTGGTGCATGCATATTTGCTGTGACGCATGCGTATTTACTGCAGCAGAAGCTGTGTAATGAGGTATGCTCTGAGAAATATGAGGCACACAATTTTATAAGAAAAATATACGGGCTGCTTGTATATTTCTTGTGTCGACTGCTATAAATTGTGAGTAGGTTTATGAGTCACTCTCTAGATTTTCAGCCATTGGATATAGTTAAAACTGTCATATAACATTTCAAGTCTGCAAGTTTTATATTGGATGGGATTTAACCAGATAGGTTTTCTCAAGATATATTGCTGAAAAGATTTGAGTTAAGCAGCCTTGTTGGAAGGAGAATTAAGAATTCTGTAACATTCTCATACAAACTTATTATTAACTTTTTCTTTAGTTTTATTAACAATGATATGGACTGTATTTTGCTTCCCTCAGATATTGACTACAGAATTCCTACAGCTAACGCTAGCTCTAATAATATATATTTAATCCCCTATTTTCGTACTGTTTCGCAGTTGTTTCAATTTCATTGTTTTCTAATTATAGTAGGTAACATTGAATATCGGCTGGACACATTAAGCTGCACACTTGCAGATATGAAATGTGATTTCTTATTTTAACAATTCTGTTTTGATTATAAATTTGTTTCATTTGTCCTATATGATATTGTAGTACTTGTTATTCAGTATCATTTTATTTACATTTTTCCATTTGTCACTATTCTGTATCATTTTGCCGTTTTGTTTTTATTGATTAATTTTACTGTTTTTAGATGTATTTGTTATTTTGATATAGTTTTTATTCATCCTGTAAAAGGGTTTTTTTTCTGTTGGGAGAATGAAACAAATTTACGTATTTTCTGTTTAAATTCTATACTAAAAATCAGATACTCTTTCATTTAGAGAAGGGAAAACCTCCATGTAAATTTATTCACTAGTTTATGTTTTACTGCCACTTCCTATTACATATTATCTCAAAGGTCTGAGAAAATTATATTCAATAAATATAAAAATGTAAAATTTTAAACCAGATCAGAATATTAGGCTTCCTAGAAATGTATAAATCAGTCAGTTACTTAGTGGTAAGGTATATTAAAAAATATTCGAAACAGACTAAATTGCTGTTTCTATATAATTTATAATATCATACCCTTTAATATTGTAGTATGTGATATAAAATTTTAGATACAAATGTTTTATTAACTACCCACTAATTCGATTCTACGGTATTTTTTTCTTTTATTTGAAACAGGATCCTTGAACAGTACTGGGTCCAATCTTAAGTTTGATCGCAATAACGGCATGTATCCAAATACTGCAGCAAAAGTATTTAAGCAAGTCTGTCTTTGAATAAAATGATCAGGATCATTCCATGGCGACCAAGTACCAGCACTAGGTTGTTCTTTGTATTGTTTTCTTTGTGTAACTTTTATAGGAGGTCGTCTTGTCACATGACTAACTAAAAAGTTCATTAAAATGTCCTCACAATTTTGACTTTGTTCGACTGTCTTATGCAATAATGGGCTTAACCATTCAGTATACAAATGATTATAATATCTATGATAAAAAGCTGCTCCTGTTAAAACAATAGAGTAATCATTGGTCCATTTAGAGGTATAACCCCAAGTTGATTTAGAATCATCCCAATAATGCGACCTCCCTGGATATCCAACAATACGATCTGGAAATTGTTTCCACACAGTAAAGGCAAAGTCTATTTCGTCCGTAGTTAAGACAGTATCTTCATCTAGAGATAATATTGCTTCTGTTTGTATTTCCTTATGATTAAAAAATCGTTGTGAAATACTTAATTTTGTTTGTTCATTGCCACTATTAGCATTCACCGCAGGCTGAATAATGTGTAGTGGAACATGAATTGGCAGACTTGGCCAACGATTTTTATTAACAGATCGTTTTTCACTAGACCAAAAAATTAAAATTTTGGAAACATATTTACTTCGACCAACATGATTTACCAAACGATAGAGTGCTGAATTACTGACCAAAGGGAGACCTAGTTGGCAGTATATAACGGCAGTAAATCTTATATTTTCCCCTTTGTCTATAAGAAATGGAAAATCTTCTTCAAAATCTGAAAATTGTGATAATGTTACTAATGCTCCAGGAAAATTATTCCATATTGTCCCATCATGGATTGGTTGTTTTGGAAGTCTTTGCCGCATTATTTCTAAAGTTGTAAATACTATTTTTTCTATTGATGAAAAATATCGATCCCACAACATTTGTGTTTGTTGACGAAGTTGCAATATTTTACTTGGTGTTAAAGAACGAATCACGTGAGGTACCTAAAAGTAAGATAAAGTGTTAAGTGAAATTTTACTAATAATAATATATTTTATTGGTATACAAATATTACTGTTCAAATATTAACTGACAACTAACAGCAAATAAGGTAAAAATATTAATTTTGAAGTATTACTCAATATACCATTTGACACAATATACAGGATGTGTGGAATGAGGGCTATTATTAAATTGGTATATTATATATCTGACCAAAAGCAACAAAAAAATCTTTTCTTCAAACTCTAATGTGTGATAACAATGCAATTCATTGTTACCCTGCTGTTACCTCAAACTAAACAAAAATAGAATGGAATATTTTAATAACCATGATCTGTATGACATATAAATTTCCGGCCAAGCTGGGCAAAATTTTCTGGCAATAGCATTTTACGTTTTGAATACTTATTATAACCCAAACTTTATTCTGTGTTGATAGAAAAGGTATAAGAAAACCATTCACAGTAAGTATATTTAGAGCCTACTACCAATTATTATGTAGAAGCACCTGACATGGCACGCCTGTGTTATCATGTATTTTTTTTAACAGCAATGCAAACTGGCTCTAATGTCATTGATTTAGACTTTTTTGACCGAAAACCGCTGATGATAAAGTTGAAAAGTGCAAGTTTAGTCGCAATTAGCTGATAAAAAAATGTTTTTTGTGTTTGACAGATGTATTGTAACTGTCATTGTAATGTTTGCAAGAAAATGTTTTCAAGATCTGAAATGCCATTTTTTTTAATTTCAATTAGCAATTGGATTAACTCAGTAAATAAAACAGACTTGTGAGCCTTCAGTTTCTACTATAAAGAAATTCTGGAACTTTCTCATTTAAAAACAGTGAAAAATGAGGAACCCTATACTAACGGGAAAGCTACTAGGAGAAATAACTGATAAGTGGCATAAACTTATTTTTCTAGACAATCAGCTAGTGTTTGTTGCCGTAATTGTAATACTTTGCTAAGAATTAGTACAGAGTAAACTTTAGGTGTTAGATGAACCTTATACGACTTAAATTATCCTAAACAATGGCGGCAACATTAAAAACAGTGAAAAACGAGGAAGCCTATACTAACGGGGAAGCTACTAGGAGAAATAACTAATAAGTGGCATAAACTTATTTTTCTTCAAACTTGGCCTTCAGCCATCATTAGTGCATATGACAGGACCTAGACAATCAGCTAGTGTTTGTTGCCGTAATTGTAATACTTTGCTAAGAATTAGTACAGAGTAGACTTTAGGTGTTAGATGAACCTTATACGATTGAAATTCTCCTAAACAAAGGCGGTGACATAACCGACAAGTTAGTAGAAACTGAAGTAGTGGAAGATACATGCTCGGCGGTTCTACAAGGACGAGATGTCACATCTCGACGTCACATGACACCATTTCCATCAACGACATCTGTCACTCCTCTCCGCAACCGACAGGGGTAAGTTTAGTTGATGAAAATATAAGAAGATGGAGACACTAGCTCTTTAGATTTTCAAAATATTTTGAATTTTGTTGATAGTATGGTATTTGAAATTATGAAAATTTCAAGGCTTACAGGTATATTACCACTTTATAAAACAAGTAGGTAGTTGAAGGTGATTTTTGATCAAAACAATATTGAATGTCGTCTTCATTATTATTGACACAGATGCATAGTTTGCTTAGAGCCAGTCTACACATACTATTAGTTAGTAATAAAATGATCTAATATCTATCTCTTATAGTTTAGATCCCAATAAGTGCATCACATGGTATATTCAATCTAGTTATCGATTTTATGATGGTGATAAAGTTCAGCACAATATTCAAAAGTACCTTATAATTTTTTTTTTTTTTAATTATGAAATACATCTATTTTTTTAAAAAGGTGTATGCTTGACCTAAAAAATGTGTTTCTCCAGATTTTATTATTGGACTGCGACTTCATCACAGTTAAAGCAAAATGCGGTTTTTATTTATAAGAAAAATTTTAAAGTTGTTCAAAATGTCCTCCGTTAACATAATATAAGCTGGCACAAGTGTACAATTTGTATTGACGTTAAATAATTTCTGGGGTGATTTTTGTATTCCAATTCGTAGCTATAGGTTCTTTAAATTATTTGGCATATTAAAATAGACCCATTCAGTTGGTCTTTGTACGCCTGTCTATCTGCCTGGGAAAGTATTGTCAAGTCATGTCCAGACATCAACGCCAAAGTGAGTAGGGTCTCCATCTTGTTGGGCGAGGAACATTATCCTCATTGTCTGAATAAAAAACTACGTACTAAAGTTGGGACTAAGTTGAAATGTATAAAGTCGAGCATTTCTTCAAAGTATAACACCCTAAGATGCAAGATTCTATCACTACAGCCTATACGTTTACATTAGGTGGTGCTAGCTATGCAATTCAATTAAATTCTTGCACTAAATTTATTTTGTAAGGGTGGAACTTTTCATTTCCTAACAATTTTACGACTGTGGAGTAATCCAGATGATTGTTTATATCCAGCCGTCTGGAAGAAGTATGAGAATTTTCTTAAACTTCAAGCAATACATTTAATTTAATCGATTTGAGGTCTGCCTTATTGAGGAAAATGTTTTACACTACCAGTTTCCAAAAATTGTTTAACTAGTGGACTTACTGTTGATCGTGAAATATACCACCTCTCAGATGTGCTTTCTTAAACAACAGACAAACCTCCTTGTACCAGACCATTTTTATTCACACTTCTGCTTATTAAAATTATAATTTTTCACAACTGCCTGATAGTCATGTGAGTGAAATCTCCTAATATTACGTAAGTACTAATATACTTGAAAAACTGTAAACGTTACTGTTAAAAGTAATAACTGTTAAAAAACTTTTACTGTTAAAAAAGAAAAATGGGGAGTGCAATTTAAAATGATCGAAGGCACTAGTAATTGACACTGTATCAGTAGTAAACACTTGTTCTATTAACCTGATGAAATAAGCTTACCCAACAAAATATGAAAAGAACCGGGGAATATCACTGACATCTATATAGCCACTTTCGAATTGTACTAGACTGTATTCACTACAGTTAACCTATAATTTTCCGCTATCTTCTTCATAAGCTGCCCTGTTTGTGTGAAGGAAGCTATTCATAATAAAAGTGATAAGAAGGTATGTTCAATTTATTGTTTGTGTGCTGATTAAATATTAAGTTGTGTTTACTGCTATGTTTTTATGGTAACACATTTATTTTAACCTCCAAACAGTTTCACAATTGATGTCAAACACCAACATAAAAAAAGACTTTTAGTATATGACAGAAGTGTCAACTACTAGCGTTTCACTTAAGTTTGCAAATATGAACATATATATACTTATATTATAAAGGACACTCTTGTTCCAATAGCCAATAGCATGGCAATATGTTCACTGCATCTAGTAGTAGATGACACCATGTCAATTACTAAAACTTCTTAAATATCAACTACTGAAACCTACATTTTTATAGTTTCAAGATACCCCTGTAAAAGGTCATGTGTTCAGATACACTGAAGGTGATATGGAAAAGGTCATTGGTTAAATTCTACGAGGTCGGCCAGTTTCCACAACTGCTAAGGAATACGGCAGTCAAAAACTGATTAGGAAGAACCATAAACCTTTAAGCAAGAAAAACAACTATTCATCAAGTAGTGATGATGAGTCATGGATTCAAGTGAAAAACAGCCTCTTCAATATATCTTCTAAAGAATTTGGACTTGAATAAAGTGATCTGGAAAATATCGATACTTATAAACAAGGAGCTTGTGGTTGCTATGAATTACTGTGATGATAATAAAACTCTCTTTAAAATAAATAATAGACGTCAGTGTTATAAAATTTGACCCAATACTAAAATTGCCACAACCAAAAATTATTGTCTCTTGGGAGGGTTGAAATACTATTTTCCAGATGCACTGGAAACAGATGGCTAAAAGTGGTATAGATATGGATTCCCTTATGTTTATACCAGTGATGTGGGAGGTTGGAACCGAACACAGTGAAGCACTTGGAGATGTTTACTTGATTGTTTATTGCTCTGCACTGGTTACAGCAAATGCAAGCGCGTTTATATAATTATAATTTTTAGCTGCCAATGCATAATAAAATATATAGTATAAATGTTATATAAATTAATAAAAGAACTTTGATAAAAAATAATATAGAGTAATTGGGACACTAATATAACTCCTCCCGAGGTAGTGATGGCTTCGTCTCCTGACGATGGGGTTAATTTTGGTTTCTTAGGGTTCTTCCTAGTAAGTCGTCGTACCAGTTGGGAACATCGAGTTAATCGATGGATTCAGGGGTCAATCGTGATAATTGACTGGTTGATACTTGTGGTGTCAACTTCTTTTAGTCGTAAGGGTACTGCTTTGTTTACTGTCAGATTCCAAAGTTGGGATGTCTTTATTTCTGGTAGTTGAAATATTGGTAGTTGAATTTCGGTTTTGGTTGCCGAAAATTGTTGATTGGCTATTACTGTACAGCCTTTTGGTAGTTGGAGAAGGACAGGCTGGTTGATTGTTAATATTCCATCTTTACAATTGGGGAACTGCAATGTGTCAGTGGGAACTACTAGAACATAGTTTTCTTCTAGCATAATGACAATGGGTTTTGTGGGTTGCACATGATGCACTTGGCATTGACTGGGATCAGCTTCGGATAGTAGTTGCACTAATCATCTTTTGGTTGACTGGGTGAGTTGCATAGGTATACATCCTCGATTTTTGGACACGTTTGGCTGGTGGTCATGTAGGTTTCTGTACTCATTCCAAAATAAGAGACAAGGGGAATGATTGTAAGGTTCTGAACAGGAACTGGAATTAGGTGATAATAGGAATACTGTTCTGCAGTTAGAATTGGCATGCTAATGACAAAGACAATTAGGTTGTTCATAAAATATACTGAACTTCCTAGGTATGAATAATAATTTTGATAATATTTTAATTCTAAGACACTTTGACTTCCGTACAATTCTTTAGCCTTTTCTATAATGTGCATTAAATTGTCCTTTGGTAGAATTGAGTTATGAACTAAATTCCAAGAAGCGAATACAATGGCGTTTTCTAATTCATCTAAAAATTCATTTATATATTGCAAATTTGTAATTGATTGCATCAGTACATTTTGAATGGAAACTATAGTAAATAGTTGAGTTATCTGATCTCCGATTCTTGAAACAACTTGATTTATAAATTGTCGTATCGTTTTTTGATTTTGTAATAAGGTCGTTATAGTATTATTATAATCTTCAATTAATTTGGAAGTCAAGCTAATTTGTGCTTGTAACTGATAGTCAAGTTTGTTATTATTTTTATTTAATTTTACAATTGCCTTATTAATTCTTTTTCGATCTGATTTGTCTAGGGTTCTGAATAGCCATTTAGAAACAGTGCCAAGTCCATTAATGAGTCCTCGTTTGGGTCGCGAGTTTTGTTTAAATGTTAAATTTTCTAATTTTGATTTTGTGTTGGTCACTATTTGAAGTGCTTGTGTCATTGTTGCAATTAGTCATGTATCAGTATTGTTACGGTTAATTTCGTTAGCTTTTCTGCCAAGTAGATATAATTGGGATCTGTGTTATCTAGTTCGTTTTAAATTGATTCTAAACTTATGTAATGTACGAATTTATGTTGGCTAGATTGCGTTCTCATAGTTCCTAAATTTAAGGTCAGTAGTCCATTATTAATGGGAGTAATTTTAATTTGGCAAAGGATTTTTGATATAGTCAAGGTTAGGATAAGTAATAAGTACGTCGTCGTCAATGTCATCTTTTCTAAGTTGTGGGTGTTCCTGGAACAATGATATGTTTCTTTTTTACTCGTTTTTTATGATATGTGCCTTTAGGTATTTTGACTTTTATATTCTGATCGGCTTCTACATTAGTTTTGATAATCGCGGATTAGTTTTTCTGCTTTCTTCTGAGTGTTTGATCATTCTTTATAAATATTGTATCTTCTTGATTTAGATTTTCAGGTAAGGTAGTTTTTTTATTTAAATTTTCTGTTCGTTTTTCTTTTTCTGATGAGATTTTGTTACGGATATTCTGATACAATTTTGAGAATTCTTAGCGTGATTATTAACGTAGTCTGTTGTTATGTTTTCTTCGTTTATGTCAAATGGGATAGTCTGTTTTAAATGACCGAATAAAATTTCAAATGGCATGTGTTTAGTGTTACTGTGAGGAGTGTTGTTGTAATCCATTATTGTTAGTTTCATTAATGATTTTACATTTTCGTGGGACTTTTCTCTGATTAGACACCGAATTTGATCTAATAGGGTCAAGTTTAAGCGTTCTACAGGGGAATTAGATGTAGAGTTGTGTAGGGTGATATAGTGTAACTTAATTTTGTGTAATTTACAAAAATCTGAAATTATGTGATTGCAGAATTCCGTACCGTTATCACAAATTATTTCATTAGGTATACCGACGAATGATATGAATGTTATAAGGGCTTCCATGACTTCGATGGATGATTTCTGAGTAATAGGTATTGCTTGTGTGAATTAAGAAACAGGGTCTAAGAATGTTAGAAAGATGTTGTTGTTGACGAAAAACAGGTCAATATGAATAATTTCTAGGGGTTTTGAAGGAGTGTGAGTTATTTCAAACGGTGGGTTTTAAGGTTTTTTTTCATATTTACAAGTTTGACATATATTGCAAGTGTTTATATAATTTTGAATATCTCTAATCATATAAGGCCAATAATAATTTTTTGTTAGTGACATTAATGTGGCGTTTATCCCTTTGTGTTGGGTTTTTCCTTCGTGGTGATATTTAATTTTTTCATGTCTTTCTTCTTCTATTTGGATGTCAGTCACGAATGAATTTGAAATAGTTAATTTTAATTTTACAAACTGAGTTTGTAATGTTCATAGAATTCTTAGTTTAAGTAGGTCATCTCGGTTAGTGCGGAAAAATAGACAGTATTGTCGTTTAAGGTCAATAACATTTTTGAAAGTTTTTATGTTTTCTTCTTCGGTGACATTTGATTTAAAAATAATTTTGTGACGGGTATTATTGAAAATTGATTCGTGTATTGCGAAGTTAGCGAGGCAATTAGTCGATTCGGTGATAACAATTTGGTTAACATATTGATTTAAAGGTTTTTCTGTAATAGGGAATTCTTGAATTGAGTTTTTGTGGGAAGAATGTACGGTTGCTGTTTCGTCATTGTCTTCTGGGTTTGGATTTTCGGGGGCTGTGATAACTGCATAAGGAATTTCGTCTTCGAAGTCATTCTGTGGTGGTTCTATTGTCGATTCTTCTTGCATGGGTTCCGTTAGTGTGTCTAGGATTTCTTTTAGACTTATTTCGTCTACGTCTGCTTGTTCGTCTACGTTATTTAACATTGATGACAGGTCGTCTTCCAAAGTTGTTTTCTTGCTTCTTGTTACTACATGGATTTCATGTGGTTCTTTGTTAATTTTGATTCTCGAAAGTGCGTCTGCAACATAGTTTGATTTTCCTTGTTTATATTTTATTTCGTAGTTGAATTCTTAAAGATGCAGCCTCCATCTTATTAATCTGATGTTTGGTGACTTTAAATTAGCTAACCATTCGAGTGGTTTATGGTCAGTGTATATAGTAAATCTTTTTGCATAAATGTAAGGTCTAAAATATTTGCAGCTTCATACTATAGCTAGTAGCTCCTTCTCGATTGTTGAATAGTTGGTCTCTGCAGAATTTAAGGTCCTAGATGCATAAGCTATTGGATGATTGTCTTGTGATAACACAGCTCCTATGGCATAATTGGATGCGTCTGTAGTTAAATCAAAAGGTTTTTCAAAGTCTGGATATGCCAAAACGGGTTCATTAGATAGTAGTGTTTTACAGTGTTCGAAACATGGGATATATTCTGATGTTAATTCGATTTTTTGGTCTTTCTTTAGACAGTTAGTCAAAGGTTTGGCAAAATCTTTAATAAATTTTCTATAGTAGCCTAATAGTCCGAGGAATGATTTTATTTCTTTGTGAGTCTTTGGTATAGGAAATATCTTTATTGCTTCTATTTTAGCTGGATTTGGTCTGATTCCATTTGGAGTGCCAATATGTCCTAAAAATTCAACGTTCCTTTTGAAAACGAAAACAGAGAGTTTTTCGAAACGTCAATATTTCGGAAGTGCGCGATAGTGATGTGATTTTAGTTAAACTTAGTTTCAAAAATAACCCTTGACTGTTCCGTTTGGCGCAAGGGCTTATTTAATTAATTTTTATTATTTTTCAGAAGTGTGGCAAAAACCCAATAAAATTAAAGAAAAACTAAAATTATGCCACAAATAAATAGCTTCAGACAATATCTTATCTAGTTGGATTTTGAGGTTAGCATTTCTTAGAGTTTGGAAAATTCGTTTTAAATTATTAATGTGCTCTTGTAATGAGGTCGAAAAAACAATAATATCATCTAAGTATACTAAACAGGTTTTATCGATATGTTCTCGAAGGACGTTATCTATCATGCGTTGGAAAGTGCTTGGAGCATTCTTTAGGCCAAAGGGCATTCTGAGAAATTCATAATGGCCATGCTCTGTATTGAAAACTTTTTCCGAAATTAATTCGCATGACCTTTCTATTTGGTGGAATCCTGAAGGTCTAGAGTGGTGAAATAACAACTTCTGCCTAGTTTGTCTATTATAGTTTGTCTGTTATATTCGGTATGGGGTATCTGTTGGTTATAGTTTTTTTGTTCAACTTTCTGTAGTCAGTCACAATTCTCCATTTCTTCTTTTTTAGGGACTACCCAGATGAGCTCCATGGGGACATACTTGGTCTGATTATTTGGTCGGACAGCATTTTTGATAGCTGTGTTTGTACTTCGTCTTTGTAGATATGTAAGTATCTATAGGTTTTTGTATGACAAGGATTTTCGTCCTTGGTTTTTATTCCATGTTTGATTGTATTTGTAAAGGGCAATTTTTCATCAGGTTTTTGGGTCCGAATATTCTGTGCATAGCAGATTTTTCTTCTACATTCATATGGTCAGTTCTAATAGAATCTTTTATATTGACATGAGAATATTTTTGATCAAGGGGAATAATTTTGTAATTGTAAATATCATAATTGTGTTCAGTAAATGGTTCTGATTTTTGAAGTTCAGTAAAGGTAACAAGTCTATTTAAATTTGTTAAATTGTGGACTTCTAGTTCTGCAAAATAATTTTAACTTGTTGATAAAGTTTCAGGAATATAGTATAAATTTGACTGATATTCGGGTATTAGTACAGGTTCATTTTCTACTACAACAGGCATTTTTATTTTTCTAATTTCTAAAGAATTTAGGTTGTAACTTCTGGAGAAAAAGTTTTCGCGAACGTGTAATGGACGGACAGAATCATTTTCTAAAACTTGGTCCGAAAGATTTATGTTTAGTTTAGCATTAATGAAATTTTGTAATCCGATGAGTCCATCAAAATACTCATGAAAATCGTGTAATATGCAATTTATTGGTATTTGTGAATTAAATTCTTGAAAAGGTGGCTTTGTAAAGTGTTTTGGTTTCTCCTGCACAAGTCTGTAATGTAGTTGGGTCATGATAAATTATATTTGGATAATTTTTTTCTACTATCAATTAAAAATTTATAAGTTCTGCTTTTAAATTTAATATGAATGTATGGTAATGCATTGATAACATTTATGTCGGGTATCTGTTGGCTCGGCATTGGTAAAATTCGAATCTTTAGTTTCTTCAAAATGTTGGTTGATGTTGAATTCTGGCTCTTCTTGTACGTATTGTGTGACATCTTCGTTTCTTTCTTGTTGGTATGTCAAGTTATAATGGTATTGTTCTGTTGCGTATGGTGATTCTTGTTCAATCTCTGTATTATGCATTTGGTTTACGCCGTACATTGGTTTGGGTGTAAAACTGTTGTTAGTTAGTCGTGAAGTTATTGACATTGGTGTAGGTTTGTATAAATTTTGTTTTTGATTTGGTTTCCAATCATTTTTGTTGCTAGGTTGAGTAGCGAAAGCTTAGTTGTTGCTAGGAAAATTTTGTTTAAATTCGCGTGGTTGGGTGTTAAAGGGTTGTCTAAATTGTGCTGGAATTGCAGTCGAATTGAAAGATTGGTTATTTCTAAATTGCGGTGGTGTTGTACTCGAGCTTGAAGGTTGATTTACAAATTTATTATTTCCAGAATTTTGAATTGGTTTAAAGATAGGTTAAAATTTTGAAATTCTTCTTCTTCTAGTACTTGATTTAAAGCTTCTTCCAATGTAGCGGAATTTTTCATTCTAATAATAGTTTGAATATGGAACGGTAAATTTGTAATGAACATAGTTTTCGCGATGTTATTATAAATTAATATTTGCAAATCTCTCATTTGAATATCTGGAAAATCGTCATTAATTTTGATAATAATTGTGGCTCTAATTTCTTGTAGTCTAAGTCCAAAGTCATATGGTCTTTCGTTTTTGTAAGGTCTCATTGATGTTAACTGATGAGTTAGTATTGCAAATCACGTTTGTCGCCAAAGGTTAATTTTAATACCTGTTCGATTTGATTCTAAGTTGTTAAATCAGTTCGACTTGTGATTAAATTTTGTGCCCTACCTCGTAATTTATTTTTTACGGCTTGTAAAATTAAATTGTGAGTAACATTATATGGGTCGTCTGGAAAATTTAAGAATGTACCTCGTACTGCTTCGATGTAAGAATATAATACCAGATTGTTTCCATCATAAATTGGTACTGTGTCTATATATAGTTTTAATAACTGAGTGTCTAGAGTCCGCCGCTGTATTTGTACTGCATTTGGTTCTGAGGAATTCATAGTTGATAAATTTCGATGTGCGTCTTGAGCTCTCTGTCTGATTGTTGACATAAATTTAGAAATAAAGTACTGAATTAGCTTTTAGTTTGTAATAAGAGCTTCGTTATTATTCTTATCTAATTAGGTGAGCAATGCGGTGTATGAAATACGATACAATGAACAATGGTTGAGTTGTGTGTTGACCTTGAATTGTGCGGTTGCCTTATATTAATGATCAAACTAGATCGGTCACTTAACTTTAAATAAACAAAGTGTCTGGTTTTTTAATCTAAATGACAAAGTGTCAGGTTATGTCAATCGGGCATGCGAGAACAGAGGAAACAATGGACAAGTAAGACGGGTTGAGTACTCACTTTGTTGTTCCGGAGGGTCCTGAAGGTGACTTGAAATGCAACGATGATAGCTTTCTGTGGCACCATGCACTGTTAGCGATGTACGAAGCACTCTCGTTCCCCTCAGCCTTTTCGACTGTGCCAGTGATGTGGGAGGTTGGAACCGAACACAGTGAAGCACTTGGAGATGTTTACTTGATTGTTTATTGCTTTGCACTCGTTACAGTAAATGCAAGCGCGTTTATATAATTATAATTTTTAGCTGAACATGCATAATAAAATATATAGTATAAATGTTATATAAATTAATAAAAGAACTTTGATAAAAAATAATATAGAGTCATTGGGACACTAATATAACTTACCTATTTATAGTAATATAAAATAAAATTATTAAGACAATTAGACAATTTCTCATTTTAATGTACTACAAGTACTAGACATTTTTATTTTTTCCTGAATTTTTTACAGTTTTTAAATTTAATAAAAAATATTTTTTGTGTAATTTTATGTAATGCTCAATATTGTTACATTTATAAATAATAGGACTACCTCAATATACAGGGTGTTCCGTATAAGAACAAACACAGAGCAGGTTCATATAGGGGGTCCCAAAATATTGCAATTTAACCAAATATATCTATATATAATATTAATATTTTGAAATAAATTAAAATCTCTGAATTGACTTTAACTTGGAATAACCAAATTTGATACATGATTTAGGGTTATTATTGGTCTTTTTTGACTACATTTATTTGTAATGTGATTCCACAAATCTCCTCCTTGGGAGTCAATTAGCGCGGAATAAACTAAATCCTTCAATGTTTCACAAAGAAACTAATCACATCTATTGAGGTCTGGCAACCATGGTGACTAATTTTGAGAACATTTTTTTCCTCATTCTAACCATATATTTGGAAACTTAAAATTCAAAGTCTCTAACAGTGGTATTCATAGTCCGTCTTCGGTTGCCGGAGAGCGGTCTCTGTCCCGGAATTATGGGAATTTCATTTCACGGTCATGCGCTAACTGAATAACGTATGCGTGGTATAATGTTAGGGAAGCGGACTCGAATACGAACTCCCACTAGCAAACGATTTGCAGGAGTAGCCGTGTCACATTTCATAAACGATCACTCTCCAAATGATAGATGCACAATTCAACTATTTCATGAAATTTGTAGTGCAGCAACTGGAGTATGTCAAGAGGTGCTCTGGGCGGCGTGTCAGTTTCGTTGTGACGTTCAAAAAAGAGGATAAGATAATGGAAACATTTTATATCGTGCAATTAAATGCAGAAATATGGAAGTGTTGTGAAACTGAAATGAAAAATACAATGATTATAACGAGGGGAACGTCACTTCATAAATAGGTGTACAAATTTAAAAAATGTATTTAGAAAATACAAATAAATATGTATATACAATGAATAATACTTTTAAATATGAATATTTACTTTATAACAGATTTTAATACGTTTAAATACAAAGAAGTACATTTAAATACAAATAAATACGTTTAAATAGAAACAAATATATTTAAATACAATGAAATACTTTTAAATAGAAATAAATATCTTCAAAATATGTTTAAATACAAATATATTCTAGTTTGATCCTGTTTGTCTACTTGGAATTGAGCGCCAAATAGTACCAATTTGCCCCTCTATTTGCTCTGTTTCAAAAATTTCAACCAATCCCAGGAGACGCACGGGATCACATCGCCGAATTCATCAGTTTTTCTTGAACTTGTTTACTGTTTAGAGCATTTTGACTCGCTTTTGTGAATAAAAGTGTGAGTTAAAATAAATACAATACATTAATACTTTAACATAATAAATAAAAATAATAAGTTCTATTTGTCATTAAAAAAATTTGCCTCACGACTATATGACTCGACTTTCTTTTAATTACAAATAATAAAACATCAACAAAAAATGTACTTGAGACAATGACTGCATCTAACTATCACTCGTAAGCCGCTTTCTGTTAGCGTTTGGTAGACGGTTACACTGAATTTCTAACGCTTGCAAACAAACCAAGCTAAAAATACAGGGTGCCCTTAAGTTGCATGGACCACTGAATTTTTGTTGTGAAAATATGATTTATGTTAATTTACCTATATGCAAAAAATGCATCGTTGGAGTGTTAAGAAGCGTCAAATTATTTGAAAAAATTTTTAAAAATCGGTTATAAAACGGAACAGCATTGAACAAAGTGTTTTCTTCTACACGTTCTCAGTTTTCTTTTTTTAAAAATTTGTAAAAACTTTATTTTCCAAAATAACGCAACAACTATTTTTATATTTTAAATGGCATCGAAAATCGCTCCTTCTAATCCTATTACGGCGTTTAAGATAGCGATCCAAAGCCTGCTATGAATATTTTTATATACCTCGAATTCAATAAAAACGCTAAGCGACTGAAGTCAGAACCTCTTTGTGTGAAATTGCACAAAAACTATACAGTGTTTTCTTCTACACGTTCTCAAAGTTTGATTTTCATAAAAATTTGTAAGAACTTTATTTTATATTAGAAAACAGCACAATACGCTTCGTACTGAAAAATATATTCTTTTAGAAGGTGGTTTGGTGGAAAAAGGTCCAATAAATTAAAAAATTATTTTTATTTATTTATTTTGTTAGTTAATTAATGTTTTATTTATTTTATTTCAGTTTAGCTTCGACACAGTGTTATTTATGAGACTTATTTTTTCATAGCAGACGACATTAATTCAATTTTCATTCATACTGATTTGACATAATTCCATGACTCACACTTGATTCGTCTAGTGCCTTTCAAATTCAGTATTTTATTTTGAGAGGGGTTGTGATTAACCCCACCCTATCAGATTGTAAATCAAAAATTCGCTAAACAAGCGGTTTTCGATGCCATTTAAAACAAAAAAAAAATATTATTTTGAAGAATAAAGTTTTACGAATTTGTACATATAAAACTTTGAGAACATCTAGAGCAAAGTACTTTGTATAGCTATTATTCCAATTTCATACATAGGGGTATTGACGGACCCTAGTAACTCCACCTTATCAGACTTTAAATAAAAAAATCATTAAACATTTTTATTGAATTCAGGGGGTATAAAAATAATCATAACAGGCCTTGGATAGCCATATTAAACACCATGATAGTAACAAGGAGCAGTTTTGATTATCTTGAAGAATAAAGTTTTTACGGATTTCTACACAAATAAAAGTAGACACCCTGTATATCAGGGACACCCTGTATTTCCGCTTGGTAACTTGCGCTTTGTCCAAACAGATGTTTTGCATTACGCTGAAAAAGTTGGTGCAGATAATAAAGCTTGAGTTGAATGAATTTTTCAAAGAGACAAAGGCTTATAAACTGTTTTTGCTAGTAATTTTTAAACGTCAAAAACAAGACATCTATGGATGTCCGCACGCACAGAAAATGAGCTGGAATCACTTCACTTAACATGCTTGGATTGCTTGACGCAACTATTAACTAAGAAGGGGAAAAATATGTAGAGAGCGCATTTTGAAATGCTCATTGCAGATTTTTAATAAATGATTTGTACCTAAACATAATATCGATGCAGTTTGTTGAAAACAGGGACTTTGACCATATTATAAAATTATGTACATTTTAGGTACGAAAATAAGGACTAAGTTCATAAAATGGATCTGACTGGGAGCCCTGGATTAACAGCTTTATGAAATTATTATTGTATGTTGGAGTCAGGGAATTATAATTTGTAGTCTGTTTGAAAGTAGCGCAAAGGAAGCGCTCTCTAACGTTTTTTTTTTTCACTGCATTTGTATTGTGCATTTGCAAAATGCGAAGCAAAATGTATTTTAAATTGTATACCTAAACTCTAAGATTTTATTTACAATATGATGTTCATAAATTCCTCGATTACTCCAACACCTACAATTTCATCGTCAGTTTCTTAATTTTGTGCTTTCGATTGTGCTTCATAAATGATAAGATTGCTAGTATCTTTTTATTAATTTATTACTCAAATGTAGACATGTACTTTATTATGTAATAATTATTACCAATTTTCAAAACAATTTTCACAGAAATATCACTTTTAATATTGCATTAGCAAGAAAATTAGCTAGTAGTAGTATCTTAGTTATATATTCTGTGCTAGTACCAATTAAGCAAACTCTACTTCAATATCTTAAAAGTATTTTAAAATAGTAAAAAAATACTAAATATATGTAAGTACATTCAGTTTTAACCTCGGCTTTAACAATGCAAGACCAAATGTTTCAATAATAAAATATGCTTCTACGTAAGCAAAACAATTATTAATTAGATTTAATTACATTTGAATATACCAAATGCATTTTAATAGAAATAAATACCGATAAATATTTAAAAATACATGTAAATATGGATAAATAGAAATAAACATTAGCAAATACAAATAAATACAAAATATAGTAGTGATGACAATGTATTTATAAATAGGTGTACAAATTTGTCGAAGTGACCTTCCCCTCACATTATAATCTCTACCTGCTAACTAGAAAATTATACTTGTGTAACTAGAAATTTCTACATACTAAGTAAAAATATCAAGAAATTATTATCAATTATATTTCTGAAAAACAGAATATTTTCTCTGCCTTTGATAAAACTTCCTTTAATTTAATCTCAATTGTTTTTGTGATTGTAGAATATTTAAAATTCACTACTTAACTTAAAAATGTTTATTAGGAAAGGTGAGACAGAGGTTCTAACCTTTTTAGCCATATCTTAAATGCTACCGAGTTATATACAGATTGGTGAAAATTTAATGCTGATTTAATTTCAAACCAATAAAAATGTGTATTTGGAAAACCCTGTATATTTTCCATATTTTGATAAAAAAATATTCTGTATCAAACTGTACTGATATCCTCCTTTTGTTTTTTATTTGTTATTAATAGTTTTTTATAATAAATATGTGTTATCCATTTTTTCTAAAACTAAAGCGGCATTGGATAATAATAAATAGGTAAGTTATTATAAATTAGTTGCTTTTCTTGAAATCCCACTTACATTTCATAGCCAAGGTGGCTAGAAAATCGTTTCAGAATACGGAAAAACATACGGGGTGTTCCATTTTAAAAAAGTGAACATTTGGTGATTTGTATTTGGCTATAACTGGTAAGGTTATAACTTGTACTATCTAACGTACAAATGAATATCTTTGATTCATCCCTTTTTTTCCTAAGAAACATTTTTAAGTTGAATGAATTCGATTATTTTATTTTAAGATTCTAATACTTATCTCAAATAGACTAGACTAGATTTATTGAAGGATTATAAAAGTCACAGAAAATTTTTCGTTTTTTCAGAAATATTGTAAATTTTTTTTTATGTTTCTAGATATTAAATAGAGATTGTAGTTTTTTTTATTTTTTATCTACCAGCACTACCCTTCCATATGATCATATGCTTATCTTCGATAATAGTACATATTTTTTTTTAATTTGGAACTTTTTATTTTTTCAGCACTCTACCCTTCCGCTGTCAGCGGATAATTTTGCAGCATTTGATTATGAAACGCATGTGCAAAGTTGTGAATATTTGTAATTCCTCTACGAGTTTGCTTATTTCAAGCCTCATCAGTGATAAGAATTTTCTTGTGAAAATGAATATCCTAATGCAAGATAAACTCGCAAAAGGTTACTCGTCGATCCAAATCTTGAATCAATAGCTCTTACACTTTTTGAATGTGATACGGATGTATTAGATTACATTTAAGAATTCGGTGTACAGAAGTTCTTGATAATCCAGTTTTTCAAGATAAACGTTTAGTACTTATTTGCGGTTCATCTTCAACTGTTTGCAAAATATTCTTTTCATCTTGTACCCTTATTACACTAGACCGTTCTCAAATATTATTGAAAAACTCCTGTCTCTCGAGCCTGTCTTTCAACATTAGAAAATGTTTCTCTATGGATCACTCGATTTGAAAATCTCCTACGATATTCTTCCACATTTCTTCTACAGTGTCCTTCACAGAAACCTAGCACACAAGTAACAAGTCAATTTGTTCTATGAATGTAAATTTTCCAGCCATTTTCAACAACAAACAGTAGCAGAAATGAAATAGTTTTATTACTGTCAAATTTTAAAAATAAAGCCTACTACTGACTTTTTAATTTCTTTGAATAAACTATATTAAAATCTTGTTTTAATTAATGCATTCTTTCTTGAAAACCTAAAAGTTTTTTAAAATTTAACAATAGTAAAAAACGTGTTTTAAATTAAATTCTGAGAGGGATATTATCATTCTCTTTAAATTCGATTAATGGAAAAAAGTTTAGTATAATTTTAGGGGGACACCCTCAATGAACATCTTGTAGGGTAGGAGTTGGCAATCTACGACCAGCGGGTCACCGAGTGACCCATTTATTAATTTTAAGTGACCCACTTTATTTCCTAAAAAAAGTATAATATGTAAAAATAAATTATAAAACATAAACATGAAATGAATATTTTGAGAATAAAAAAAATTGAAAATAGATACTTTGTTTTTGCGCACACGTCAATCTTGAAATAACCTCTTTTTTGTTTTTTGTTTGTTCATGGCAATATTTTTTTTTAAATAATAATAATTATTTCACTTAGGTAACTGCTTAATAATTATTTAGCCGCCCTAACATGCGCCGCTCGCTGCAGGGTAATGGTGGAGACGTAAGGGACGAAATTGGTGCGGCGTGTATTGTTCTCTCAGTTGTAGCACATGTTCCGTAGGGGAGTGACGCAGTTATGCAGCTAAATAATTATTAAGCAGTTACCTAAGTGAAATGATTATTATTTAATAAAAAAATATTGCCATAAACAAACAAAAAGCAAAAAAGAGGTTATTTTAAGATTGACGTACTCGCAAAAACAAAGTATAGATTTTCAATTTTTTTTTCTTAATAAAATGTATCTTATTATTCACTAAAATGAAAATATCACTAACCCAAACGTCCCTTTAATATTCACTCTATGGTTGATTTTAACCCGCAGCCAAAAAAGGTTGCCGACCCCTGTTGCAGGGTTTCAATTTATTTGAACTTATAGTCAAAGACAACCAATCATTACTCGCAGTATTTCAGGACCCTCTACATGCACCTACTCTGTGTCAGTTCTTATGTGGAACACCCTGTATATCATCTTTTCTTAAAATTGTAAAACTAAAATTATGCAGTGAAAAAATATACATTTTCCTCATTACAGTGTCAACTACTGGTATTTCTGGATTATATAGTGTTCTCGTTCTAATTAATTCCTCATGTGATTTTTGTTACTTTTGTTTATATTTACTATTTTTTTAATAGCCTTCCCGTTTTATATTATGATATATTTCTATAAATCTTTTGTTCTTTTATAATTTAAGGCTGCATATATAAGGTAGTGTTACTATTTCTTATAACTGGGTGTAACCTGTTGGAAATAAATGCTATTATTATTATCACAGCCCAAACATAAAACCTGGAAAAATATATATTTTTTTTTACATCAAGTAATGCCCTTTTAAGAAAATCAGCTGTGTTTACAATTAAAAAAATCCAAATTAAATTATTAATATTGTATGGAACTTTATCTTCGCCCAGTATTTTCCTAGTTAATTTTGGTATATCAAGATGCTGCTAGTCAGATTACAAATAAATGGCTCAATAAAATCTTGACAATTGTTTAAGAATTTTAATTCAAATATGGAAGCTCTAATAATATAATGCAATGCTTCACAAATATGATTGACCAATACAGATATTTAATACTGTTAATTAATGATATGTATTATTATATTGAGATTACCTGTAGTAGTAATCTTTCGTCAGCCCATATAGCAGCTTTTTTCCAATTGATAACTTGAGAAAAAGGTAATGCCCAGCTATTCGATAACAAGACTGGTATACAACCAGCTTGGAGAGCTTCTAAAAATCTAAATGAACCTAATCTTCTACCTCGAGGCACCAGACAAAAAGTAGAGTTATGTAGTAATGTTTCATAATCATACCTACAGCAAAATAAAGAATATGAATTTAATTCAACTTATGGAAAACTTAACATTTTGAAAAACACAGTAAGGAACAATGAAAATATTTCCTATATGTAAAACAGAAATGACTCCAATTAAAACTTAGGCTTACTTATCATATTCTTTGTTATCCTCATCACAACGTTCATCTTTCATGTCCTTCCAACTTTTTCCATGGCGACATGTAGTGACCATAATAATATCTTTTTTATTATGCAAATGATATAAGGAATTCCTTGTATCTGACCCAATGCCATGTACATATCTTTTACCCTTAAATGCCAACAAATAGGTCTTATCCAAGGGAAAATTGTTTGTGGAACTAGATCCTTGTTCGCCACCTTTTGCAGGATGAATTTTATGAAACAAAGGAATGCTTATATCGAAACCGACACGAACATGATTATCTGACATACTGGCTTTTGCTAATATAGCTTTTCCATAATCAAAGTCTAAGTCATTTTCAGTATAATTTGGCCATGTACCTGAATATAAATTAAAAATGACATGATTAAGGCCATTATTCCAATGAGGTAAGCGCTGCAGCTTACTCTGCATATTTCTAACATAATCATTACTTAAACGATCTCTATCCAATGTGTCTACACTTAATACAAAAATGCAAGCTATTTTAGGATCGGCAGTATAATATCTAGATTCTAGTAGAACATTGAGCAGTTTAAGGTAGGACGGACTAGGCACACTGCTGTCCTCTGGAGGATATACATACACTTTGAAATCTTTCTCACATTTACTAAAATCAAAACATGTTTCCATACGACAATGTTTCTTATCATCCATATCATTTTTTTCTAATTCACCCACTAAATAACCTGTCTGAATTAAATTCATACTGACATATTCCGACAACATTTCTATTTCAAGAAACAATTCTTCATTATGTCGTAAATGGTATCCTCCAAAATACCAAAAAGTTAAAAATGCAACTACAAAAACTAGTAAGTAGCGCCTTTTTGCCTGCATACCTGTATCTGACAATGTTTACATTTACTTATAATTCATTTTCATATAATTGCATATTTTTATGTGTTCAGATATGTTTGCCTAAAATATATAAGAAGTACATAATTTTGTATTTATATATTTCCTCTTAGATATACTTACTCTATAAAAGTTGATTCTCTAGAAATTTCATTTGGTAACTAGGTGCATATATTTGCTATTCATTTTCCAAGTATCTGGTATAACCTACTAATACTCAACTACACAGACTAAAATACCACAGAAAAAAACCGAACATCTGGGACTGGATCACTGAAATGAAATTTATCATAGAAATCACAAAAATTATAGAACTCCAAAAGGGTATTGTAAATAGTCAACCTTTGGAGAAAACGCGAGTCGGTAATATTGCAGTAACTTAACTTTCATGAGCTGGTTACACTAACGGGATAGTTCACACTAATAGGCGGGAATTTCAAAATATGAAAATTTTACGTCCAATTTTGATTCCTATGGTCCTATTACAAACATTCCATTTTGGATTCAATTTTATGCTGGGATTAAAATGCAGTGTAACCAACATTAAGTTTTCCCTATATGGCTGCTTTCTAAGCCCTTCCATAGTTATTTTTGAGTGCCTAATGCTTCTGGCGTTCTATATATTTTATGAATTTTATATTATGATGACTGGAATGCTCGTCAAGCTGCGCGAATGGATTACTCATGATCAGCGCCATATTTGTTTTGTGCCTCATAGCAATGGCGGAGCAATAAAGATTTAGCTTATTGTGAATTGAAATGAAATTGAATTCTGGATATGAACAATTATTTAGTGCTATATGCTGGTTAATTTTACAGTCCCTTATAAAACATGACATGCTCCAACAACAACACCCACAAAAATACACAAAAAAAAATAAAGTACTGGTTAACCACACTGTACACCAATGACGTGTTTACAAACAACATAATGGGAAATTAAGAATACAATTTATATCGTACGTGCAGATGATTGTATCTCTCGCACCACATGCATAACCAATGAAGTATTTCTTTGCTGAGTTTCATGTGCCTCCTTTTGTCTACTCGTGGGTTTGTCACTTTATATAGATGCGCAGTGGAACTAAGAGCATTCCATATCGTACATTTCAGTGCGCCGGTTTCGTTTTCTCAATTTGCCACCATCGAATGATTTTGACAGACTAGTGACCCTTATTTACATTTACAATAAGAATTACAGAGTCACGTCATTCGATAGACATGTATGGAACTGAAAAACGGAATCCGATTACCAGACCGCCGATATGTGTTTAATTACCGAGCGCTAGAACGAGAGCGCATCCGCTACTGTTCTCATAGAAACGAAATTCATCGCGGCATACTGGCCAGCGAGTCCTATCACGGCTGCCCGAACGAACAGACCTACCGCGCGCCGATATTTTTGGCGGTGTTGGTGGCCTAAATGATTTTGGACCGAGGGGTACTATCCCTCTTTGTCCTGCCTCATCGCTGTAAACCTGGACAGCCTCGTGAAGGTGGGCCCCATCCATCGTCTACCCCGACCACAAACGTGGCCGGTGTAGGCGTTATGTGGGATCTCCTCTTGTCCTGGCATGACCCCCGCCGGCAGGGGGGCTCTTCTGGAGCTCTTCTGTCATCAGGTTTCTTTCTTCGCCGGCTGAGTCTGACCCCCCGGGGGGCAGTCGTCGTCGCGGGCGCGAGTGGCGAACCATTCGCGCCCTGGGAATAGGTTTTTTTTTGGGGTGTGGCTTTGTAGCTAAGGATGCACCGGCCCTTCAGCCTTTGGCTCGGTATCGAGCCCACGGCTTTCGCGGGCCGGTGCAAGGGTAAAGGTATTAGAGTATGGGTAGGGTTTTGTTTTGTTAGTGTCTCTTGTTGGTTTCTGGTCGTGGCTGTATCTTAAAAAAGAGTTAAGGGGGAGGAGGAGTGGTTAGTGTAGGGGCGGTCACCCCGGGTCAAGAAGTACGTGTCTGAGTCTTTTGTGTTTGTCTGTCACGTCAGGTACATAGTCAACCGCTTGTCGGAGGAGGGGGTTGTCGTGCGCCGCGGCTGTGTCGAATCGTTTTTGTGCTCTCTCTCGTATTGTCTGTGTCATGTTTGTGTATTTTAGGTCTCTTAAAATGTCTGTGTTTCGTACGTACCAGGGCGCAGCGGTGGTCGTGCGTAAGGCTATGTTTTCCACAGCCTGTAATGTGTCTTGATGTGGCTCTTGGCCGCGTGGCCCCACGCCGTGGAGGCATAGGTTAGCTGCGCTTGAAGTACCACCTTGATAAGCGTTCGCTTATTCCTTAGACTAAGGGTGTTTCCACCCTTGAGTAAGGGATAGAGCTTCGCCCTGGTGATCCTCGCCCGCGCCACCGTCTCCACGATGTGCGGCTTCCACGTGAGACGCTGGTCCATCGTTACAACCAGGTATCGTGTCTGTCGCTCCCCAGACCTACCGCGCGACTCCACTAGTACCAGCGCGAGAGCCCGAACTTTTTCAAAGTTGCTGACGAACTTAGAAAAATTCCACGCGCTCACCGCCGACTAAAATTATTCTGAGTTGCTGATCAACTTAGAATAATTTCGTGAGGAGTACGAGCAAGGTAAGATTTTTACAAGTTCAAAAGGGAGACCAGTGCGCCGCCGCCGATTAGTCTACAGCACCAAAGACTTCTATACATTGCAGAGACGATTCAGTTCCTGACCCGTCGTCGTCGAGAGCAGTCTTGTCTGTCCACCACTCCAGAACCAGAGGAGCTGTGATTTTTCTAAGTTGATGACGAACTTAGAATAGTTTTGCCAGGACCACTAGCGTAGCTGTTGGTAAGATTTTTACAAGTCCCGTCTTAGGTCTACTGCACAGCCGCCAATCTGTGATCAGCAGTGAAGCCGTCCTGTCTGTCCAGCCCACCAAGAAGCCGCCTTTGGTGACGGTTTTGATGAAGTCGAGGCTGGGGACCAGTGCGCAGCCGCGTACTAACCAGGAGCATTAGGTGTTCCACCGTCGAAGCCGTAGATTCAGTTCCTGACCAGCCAGCACCAGCAGTAGTCCAGTCCAGCACCGTTAACTAGGATAGGAAGTAGATTGCGCACACGCTTACTGCGCATGTCCGCCAAGCCAAACGAGAGCTTGACGAGGTATCTACCGCCGTTGCTAGAATCAGTACCGACCGACCGCTCAAGTTGTACCGACGTGTCTGCCCGCAAGCAGAAGAAGCAAGTGGAAGGTTAGGGAAGACTTGGCCACTGTTAACTTTGTGCTAATCATACCTTTCAGATTTCCGTCCGTACTACGACAGGGTCGAGGCGCTGTTGCCCTTATCCGGCGTACTTCACCTCACCACGCGTTCGGCTCATAGGATGTTGTTCCCAATCCGTCTGTATGAGTTGAAACGTGAGTCGTAGCCAATCATACTTTCCTTTGCAGGCACTTAACCATATCTTACCTTTCAGATTTCCGTCCGTACTACGACAGGGTAGAGACGCTGTTGTCTTTATCCAGCGTACTTTACCTCACCACCCGTTCGGCTCATAGGATGTTGTTCCCAATCCGTCTGTATGAGTTGAAACGTGATTCATAACTAACGATACAATTTCTTACAGCTAGCCGCTTTGCAAGCCCCGCTGACCAGCCGTGCAACCCCTGGAGAGAAGCCCCACTGTTTGTTGTTTATTTTTAGTAATAGTGGCCAAGTGTATAGTTTTGTAGGTTAATTTTGTTTTGCCGCTTGATTGCTTCCTCTTGCCTGATTTTGCACGTAGCTTGGAATAACCGCTTGTAGAAACCGCTACCCTATAACCGCACCGCTGACTCTGTACCGCACCTGTTTACCTCGTAGATTAGAACAGTATTATTTGCCCTGTGATATTTTTACCTAGAGTAGTAGTTAGAATTGTACATAGGTTTACGTTGAATAAACGCAAATATTTACCAAGTGTGATTTGTTTTACTGGACACCGAAAGTCTAACTCCTCCCTCATGACCCTCTGGACCTACCATGTCTTCACTGTAGCCACCCGAGTAGTAGTGTTTCTGCACTGTAAACAGAAACTGGCGCCCGAGGTTACCATCGCCACAGCTCAGGCGTCATAGTGACACTGTGTCGTATTGCAATCACTTCGTAGGTACGTCACTAATTTGGCGCCCGAGCAGGGACCGTCAATTTTGACTTGAGGGAGAGTTAGTGAAGATTGCGACCATTTCAGTCCAGTTTTAGTCGAAGCCGTAGAAAGACGTGTTACTTCGCCTAAAGGACTTGAACACACCCGATCAAGACACCCACAACCCAAGCAGCACAAACCACACCGAATTTAACTAAAGACTAGTTTTATACCAAAATTATACAAATTATGACTACAAAATTGGTATAGCATTACATCTATGGTCGAATTTTAAGTAATTTTGGTAGGAACCACTTACGTTACTATTGGCCACGCCACAACGACGTCGGAAATGTCGACAATGTTCTATTATTTTTATAAAAATAATAGGAAGCCATTTTGGAAGAGATCAATACACAATAATTTTCCATTTTTAATATTTGAGGAGTGATTTTACGATTTTAAGATTATATATTGTATGAGAAGTTAGTTCTTACGCTTGATCTTATTCTTGACATTATTAATAAAAAAAATATTTTAAAATTTTTTATTAATATACTGAATCGTATACGATTAGATGCATACCTTCTATTAAAATGAGCTGCAGTATTATTAGCTACAAAATTAGTATAAACGGAACAAAAATATAGTACTTGTCTGATTTATATAGAAAAATTTGTACGTAAACTATAGAAAATGTTATGTTAGGTAATATTTGTCGTATCTAATGTGACGTGGAAGTAGGTACAAATATTTACACCTAACACTACTTACTTAAGTTACTGTATACTAAAGGTCACTTTGGGTAACACTAGTCTTACCTAAAATTTGGTCGAAATGGTTATAATAATTTGAATATAAGAGCGATTTTATTAGTCAACAGGGTGACGTCGGGTCGACCGGAGTGTGTGACCTTTTTCGTATAATAACTGGTCGGTACGCTGTGGCGCGGACGTCGGCTACCGACTTCAGGTTAGACTGCCGACGTCGGCTCGACGTCAACCCGACCAGTCTGTGTTGCTTGGGAAGACCAGGACACACTACCCTACGTGATGGAGAGTGACGAAGTCCGAATCTTGGTCAATTTCGACCCTGCAGCAGAAACCGGAGGCTCCGATCTAGGAGATTTCCGGCTAAGCTGGATCTATAAGCTGCGAAAAGAGCAGTTAGACCTGGAACTGTAGAAATTTCGCTTGAACACCTCCGGCACCATGGAGGAGAAGAAGAAGCGACTGGTGCGGTTTATCAAAGATGGATGTGTATCACCGTAACCCAGACACACCGCCTCTTCGTTCGTCGTACCGCCGCTCGTTTTACCGTCTACCGCTGATATACCACTGAACCAGATTCCGGTTGTTACTCTCAGCACAAGCACAGCGTGTGAGAGAATAAGGAAGTGGAACCTACATTTTAATGGGAAAACCGATCCGGTGAAATTTCTAGAGAAGCTCAGTGAATTCCAAGAACACAGCGATATACCGACCACTGCTATATTACCCGCCTTGTATGAAATCTTTCAAGGCAATGCTCTGGCTTGGTACCGCAACAACCGTAGGCTATGGAGTTGCTGGAACAATTTTATTGCCGACTTCAAGCAGTTCTACCTGCCCGCTAACTACGAGTTGTTTCTGGAGGGCCAGACACACCAGCGCCGCTAGAAGGTAGGGGAGTCTGGTCGAGACTACCTAGTAGCTTTGCAGACGCTGATACGCCGCTATGGAGGAATATCCGCTGACAGGGCCTTACACCGGTTATATGCAAATTTATTGCCTGAATACCGCCGGTATATCCGCAGGAGCGAAATCCAGAACCCACGCGACCTGGTTCGTCGCGTTGAAGAATACGAGGCTCTTCAAAAGAGATGGGCATGAACCAATCTAGCAGATTGCCTGCTACCGCTCCGCCTGCCTCCATCCGCAATCAGGTCCCGACACTACCGCGTCCAGCTGCAACCTCCACTCCGAGGCCTGCACCGCCAAGTTCCACACCGCCCGCCGTGAGACCTATGGGGACAACCCCCACTAGTTCAAACACTAGAAGCAATACCAGCGCACCAAGAGATGTCAACTTCGTCTGCCAACGTCACTGTTGACCGAAACGCTATCTGTTAGCGTTGCGGCAACAGTGGACATTTCCGAAGTTAGTGTAGAGCACCGCCACGTCTATTCTGCTCTCGTTGTGAGCAGACGGGTGTTATGACCAGAGACTGTCAGTGCTCGAGGTCGGAAAACTAAAGAGGAACCGTACCGTTATGAGGCCAATACCGTTCCGTCATAGTCCCGCCTCAGAAGCTGTCTCCGTCCGTCGGTCCGTCAACCGTCCAGACCGCACGTACCAATCCGCATTCAGAAGATGACATTTTTGGCCCTGGTAGATACCGGAGCTGCACGCTCATATGTAGGCGGCCGCGTCCGTCAGTTAGGCCTACATTGTGAGACCGCTTCAGTACCCGCTGTGCAGCTAGCCAATGGTGCTTCAGAAGCAGTAACCGAGATGTACCCGTTGAAATTCTTCATAGGGGAAAAACAGTAGTAATGTAGAATGGACATTCTAAGTAAACACAATTTGATAAATCCGTCTGCCGCCACCGTTCTCCTGGATAATCAAGTGGTTTCGTTGACACCGAACTCGGATCCTGTCAGCATTCTTTCCGCAAACATACCACCAACGGAGGAAGAACAACTGAAATCCTTCTTAGATGCCGAGTTACCCAGCTTCAAAGACTTGCACCTTGTCACGGGCCTAATACAGCACCACATCCGCCTGTCACGACCTGAACCGATTAAACAAAGGTACTGCCCGCAAATTCCAAAGATGCAGGACGTCAACAAGGAAGTTGATGAAATGCTGCAAAGTGGGATCATAGAACCGTCCGACAGTTCATGAAGTTCACCGGTAGTTATAGTCCGCAAGAGAGATGGAAAACCGAGATTTTGCATTGATTTCCACAAAGTTAACGATAGGCATCCGAAAAGGATGCTTATCCTTTGCCCTACATCAATGCGATACTAGACAAGCTACGGAAGGCCCGCTACATCTCTATCATCGACCTGAAACAGGGATATAGGCAGATACCGCTCTCAGAGGAGAGTAAGCCAATTACCGTCTTTACTGTCCCTGGCCGAGGGTTATTTCAGTTCCGAGTAATGCCGTTTGGACTTCACTCAACCCCCGCAGCATTCCAGCGACTCCTAGACCGGATCTTTGGACTTGGATTGGATCCCTACGCGTTTACGTACCTAGATGACATCATAGTGCTAGGAGAAACACTGGAAGAACACCTCGACCATCTCCGAGAAGTATTCTGCCGACTACGGGCGGCCAACCTGCAGTTAAATCCGGAGAAATACCAGTTTTGTAGGAAGTCGTTAAGATACCTAGGACATATCGTCACCGCGGAGGGAATACAAACGGACTCGGACAAAGTGAAATCCATCCAGAAATTTCCTACTCCCCAAAACATCAGAGACGTCCGCCGTTTCCTAGGCATCGCTTCCTGGTACCGTCGTTTTATACCGGCCTTCTCCCAAGTCGTGACTCCGTTGACCTGACTACTCCGGAAGAAGCACCGCTTCAAGTGGTCCCAGGAGCAAGAAAATGCTTTCAACCAATTGAAGACCTATCTGACCAAAGCCCCGATTTTGACATATCCTGATTTCAACGTTTACCCTTCAGACCGATACCTCTGATCATGGACTTGCAGCAGCTTTAACACAGAACATTGATGGACACGATCGAGTGATAGCATATGCTAGTCGCACGCTGACGCCTGCCGAGAAAAATTACTTCGTGACAGAAAGGGAGTGTTTGGTTATCGTGTGGCGCATAGAAAAGATGAGACCGTGAGATGAGATCTTGAAGACTATCACTTCACCGTCCTTACCGACCATCAATCTCTACGGTGGCTGCATTCCATCAAAAGTCCTGCCGGCCGTTTAGTCAGATGGAGCATATTCTTACAGCAATATGACTTCGAAATCAAATACCGCAATGAAACTCTGAACCGTGTAGCCGATGACCTGTCCGTCTTAGAAGAGCCGCCAGAGTGTTATTGGTACCGCAGAAAGAAGACTGAAGTTTAGAGAAGCCCTTAAGCTTTTCTGGTTTATTGTATACGCAATAACCGATTGTTCCGCCACTTCTGGGTTTCCAGAGACTTGACCGAACCCGACCTGTCCGACCCATGGAAACTCTGCGTTCCCACACCAGGTCGCTTGGCGGTTTTGCAAGAAAATCATGATGTTCCGTCCGCTGGATGGGAATTACAAAAACCACCGCCCGCATCTGCTAAAAGTACTACTGGCCAATAATGTTCCGCGACATTGCCAAGTATGTACGGGGTTGTATGCAATGCCAGCGAAATAAGCCGTCTCAGCAGCAGACGCCGGGAAAAATGCAACCGTCCATCAACCGTCAGCCATGAGAAACCGTACCTAGTAGGACCCCTACCGAGATCCAGCAGAAGAAATAATTTCCTGGTGGTATTCCAAGACCGGTTTACCAAGTGGATTCAGGGCCGTCCGCTAAGAAGTGCTACCGCCCGCAATGTCAGCCAGGCTCTCTACGAGGAAATAATCACCAGATTCGGATGTCCCCGCACCATAATCAGTGATAATGGTATCCAATGTGACAGTCGTATCTTCCGGTCCTTGTTAGCAGAGTTTGGTATTCAGCACCGGTTCACACCACCGTATACACCGCAGGCTAATCCCGTCGAACGAGTGAACCGTACCATCGAGACTGTTATCGCTCAGTATTGTGAACAGGATCACAAGAAGTGGGACCAGCACCTGAGTGATCTCCAACTGGCCGTCAACAGTTCGAGACACGAATCCACCGGTTTCACACCAGCTTTCTTGAATTTTGGCCGTGAGTTACACCTGCCAAAGTCCGTTTACCAAGCAAGCTTGGAGGATCCTGCCGCGCCGGCCGAGAAAAACAAGATTCCTGCCGTCCATACCGACCGTCTAGACAAGCTCAAGGAGGTGTTTGAGTTGATTCGTGTGAAGCTAGACCGAGCTTTCAAGACTAAAAGTCAACACTATAACCTGCACCGCCGTGAATGGCGTTGCCATGTTGGAGACCACGTCATGAAGCGAGAAAACCCTCTTTCATCTGCTGTACGAGGTTTTGCCTCGAAACTAGCTCCATATTCCGGACCATACACCGTCACCCATGTCGTGTCACCAGTAGTTTATGATTTTAAGTCAAATACCGGGAGGAAGCTTAAGCGAATCCATATCAAAGTTCTTAAACCATATTCAGAACCAGAAACTACCTACATCGAGGCATACTGGCCAGCGCGTCCTATCACAGCTGCCCGAGCGAACAGACGTACCACGCGAACTCACCTACCGCCGACTAAAATTATTCGCTGATCAACTTAGAATAATTTTGTGAGGAGTACGAGCAAGGTAAGATTTTTACAAGTTCAAAAGGGAGACCAGTGCGCCGCCGCCGATTTGTCTACAGCACCGAAGACTTCTAAACATCGCAGAGACGATTCAGTTCCTGGTTCGTCGTCGTCGAGAGCAGTTCTGTCTGTCCACCACTCCAGAACCAGACAAGCTGTTCGTGATGACGACCTTAGAATAGTTTTACCAGGACCACTAGTCGTAGCTGTTGGTAAGTTTTTTACAAGTCCCGTCTTAGGTCTACTGCGCAGCCGCCAACCCGTGACCAGCACTGAGGGCTTTCAAACACGGAAGAGGCACTTCAGTTCCTGGCCAGCCGTCCACGAAAGCAGTCCTGCCTGTACACCACTCCAGTAGCTGAGGAGCTGTCCGAGACCACTAGCCGAAGTTGCTGTTGGTAATAATAATAATAATAATAGTATTTAATACTCCAACAGGAACAAAATCCCAATTACAGATCCACAATAGAAATTATACAAATACATAAAAGTTACTAAAATAAAGTTAAAACAACCAAACTAGTCTAACACACAAAAAAAATAAATGTATAGGTAATATAAGTAGAAAATATAAAAGTATGAAAAAGTACTGTTAAAAACATGATCAAGCAATAAAAAAAACACAACAATATGTGGTTGTAATAATTTTTAGAGTCCATCCCGAAGACCACTGCGCAGCCGCCAACCTGGTACCAGCATAGAGGGCTTCCACTTGACCAGTAGACGATCCAGTTCTTGGCCAGTCGTCCACGAGGGGAGTCCTGTCTGTCCAGCCCACCAGAGAAGCCGCCTTTGGTGACGGTTTTGGTAAAGTCGAGGCTGGGGACCAGTGTGCAGCCGCGTACTACCCAGGAGCGTTAGGTGTTCCACCTAACTGAATCTACGGCTTCGACGTAGATTCAGTTCCTGACCAGCCAGCACCATCAGCAGTCCAGTTCAGCACTAGGATAGTAAGTAGATTACGCACACGCTTACTGCGCATGTCCGCCAAGCCAAACCAGGGCTTGACGAGGTAACTACCGCCGTTGCTAGAGTCAGTACCGACCGACCGCTCAAGCTGTACCGACGGGCCAGGAAATGAATCGCCTCCTGGATGTTTGAACGGCTTCAGTGCTGATCACAGATTGGCGGATGCGCAGTAGACCTAAGACTGATACTGGAGTGGCGGACAAACAGGACTGCTCTCGACGATGACGGGCCAGGAACTGAATCGTCTCTGCGATGTTTAGAAGTCTTTGGTGCTGTAGACAAATCGGCGGCGCCGTTATAATAGTATAGCCCCTTCGTTTATAATTTTAATTGTTTTCAAAACTACTTAACAATGTATGTTAATACCGACAGTAAGAAATTCAGACTGAATAAAGCGCTGACTTAATGCTAACTGTTAGCCGCTGAGTATTTTTGTAAGCTAATAAAATTTGTGCTGTCTTCGTAAGCGAAACATTGACGTATTTCTGAAGTTATGTTATTTTGTTATTTATTTACAATTTTCCAAGGGTTATGCTTTGGAATTTCAATGAATGTTTTGCTCTGGGTTTGCCTCTTATAGAATATAAATAATGAACCAATTCTGCGCAATCTGTAAGAGAACCTGTAAATTTCTATAAACTCGCAGTTAATTTGCTGTTTTACTTTTGAGGTATATTTTTAGGTATATGAATATGAATAATTCATAAGAACTCTAGAAATTTTGAAACAGAGGGCTAGAAGTTTTGTATGAGCCACAGTAAAGTTACAGTTGTTACAGGTTGCACAGAATTGAGCCATACATTTGTTTATTATCTATTACATACATTTTTTTCTAATTCGCCCTCATCCCTAGACAACCGGCAAAAATATGCTACTTAAACGCTTCTAAATCAGGCCCTAAAAAGTCATAATTCCCCACTGACTGACATTGAGCTATTATATATTCTTGGGATCAAAATAAAAATGTTAAGACCAACATAGATAGAAAATTTTAATTTTTATTCTACCATAAAGTTAACAATATTTTCTCATATATTAAAAACAAGAATATGTGATAGTTGTATGTATGTGAAATACCAGAACATCTATACATAAAGTGTGACCTACTTGAAACCGAGCCACCCCCATAAGTGGAGTGCATCTCAAGCGTTCGAAGTCATGTGTGTTCGAAGCGCTACGTGACCGAAAGGCTATGAGCCCGAATACCTGCCTGATCGAATTCAGATGTGCGCGCTCCCGGCTGACTGACGGAGAGAGAAGACCACGATGCAATTCGCCTGGATGATTCGTTCTCGCGGTAAGAAGATAACGCAACAGTGATGTTCTACTTTCCACAGAATTTTAGAAACATAATTAAGTACCATAATTCAGCCTTTTATTAAAATGTTTAATTATAGTTATATGTACTTACTTGTAATTTTATTTCATGTGGTAAGTACTATCTACGTATTTACTTCGTATGCATGCAGTATTCAGCTGTAAAAGTACTGTTTTTTTGGATGTTTCAACTATAAAATACATATAGATATAATACGATTGAACAATTGATAGAAGTTATTTCAGCAGTTATAGGGCCAAGATTGTAATATTGCTATTCTATTACAATAGTTATTCGCTACTTATTTATATAGATGCCAGTATTTTTAATAACGGGGATCTGCAAAATGATACTCTGGTGGTATTTATCTGAGTAATAATGATTATCGTTGTTAGGCGCATTTTAATTCTACACAAACAATATTTTTTGACAAGGTCATAGATATTTTATGGTGAATATACTTTTTTATTTAGGTAAAGTTTACGTTTTATTCGATTCATAATATTGGAGACAAGTGAGATTTATAACATTATGCATGTGATAGATGTATTGGAATCAACGATTATGCATATAAATTTAATTTGAAAACTGAATTAATTTTAATGGCTACTTTCACACCCATCATATAATAATTAAACGTCTTAACAAAAGGCTGCATTATGGTAATTAATTAATAATGTCTCTAAAATTCTGTGGAAAGTGATACATCACTGTGAACACCGTTGCGTTATCTTTTTACCGCGATAACGAATCATCAAGGCAAATTGCATCGTGTTCTTCTCCGCCTTCTCTCTCCGCCAGCCGGGAGCGCGCACATCCCTATTCGAACAGGCAGGTATTCGGGCTCATAGGCTTTCGGTCTTATAGCGCTTCGAACACACAGGACTTCGAACGCGTAAGGTGCTTCGCATAAGTGTTATAATAATGGTTCAATAGATAGGATTGGAGAGAGGGTAAGGATAAGGATAAAGATAAGAATAAGGAGGAGGAGCAAGGTCAATGAGCTGAAATATGACACCGGATGCTGTCTAGACGAAACCCGACACCGGATGTAGGTCAATGAACTGAAATATGACACCGGATGCTATCTACATAAAACCCGACACCGGATGTAGGTCGATGAACTGAAATATGACACCGGATGCTATCTAGACGTAATGATACCGGATGTAGGTCAATGAACTGAAACATGACACCGGATGCTATCTAAACGAAACTCGACACTTTATTTCCTATAAAAATTCCACTCTAGTAAAGATTATTATTTGATAAATTATTTTATTTGAAATCGTCATATCAGCTAAAACTGCAATGTAACTTGATACCTATGTGAAGGTCACAGGTTAACGAATGTATTACATCCGGTATTGCATCATTTCTAAACACCTGCATTTGTTCTGTGTCAGCAAAAAAGTAATACTTAATTTCATAATTAGCGTTACCTTTCCTTAATTTTGAATGTAGGATATAATACCATGTTAGTAATAAGTACATCATTTCTAAAAAATAAAATTTCTCTCTATACATTCAAAGTGGTGGGGTTTACTCCATAAAATTACGTTAGGAAAAAATTTGAAACAGTCGAAAACAAGCAATGTTGTGATAAATTTTTTATCACTGTGCTGTAGTTTAATTATTTTGATGTGATTATTCTAATATGCCTGTCCCAGTGAAATACAAATATATCAAATGTGGTGGCAAAACCGAACTACCGAATGTAGGATATAATACCATGTTAGTAATAAGTACATCATTTCTAAAAAATAAAATTTCTCTCTATCTATTCAAAGTGGTGGGGATTACTCCATAAAATAACGTTAGAAAAAAAATTGAAACAGTCGATAACAAGCAGTGTTGTGTATTCCAGTAAAATAATATTGAGTTATAGTGTGAAACCAAACGAAACCTGAATAGTGTGGGCAGCTTATGTAAAAGAGATCGAAGTAAAAGACTTGGATAGCGGCATTCGAAATCTACATCACACCGTCTCAAATTTTAAGTTTGATGCTGATCATGAAGCCATTTATGATATGGGAAACTTTTTTCCGCCAGAATATTGTGAAGAATTAGTTGAGAAATATGGAAAGGCGTTAGTATTGTGTAAAGATTATTTAACCGATTAATGTACCATAGATGATGTTGTCAATGGTTTTATTAACTTGGGCATAACGGGAATGCTTCATGACATTAAACATTTACTGCAGAGCCATTTAGCCAATAAAATTCCTGAACGCGAATGGGAACAAGAATCTGATAACCAAGAGGAAAGCGATGCAGAAATGAGTCAGCAATGGATCTGTATTAATATAATATTTAATAAACTTTATTATCATAAAGTCGTTTTATTATTTTATATAAATTATATATGACTACCATAAAACAATCAGTAGAAGCAATAATGAACGCTTCACAATTAATAGTTCTGCAAACAATTTTGAAAAGTTCGCTAATTAAACAGCGACCTTATAACTCCAAAGAGATGTTTATTTATTTCAATCAAAATGGGACACGAAATGAACTTATATCATTGACTTTCGTTGGCCCTATTATTGGAAAAGAATGAAACCTGATACAAATAATTATCAAGAAATGTTCAACTCATCCATACCTACAAACAGTACTAGCTACAAGTTGAGAATAAGAATATGTAATGACGTAATGCAAGACTCTGATTGGCTGGAGCTTTACAGTAAACCCCCCCCCCCCACATCTAATAACTTTAGTCATACCATAAATAGTAAGTGTGGAAGAGAATACGGAGGAAATACCTTTCTCATATGGTATACAGCGATTTGTTCTTCGTTGTTGCTCATTGTTACGTATTTTCAAGTAATATGTCTGAAGAATTGTGGTGTGTGCAATGTATTAGTAGAGAATTGATAAAAAAACATCAAAACAGTAAGTCATTGTATGACTTTATTGAAGAGGAGCTCACACATTTTCCACTATACTATCTAATTGAAAGGGTTTATCCCATTGAACTTTTGCATTAATGGCCAAAGCTTTCGAAAGAGTATAGAGAAAATTACAGCCTGCAAGTACAGCTACCATGTTTCAAACACTACAACCGTCCAGAATGGCATACATACGTCGATGGATCTGCACCATCACAATCTAAATGTCACATGTGTAAATGGAGTCTTCAACAATATTAAATATATAAAATATGTAAAATAAATTAATAAAACTTTTGAAATATTATTTCCTGCTTTTTTATTTTAACAAAACTATAAATCGTTCAGAATTTAAAAAAACAATGTTAGGGTACGAAACTTGAATTCACGAATCTGCTAAAGCATAGATCTTAATTTCAACACCTTAGTTCACTCGCCCAACCTAACCGATGAAGCAATTAAAACAAACATAACTTTTATTATATTTTTTTATTGCATCAAATTTACAAATTTAATAAATTTAAATCAAAATCCCATTCCATTTCATCATCTTGAGCATCTAATAACTTTTCAGCTTCTTGTATGAGAAGTTTCAAATTTGTATTGACATCATCATTAAGAAGATAATGTCCACAAGATCTGGTTGTTATCCCGTTAGGTTCAACATACCTCTTGTCATCATCTGAAGAAAGGGCGGCTTTGTTCTTCAGTTCAGTGTAAATGGTGTGTAATGTAGATTTAAATATATACATTTTGCGGAATATTTTACCACCCTTTTCAACGATTTCTACATAGTCAGAAAAATTTATTTCTTTTTTGATAACGCTTTTTGATATACCCTTTGTCTTCTTCGTTACATCGTCGGCTTTAACACAATATGCTTTGGCACCTGTACCATAAAAGCTCTCTATAGGCCTTCCAGCATATTCATCTTTAAATCTACCAACGACTGACTCCGTATTGGGCATATTATGGATATTGTCTACAGTATAGTTAGAGGTGTCAAAATATTGAATGTTGTTTTTGATGTCATCCCAGTAAACATGTAACATTCATGAAACGTTTCAGTTAGTACATTTTAATGAAAATTTGAAACATTTCACGATATATTTCAGAAACATATATTTTTCATACCATCACATATGAAACAAATATGAAACGTTTCAGAAACCCAGTACATGTACTTATATCCAGTAAACATGTCAAATACGTTTTGAAAGTGATTTACTTAATATTATTTTTTTACACGCATGCGCACAAGGAATGTGTGCTAAGTGTAGAGTATTGCCATGGCAGGGCGTTGGTGGATTGCCACGCACTGTGTCATAGTTTCCGTTTCTGTTGATTAATAACGTAAAATCTGTGGTTAGGTTATATTTTTAGGCTGTTGGTGTTGGCGGTTAGAAAGAATCCTGGAAGTTCTTTGGCATCTTTTGATGTTTTGTGATTGTGTTAGCTACTAGCGTATTGGTAATTTATAATTAAAGTGCTGTAGCAGTTTGTTTTGTGTAAACATGAAAACCGTAAGTAAAAACTTATTTAAATCGAAGAGGCATGTGAGAAGACTTTGTGCGTCTTCAGAGGTACAACAAACAAATACTAATATATTGAGATCTAAATCTAATCATTTTAAATTCATGTTCATTTTTTAAATCAATTTGTTTTATTAGTTTAATATTTATTCATTGTTATTCTATGTTATTCTACTGTTATTTTAGATAGAATAAGAAAGAAGTTCTACTCCTTAAGTGACAAAACTGTTGAAATTATCGTGGGATCCTGGTTCCGGCAAGCCGAATTAAGATATCAGAGAGAAGCAGAAATCTTAATTAAAAATAATATATAAAAGTTGTTAATATATTAGATATAAACTATATATTGCTGTTAATCTTTAATGTGAATTGTATTTACTTTTTGTTAAAGTATTTTTGTTGTAAACTTTCACTTCTATGTGAAAATATAGACTTATTTCATATCTGATATTTGTATTTTATTTCAAACCATTTGCAGTATATCTTCACAAATATTTGGTGACCGGTGCTGTGACATGACACTTGAAACGAAATTGTGTATTTTGCAAACTTAACAGTAATAATAGAAGTACATACTTACATACCTCTTTGTCTACTCATATATAAGTACTTCTATTATTGTTGTTATTGATTTTTATTTTGCATAATGTATCTGAGGTCATGTCCTAGCACCTGTGCCCAAATGGAGCTACCTAAAGAAGAAACCTTTTAAGGACAATTTTGTAGTATTATTTCAGAAACATTACAAAAAGTCTATTCGAAACAGTACAGTATATTCATATCTGAAACAAAGTTGTACATAATGTTTCACCAATGTTTCAGAAGAAACATATCATTGAAACATATTATAGGTAGGACATTTGCAGTTTCTGCAATGTTTCTGAAACATGTTTGCATCAAAAGAAGAAATGTTTGACATAGCTATATAAAAATTCGTAAATGATAGTTTTTGAGATATCCAAAATTGAGAAGCCTACATAAAGTGGTTTATCATATACTGTTTTAACTTTCTCCAGCTACACTGCTATCAGATTTTCATCAAATATGGAGCATGTTTTGAAATGTGGTAGTGGTATTAAAGCCCTCGCACCCAATCGCTTAGTCTTGTTCTCCCAGCAAGAGCAAATCTTAATATTTTGTCTCTTATCAACATTTTCCATCGTTTTTCCAAAAATTGAATTTATCATTAATTTGAAGAGGTCCTTTTCAAATTCTCCCTTACCAGAATCTCTAACTTTAGTGTTTAAATCTATGTTAGGGGCTAACCACGCGGATTGAGAAAATTCTAAAATCCTATGTATTTTTCTCAATTTGAGTCCATATTTTAAACACTGTTTCAGCGTTTTGTAATGTATGTTAGATTTACTTAATCTTTAGGAACTTAAACTATTCACAAAACACAGTATTTACTCCAAAATACGTTTTATTGTATGTTTTGACAAGGTTGCCTGACAGCGGCTAATATAGACTGCCTTGACTTTTTTGCTGACCTACACAAACACATAATATAATTGGTTCGTGAGAGTCCACTGGTGTAGCAGAGAAACAGTGTTGGCGGGACCATAATATAACACGGCCTTCCCTGACCTTGGAGCGTCCTCGCACCTATATTCAACTAGCATTTAAGCTGCAACAGATTAATTGTTAACATACTAAATGTGGTACTAAACCAAATCATAATATTACATCTGCGGGACACGCAGGCGACTTAAAGTTTGCTCAAATTAAATTGGGGAACTAAACACAAATACTGTTTACATAGCCCAAACCATTTTGGCGACCTAAGAAAATCTGACTCGCCCAAAATACATTTCCCTTTTGAAAACATCAACAAGGCGGTTGTGGAGCCCAACATAGAATAGAATAGAATAGAACTTTATTCTGTCTGCAACAACATACATTGTTTTACATTCGTCATACGTAATATAAATCTAATATACTGTAAAGTTCATAACATTTAAAGTGTGTTTAAAGCCAACACTATCACAGACTTGCAATATTATTTATCAAATTTTTCCTATATTAAAAACACAGTAACACGTTATAAACATTAATTGAAATAATATAATTAGAACAATCAATATACAAACATCATATATAAAAACCTTATACATACAGCTATTACATGTTACCTATACCTGGCAGTAATCTTCTGTATTATCACATGTTAAAAACTCATTAATAGAATAAGACGCATTATGTATTAAAAAACGTTTAGTTTCTTTTAGAAACATATTAGTACCCAAATCTTTCACCCTTGTCGGCAGTAAATTAAAAAATATGGGACCATAATAGTTTTTACCATTACGGCTAGAATTTAATCTATAATAATTTGGTCTTATTTGATTAGCATTTCTAGTTTCATAAGCATGTCACGCTTCATTTGTGCTATACAGATTAATATTTAGTTTTACATATTTTAGACACTGGAAAATGTACATACAAGGAACAGTCATGATTTCTAACTTTTTAAATTCTAGCCCAAATTATTGGGAATCGTATAGTCCAAGATATATTGGGGACCTACTGTATAGCCCTAGACTTATTGGGGACCTACTGTATAGCCCAAGACTTATTGGGGATCTAGGTAAATAAATTATTGTACATAGCCCACCTTCAAATATAATATTTGGGGAACATGTAACAAGTGTACATACCTTTTACCTTTCAGGCCAGGCGCGTAACTGCTCATGCGCTGCCACTGTAGTTCTACCTCGACTCCCTATTCGTCTTAATGCATACCTTTCATTTGGTGAACAATGGGTAATTTCAAAAGGACCTTTATCACCAACATTGTACAGCACTGCCTTTATTCTTGATTTATCGAAATTAAGCTTAGCCTGCTCAGTAGATTTCTGTATAGTTCTTGTGGCTTCTTGTTTAGCGGTTTCAATGTCAATGACTTTGTTTGGTATACTCTCTAACAGCTGATTAGTAGCCTTTAAACGCCGAGATTCGCCAAACATCAGCACCCACGGTGCATAGCCAGTTGTTTTGTTAACAGTCACGTTTAAGTCATTTTCAATATCTGGAAGTATATTTGTCCACTGTTTTTCATCTCTCTCATGTAATACAGCACGCATAGAATTAAATAAAGTACGTATCATACGTTCTACTTGCCCGTTTCCACGAGGAACTCCTGTTGCTATTAAATGCAACTCTACAAAATGTTCGTCTAAAAAGTCCTTAGACTGAAAAGCGGTAGCTCTATCCGCTATGATGAGTTTGGGTGTGCCTAACTCCGTAAATACATCACTAAGAGCTTTTATAGTGCAGGGTGTCGTCTTCTGTCTTAGAGGACAAAAACGTACAAATTTCGTGTAAGCGTCGATTACAACCAAAATTTGTGTGTAGTGATTAGATTTTACTAGTGGCCCGGCATGATCAATATACCAAGTATCTAACTTTGTTGACGGTTTTGGCTTTTGTTGACTCAAACCATTTCTTTTACCGGTAAAAGATTTCCCCAAAATACAAGCTTGACAATTTGACACATATTTACGCACTGTCTTGGTCATGCGCCAAATTAAATCCTCTTGAAATTTGGATAACATTTTTTCTGCTCCTATATGTGATGACTCATCGTGTGACTCATCAAGATCTTTTCCACTAGTTCCGGATTTCATGAACGCTAAGGTGTCTCTGACTGTATATCCTGGTTCATCACGTGTTCTGTTTATTATTGATTGGCAAAAGGAATCATCTACTTGATATTCTTTAATTGTCATTGGTTTGAAAGATATTCGTCTGATACAAACTTTTTCTCCTACATTTCGACTGAGATAATCAACATGCGCCATTCTATGGCCTGGCCTGTATTCAATGTCAAAATTGAAATCCTGTAACTTTATCCTTTATCTATCTTGCGACACGAGGGTGTAATTCCTTTTTTAGTGCAGTAGCTCGTACCGAGTTACAGTCTGTGAATATTGTAAATTTGATTGAATACAGGTTCTGTACATAGATCAGGGTTGAAAATTTGTAACACAGGATGTTCAGTTTCACTAAGTTCAATCGGATATTTTCGCACTCATTTGTCCATTCAAAAGATTGTCCTTTACGCAATAAGGCAGAAATCGGGGCAGTTAAACAAGCAAAATTCTTTATAAAACGTCGAAAATATCCAGCTAGTCCTAGGAGCTGCCGTACACCCTTTATATTTGTTGGAGCCACTGTTTGCACGAGAGCATTGACTTTGCGAGGACTTGGCCTTACACAACAGTTTTCAATCACAACACCCAGATATTCGACTGATGTTTTGAAAAAGCTACATTTGGACAAATTCAGCCAAAATCCGGCCTTGGAAAGTGTGTCGACTACCAGCTGTAAATTCTCTAGATCTTCCTCAACACTAATCGCAGGGCAAAGCACGTCATCTACATAAACAAAAGCTATGTTTGCTTTTAATGGTCCAAGTCCAATTTCTGGTTGCATTTTTAGATTCAACTTTCTTGCTACTTTCTCATGCAGAACAGAAACATCTGCACCAATATCTACCAAGTAAGATATTGACAAAACTGCGGTTTTGTCACTTGAGATAGTAGCTCTGGGAAATGAACGTATAAAGCGGGTGTTTTGTGTTAATATAACGCGTTTCGCCACTCCGTGTTTCCAGTAACAGACTTCTTCTATATGACCTGCCTTTCGACAAAAGGTGCAAACTTTAGCATTCCGTGTAAGCTTATAATCAACCGGTAAAGTGTTTGGTTTTATCTCAGAACGACCAAGTAATGGATTTGTTATAATATTGTTTTCTTCTTTACAGTCTACTCTGTTTATGTCCGTAACAATTACATTTCCGACACTTGCCGTGAAAAGCAACATGTTCATCGCCACGTGAGTTATTACTTCGCTTTTGCGACACGTTATGCACTCGTTCTCCTTTATTAATCCTGCGAGCATCGCAACCAGCAAACAATTTTAACAATTCTGCTTCATCAGTTGGAGCTTATAAGCAGATTTTGTTTTTCACGTCTACATTTTTAATATCGTACGATACAGGACTAAGGATTATGTTCCAAGGAAAGTTAGGGTAAAATCTTTTGATAGCCGCTAATTTAGTATTTTCATATTCTACTAACGACTGAAAGTTGGAACTAACAATTTCCAAACATGCTCGGATACAAGTAGACGGTGTATCTCGTTCAAAAAATGCTATCTCGAAATCACGCCGAAATGAATTCCAGTTTTTCACCATGGGCTTCCAGTGTTGATAGAACGTGCCGCTTGACCTCGGAACGCGTGTCCAGCTTTCAAAACAGTGAGTTCCAGCTGAATTTTCGTTACGTCATTCATCCACTCCAACATGGTGAAAGGTGAGTCATCCGGATCGAAGCTGTTAATTGGATTTGCACCAAAGCAGCATTCCAGGTTTCGGAAGCCAGCGCCGGACTGGTTTGAGCCTGCGCACTAACCGTAGCTGACTGCGCCGCCGTAGATGAAACTGCTACATTATCATTCATTTGTTGTCTAGTGTAAATTCCGTTTCGTCGTTCACTTTCCCGAGTCACCGTCACTATCGTCCACAGCGACAAGAGTAGGCGAGAGCTCACCTTTATCGCGAGAAGTCGCCATATGATATGATATGACTGTCGTCGCAATCGTCCCCCATTTTTTTTAAATTCACTTTTAGGTCCTTTCTCCTGTTTTTAAAAAGCCTGGAGCAATCCCACTTCTGATGTTAGATTTACTTAATGTTTAGGAACTTAAACTATTCACAAAACACAGTATTTACTCCAAAATACGTTTTATTGTATGTTTTGATAAGGTTGCCTGACAGCTTCTAACATAGACTGCCTTGACTTTTTTGCTGACCTACACAAACACATAATAGGAATCATAGTTGAGGTTGTGGAAGAAAACTGGTATGAATTTTGGAACTTTGTAGTTCAAGTTACAAACAGAATGCGTTGCAAAATTGAACCTTCTGGTTAAATGGGAATGATCCCGTGCTTTTATATCCCAGGGCATAAATGGTTTATTGCAAATATGACAATATGTTGCTGTATCATAAGCTATTTTCTCTTCATCAGTAAGAGGAAGCATTTTTTTGGTATGTCTTAAGTGATTGTTATATAACTCCATAGTTACTTTATCCAATTTTTCAATAAATACTTCTAAAGCATTGGACCCTCGGTACGTTTCGAACCTTGAGTACTGATCATCAAAATTATACTTCACATAGAAAGCAAAAGAGTATGGCACATGTTCACTTGTTTGAACTGAATGGTTTGTCATGGCAAGGCTCATTATGATCGATGGGTTTTAATAAACTCTCAAAATCGGCATAGATAACGAATGGTATTGGTAGTCGTCTCTCAAAATTTTCGAATTTTAGAATATTTTCAGGAATGGATTCACCATACTTATTTACTTTTAAATCGGTTGTTGGTATCTTTGTACAAACATGCTTACAATCATTTTCTTCACGTGCTTTCAGTTGCTGCATTGTTCTAAATGATTGCAGGCACCCATCACAGATATGTACACAACCATTTCGTCTTGATTTCTGTTTTGATACCAGTTTTGACAAGTTGGCTATTAGACAGTCGTGATTTATTCCTGCAGTTGTATCAGATAAAAGTAATAAATTAATATGTGTAGCTTGTCGGTTTGATGTAAAATGTAAAGGTCCAACTATCTCAGTATTAATTTTACCATCTCTAAATTCAGATTCAATCCCAAATACATTGATAGAGATATTATTAATCTTTTCAAATTTAGGAATGTCTTTCAGCTTCATAGGAAATTCCATACCATTAAAATTTAATAAAGTGTCGTAATGTGGGTATAAACTTGTTTTTGTTGGATGACCTTGTGGAGGAAATATTTCTGCATTAACGGACCATGCAAAACAAGCACATTGTTTCTAATTTTAACACACCTCCTTTTCTTCCGAAGTATGCAGGTAGTTTAATATATGAAGATGCCAAAAGCGGTGTACATTTGTTTATGTTCACATCAAGAAACGTTATTTCTCTTAATGCCCATCCAGATAGCCTCTCCTGAAACTGTGATGCTTGAGATGTCATTTCTTCTATAAACTTTTCAAACATTGTTTGTACTTCTGTTGCTTCTGTCACAATTTTATTTTTGGTATTAAATGATTTTATTTCATACATCTCCTTTTCAGCGATAATGTAAAGTCCAAACACCTCAAAGTTTATTTTGAGAGCCTTATGTTTTTATAAATGTGTATTAATAATGGCAAGTACTTTCTGTTTAATTTCTTCAAAAAAATCCTTATAATCAATACGCATTTTAGGGCTTGTGAAGCGAAAACTTGCTATTCTGCTGGCAAAAGCACTATGCACTTTACACACACCATCTCTCACAGTAGTAAGCGGCCGATCAATTCGTTTTTTATCAACGGACACTTTTTCTGCTGTTTCTGCAGTATTCACACTGTTTCTTGCTTGACGAACACACAGTTTTATAATGCAGAATTGGGCATGACTTACTAATATACCTTAGTAAGTTAAAGTTATTGACAAAGTTTTTTTCACAATGTTCACACGTTATTGTTAAAATTACAAATAATATTTAACGACACATCAAGTCAATTTTATACTTTATCCCCCACCTTTTCTGATGTTAACATCTATCGAAAACACCTGACGTCTAGACAGCATCCGGTGTAAAAGCATTGACTAAAAAATAAAAGCCACCTGGCATCTAGACAGCTTCCGGTGTTATGTTCAAGGTTGTTGGGTGATTGACTCCTCATAGAAATAAAAACCACCTGGCGTCTAGACAATATCTGGTATTGGGTGCTGGTTTCTGGGAATTGTTTAAATAAGTTCTGTTAATAAAACACATTAAAAATATTTTCTATTTTTTATTGTAAAAAATTATAACATACAATTTTCGTAAAGAAAATGTACATTGGTAAGAGAACAAATAGACTTTGCTTTTATATGGTAAAAACATCGTGGTTTTTCAAATGGCACTGGTGGATGGGCTTGCAGCTCATATGCAGGGTTGGATGACTATTTTCTTATGCATGCCGCCTTTTCTTCTCCTTTCACGTATATTGCCCCTTCATGTGCAGTTAGCTCCCGAATAATGTTTGAAAAATTATCCTTCATTCCAATTTATGCAATGATGGTTATTAATTAGCCATGTAGCTTGCTTCTATAAGTCTGGTGGTAGATGCTTTTTGGGAAATGGCGGTTTAAAAACATAATGGGATATTTTGGAACCATTATACGCTGCCATATCTTTAACAATAAACTTGTGTTTATCTACCTTAATTCCTTGAATGTCTACAACTAATGGCATATTTTTAAGCTTGCTAATTTTTCCATTACACTAATTCTTAAACTGTATGCTTCAATCACCCTTCTTAAATTTCTGAGTTTTATTATATGTTTTTGCAAAGCTTTCCTATACTTGGATTTCATGATAAACTAAACGGCTTTTATATGTCTTATACTCTTAAATAGCTTAGACCTGTCTGATAATTTTAGTTAAGGGATTATATCGAAACAAACGGTCATATAATATTAAACAATATGCTGCAGTGTCTTTGGGTATATTTTCCCTTGTTTCCATTTCGAGTCGTACTACTACAGATGATAACTGTATATCTTCCTTTTGATGTGAGCAGTCGATAGGCGCAATCGCCTTGAACTCGTCGGGATTAAATATTGCTGTATTTCCTGTTTCATAATAAGAATGTTGAAATTTTGCATACATGTCACATAATGTTGCGTACTTATTGTTTTTAAAGTCAAGAAATAGGTCATTGTAAGGACGTCTTCCAGAATTTAAAAATACTCATATATTCGTAAGGTTACAATTATCAAATTTACTCATATCAGATGTAACTTTGTTTTCCTTAACTGTTTGTAAAGCCACAATTATATGGCGTGGAGTTTCTAGTTTAGTAGCAGTTTTGACAGGTCAAGTATGCATGGTAGTTTCGGCAAGGGAAGGATACTCTACTAGTTCCCAACTTTTAAACGGCATCAATATGTCCTGATTATAATCTAAAATTTTTGTCAGCTCTAGTTGTTGAGGAATTCCAACAGATACGTGGGGGACCCTCCAGTAGATCTTTTCTATATTAATTTTTGGTTGCTCAGTGCCGGTTTTTGCCGTTACTGCATCATTATTATTTCGAATCAGAACCAATTCCTGTTTCATATTTAATATAACTTTTTTGTAGTCTTTAAAAAAGCCCATCAACATGGAATGCATACATTAAATTTGCCCGTATTAAGTATTAAGTTTTCATTAGGAAACCATCCCGCATTTTGCAGTTTGACAGTTTCGCTTTTATTATAAGATAAGTACCCCTTAAGGGTTGGTGTTAATCCTACATTTCGAACAGAATCAATAATAACACCATTCATTTCATATCGAATTTCTCTAAAAATAAAACCGAAGGCATTATTTATTAGTTTTAATTCAGTAACAGATTTTCCATCTTCTTTAGTAAACGCTCCCTCTAAGTACAGCGTGCTCTCACATGGTAGTGTATAGGCATTAAGTTCTTGAATTCCCATTCTAATCTCATCATTGTAATCAAATTTAGCAGTTACGGGTTGGTAATTGTGATACTCAAAGTCGACAATGGAATTGTCAACGAGGATATCCATTATACAACCAAGCGTCTTTAAAAATCTCTTATGTTCGCGTGTTAATAACGTTTCTTCTCGAACTAACTGAACATTGGTTCTTGGATCTTCTTTTATTACGAGGTTTTGTCCAAAGATTTTGTAAGTAATGCGGAACGTTATAGCGAACTACCATATTTTACAGTTGTTTAAGATGAAATAGTTTTCTTTCGAAAATTTATAAAATTTCCGTCCTAGTCAAGTATTCTTACAGTGATGTTACTAATCGTTCTGACGGTCACAGGGAAATATAATATATTTAAAGGTGACTCCACCACTTTATAACAGGATGCAACAACTGGAAAAAACTGGTGAATGATGTGGACAGGCTTTTCATTAGAATAAGAACCAACTGCTAAGTTGCAATCTATGCATATGGCATTAACTGTGATTATTTGTACGGGGAAATCTGACTCGTTTAGTTTATTGGCTTTAAAAATTCTTTTATTAAACCTTAGAAGAGATCCTATCGAGTTATCAGAAGTAAAATCTATATCGATATTTGTTCTAATTGTAACAGTTGAGGTATTTCGATTAGCGACAATACAAATTTGATTTGTGGATGGTATGTTTCTCTGTATGTAACTATTTAGATCGGTAATCTCATAAGCACCAATAGGAATTGTTAATGTCCTATTACTATATGTGAATGTGTTGTTTGTTTCATCAATATTTGGGATGACATTGAAGGTTTTAAAAGTTGTTAACCCTATCACATATTCAGAGTCATCATCTAGATATATAGGTGCATTGAAGTCTGAACTTAAACTGGACGTATTCCCAGATAGTGAAAATGTCAAAGACATGTTACACGTTTTAAAACTTTCTTTACAATAAGTAACTTTTTCGTTAGATGCACATATTATATAAAAATTTCAACGAGAGCTGCCCACAGTTTACCGCATTGTCTCGCTGATATTTGTCATAATTATAACTTATTTTATTTAAGCTACCATCGCTATAGAAATATTTTGTCAGAGCATTCGGAGGTCTCAAGTTTCCATAACTATCAAAATATACAATGCTGCTATCTTTCTTTACATATGCTGTCCAGTGAGTACCTGGTCCAGAGGTAATATCTAAATTGACAATACCACATTCATTTTATCGAATTTTTTATGGTAAATTATCTTGCATAAACACTCCTCGGAAATTTGGAATATGTAGTTTTTTGGTATATTTCATCTGATCTATGTTAGTCAATGCGCGGCGAGGTAGCCTTAATGGAAGTTTTTTGTCATCAGGCACAATCCCATCCCCTTTTTGTAAGGACGCAAATATAATCCTTTTCCAATAGCGGTTCGTTCCAATGCTAAGTTATTGTTTTTCCTCTTCTAATTTTTCGTTGGCAGCTTTAGCATCATTCACAGCTTTCACTATTCCTGCTGCTCCACCTCCTATGCTTCCCAGTGCACCTAATGGGCGAATGGGGGGATAAGAGGAAGAAATACATCAGTTTTGGGGATTGTAATTATTCTTTTTTTAGGATTAGATATATTTTTGGTACCAATTGATGTCAGAGCCTGCTTTGCCGTGTCAATAAGGTTAACATGTGATTTATTTCGTATTCCTTGCCAAGCTCTTTGCACTGCTTGATTAAAACTGAGAGGACCTTTCCGGAGACCCTGACCTCGTTTGGGTTTAGTTGCCCTTTTTCCTCGCAACCCCATTCCTAGCTTAGTTTTAGCTTTCATGGTTGCTGTAACACCTAATGCAGCAATTTCTTCTCCAAGTGTTGCGTCGGAAGCTTTGAACCGTTGGTATGCCTTTTCCGCCAATTTCTTATCTGCCTCGTGTCGATGTCCTAAATCAGTATGCTGATGATGCACCTTATCATGGGAAAGCCAAGCTCTAGAGAATTGATTCCTTGATCACCTCTGGCAAGTCTTTTTTCCATTTTTGTGCCGGGTCCACAAAAACTGTAGCCTGGAATGTGTAGTTAGAAAGGTAGCTTATTTATTGCCGTGTTCAAAATCCCAGAACCTTTCTTTACACCTTTTCACTTTCGATTAACTACAGATGCATTGTGTACAAACATTTATATATGTTCTGACGTCTCATTATAACTGAATTATTTGCAATTCTTCTTATATACAATATAAATACTTTGTGGATGTTTCAGCTCATACTACTTCTTCATATTTGTTGTAAGCATGAGGATCGAAAAACAGAAAATTTCACTTTCTGTTGTTAATCATGATGATGTTTTAGTCGACACATTTCAAAAACACGGTCCACTCCTTGGAGGTCTATCTAAACGAGGGCTGATAGTCGGTGCTTCTAGTTGCGGGAAGACTAATGTATTAATAACTTTACTTGAAAATCCCAATGGTTTGAAATTTGAAAATGTTTACTTGTACTAAAAATCCTTGTATCAGCCTAAATACGAATATTTAAAACAGCTTTTAGAACCTATAAAAGAAATTGGATATTTCGAGTACCAAGATGACAATGATGTAATTCCTCCAAGTGAGATAAAACCCAATTCCGTTATAATTTTTGACGATGTGGTTTGAAGCAGTCAGAGTATTATAAGAGGTTATTTTTGCTTCGGGCGACATAGATACAGCGATTGTTTCTATTTATGCCAAATATATTCCTCGATCCCAAAACAATTAATGAGAGACAATTCCAATTTCATAGTTCTGTTCAAACAATACGCCACTAATTTAAAACATATTTATGATGATCACGTCAATGTGGATATGTCCTTTCAGCAATTCAAGGTTATATGTAATGAGTGTTGGAATGATAAATATGGATTCCTCGTTATCAATAAAGATTGCTTTGTAACATCTGGATGTTACAGAAAAGGATTTGACACTTTCGTCATTCCTTAGACTATAAATAATCATGTGGTTACATATGCACCTCATTAGTGTACCAACCATGAATAAAGAATTGGCAAAACAACTGGTGATAACCAGAAAATCCGTTAAACAAAAATACCAAAGTCTAAAATAACGTTATAAACCTATAACGGAACCGTTGCAAAAACTATTGTCCACCATTAAAACGGATATGATGATTAAACATGAACCGACTGAAATCAAATCCGAAATACCATCTTCCATAAAAACTTCTACACCAAAAAGATCGAACATTAATCCCTATACTTTCCAGCACGAACCGAAAACTGACGAGTCTAGTGAGCAAAGTAGTCATAGTCTTATTTATGAGGAGGTCGAAAGAAGTCGAGTTTTTCTTCAAGAGCTTTCAAAAACCAAAGCCTATGAAGATTATAAGATTAGATTCTATGAAGATTAGATTTATACGATCCTTTACCGAGACAATATATTGATTTATCTGTGAGAGATGATGAAACAGAGAATGATAGACAATATGGAGTAAAGCACGATATAGATACGGAAAAATTTAAAATTGGAGGGCCTAATTTAGAGATTGTGGGAAATGATATTAAAGTCAATGGTTTAACGTATATTGGAACACCAGATCTTTTACGAGTTACTCTTTAAAAAAGAACCTGTGGGATATAAACAATCTGATTTGGATAATTATATGGATATTTTAAATCGGCCCAATGCTTATCGAAGGCACTTTAACTCTGAAGAACAAATACAAGGATCGCAAAGTAACAAATATAGAAATATAATCAAACCCTATTTGATTAGAAAAGGAATATTAAAGACTAATATGTCTTCTAATTCAAAACCATTCGCTAAGCCTCCCCCCTCCTGCCAGACCATTGCGCAAAACACAATCATTGAAACAGTACACCAAAGGAGGACTATTAAATTTAAGTAATTACAAAATTGATTATGTCTACTTTGACGACCCTAATGAGTTAATTGATAGATTACGTTTGCTAATAGCTTCACATACTAACGAAATACAATCAATTTTTTATCAGTTAAGAGAATTGAAAATAATAAAGTAGAGATTATACTAAATTAAACCTCATCCAGTTGTAAACTGTTGTTTGGAAAACATGCATATTGATAAATTTGGTCGACATATGTTAAGGATAGGCTTACGTCTTCTGATTCATCAACTTTAACATCTTCCCCGAAGTCATTTCCATTTAACATTTGTGAACCTTCGTCATATTACAGTAAATGTATTATAAAAATAACTGGTTCTATGAAAAAATAAAAAATGTGTTATAAGAAGAGTACGCCTTCCCCGTATCTGAAAAAATAGAACATCTAGACATTTTACCAGCAGACTGTGAAGTGTTTCTTAATTTTGGTAAGGCTATTAAGTCGAATGATCTTGTTGGACATACTATAAATAAAGGAGACAAACTACACTTTACAACTGTAGCAGGACAACTATCTTTGTACGCAGAAATTGTTTTACAGTGTCCTATAGCAAAAAATGACTAGTGTAAAAGAACAGATAGTAAATGAAATACATAGACCAGCTAGAAGGAAATTTCGAAGACGACGTGATATTGTCAAGGGACTAAATGACCTGATATAGGCGGACTTATTCGAGTTAATACTATATGCTAAAATAAACAGAGGATATCGATACCTACTTGTAGTTATAAATGTATTTAGCAAGTTTGTATGGGTAGAAAAACTGCAAAAGGGGTGGCAAATGGTATGTTAAAGATTCTTTTGCAAATGAAAATTAAGCCTCAAAATTGTCAAACGGATATGGGCAAGGAATTTTATAACAAAGAGTTCTAGGAGCTGATGAAAAAATTTAAAGTTAACCATTCAAGTACCTACTCTAGTTTAAAAGTTAGTATAGTGGAAAGAGTTAATCGTACCTTAAAAAACATATTGTGGAAAAAGTTTAGTCTACAAGGAACTTACAAATGGTTACCCATCTTACAAGAGATCGTAAGCCAGTACAACAACACTCCCCATAGCACGCACGGTCTGAAACCTGCACAAGTAAATAATAGAAACGCAAAAACATTATTACAAACAATTTACAGTCACACAAAAACAGTGGATCCTTCACCACCGAAGTTTAAAAAAGGTGATCATATTAGAATATCTAAATACAGAGAAGCATTCACCAATGGATACGACCCTTCTTGGAGTAACGAAATCTTTAAAATAAGTAAAGTTAACGCTACTAATCCAACAACTTATCTCTTAGAAGATGAAAACAAGGAGCACATTCAAGGTGCGTTTTATTCCAAAGAATTGCAGAAAGCCCAATACCCAAATATCTATCTGGCAGAAAAAGTTCTTCTCAAAAAGGGGAATAAACTGTTCATTAAGTGGCTTGGTCTAGATAAAAAATACAATACTTGGATTACTAAAAACCAATTGTTATAATTAATTTTTAAGTTTAAATAAAACATTGTATTTAAAATTTGTATTTTTATTTCATAAAAGAAAAATATGTTACACAATTATATTATTATATATTTTTACATTTATTATGTTGTAAACCTAATACCTAAACATTTTGCATTAACAGCTATGTTGCTCCAACACACTTGCTCCTGTAGAAGACTTACATGTATAGCTAAATGCAACCATCGGGTATCTTGAATTAAGTTCTAGCTTTCTTTCTTGCTGACACATTCGGTTTCAAATATATATAAATATACAATAGTTTCAACACCATAGCAATATTTTCACTGTTGCTGTATTGATGTGGTTGTATTATATTTAAAGCATTGGAAAAAACATTCCCCTTTTGTTTTCTTAAACCCTCCGTCAGTACTTTGAAATATATATCAAACTGATGACTGCCTTTATTGCTTCTAACTCATCAAATGAATATAAATAGTTTGTAATTACTCCTTGGTAACTTAAAAAAGTATTCTATGTACTTTCATCAAATATAACTTGATCGCCTTTTTCCCATAAATTGCTATGCAAGGCTTGTAGCGGAAAATGTTGCACAATCTCGTTGTCACATATTTGGTCTTGGATATGTTTAGTTCAAAAGTTTTAGCACCGATATATATACTTTTTTCACAACTTGGTAATTCTGCCCGATAAAAGCAGAATGAAGCTATTTTGGTTACTGTGTCTCAACTCGAATTTGTCTAATAAATAAGTTCTACCCACTCCTCTATTTGCTGGATGTCCTGCTTCTTGAAACCTCTTCTAGATCAAAAATGAAACACTTTTTTCAAAATAAGAGCTTGGAATGTGTTTCGATTTATCCATATCTGTAAAAAAGTCCGTACTTTGGCATGGAATTTAGTGTTCGGTAGTTCGGTTTTGCCACCACATTTGATACATTTGTATTTCACTGGGACAGGCATATTAGAATAATCACATCAAAATAATTAAACTACAACACAGTGATAAAAAATTTATAACAACATTGCTTGTTTTCGACTGTTTCAAATTTTTTCATAACATAATTTTATGGAGTAATCCCCACCACTTTGAATATATAGAGAGAAATTTTATTTTTGATGTACTTATTACTAACATGGTATTATATCCTACATTCAAAATTAAGGAAAGGTAACGCTAATTATGAAATAAAGTATTAATTTTTTGCTGACACAGAACAAATGCAGGTGTTTAGAAATGATGCAATACCGGATGTAAAACATTCGTTAACCTGTGACCTTCACATAGGTATCAAGTTACATTGCAGTTTTAGCTAATATGACGATTTCAAATAAAATAATTTATCAAATAATAATCTTTACTAGAGTGGAATTTTTATAGGAAATAAAGTGTCGAGTTTCGTTTAGATAGCATCCGGTGTCATGTTTCAGTTCATTGACCTACATCCGGTATCATTACGTCTAGATAGCATCCGGTGTCATATTTCAGTTCATCGACCTACATCCGGTGTCGGGTTTTATGTAGACAGCATCCGGTGTCGTATTTCAGTTCATTGACCTACATTCGGTGCCGGGTTTCGTCTAGATAGCATCCGGTGTCATATTTCAGTTCATTGACTTTGCTCCTCCTCCTTATCCTTATCCTTATCCTTATCCTTATCTTTATCCTTATCCTTATCCTTATCCTTATCCTTATCCTTATCCTTATCCTTATCCTTATCCTTATCCTTATCCTTATCCTTATCCTTATCCTTATCCTTATCCTTATCCTTATCCTTATCCTTATCCTTATCCTTATCCTTATCCTTATCCTTATCCTTATCCTTATCCTTATCCTTATCCTTATCCTTATCCTTATCCTTATCCTTATCCTTATCCTTATCCTTATCCTTATCCTTATCCTTATCCTTATCCTTATCCTTATCCTTATCCTTATCCTTATCCTTATCCTTATCCTTATCCTTATCCTTATCCTTATCCTTATCCTTATCCTTATCCTTATCCTTATCCTTATCCTTATCCTTATCCTTATCCTTATCCTTATCCTTATCCTTATCCTTATCCTTATCCTTATCCTTATCCTTATCCTTATCCTTATCCTTATCCTTATCCTTATCCTTATCCTTATCCTTATCCTTATCCTTATCCTTATCCTTATCCTTATCCTTATCCTTATCCTTATCCTTATCCTTATCCTTATCCTTATCCTTATCCTTATCCTTATCCTTATCCTTATCCTTATCCTTATCCTTATCCTTATCCTTATCCTTATCCTTATCCTTATCCTTATCCTTATCCTTATCCTTATCCTTATCCTTATCCTTATCCTTATCCTTATCCTTATCCTTATCCTTATCCTTATCCTTATCCTTATCCTTATCCTTATCCTTATCCTTATCCTTATCCTTATCCTTATCCTTATCCTTATCCTTATCCTTATCCTTATCCTTATCCTTATCCTTATCCTTATCCTTATCCTTATCCTTATCCTTATCCTTATCCTTATCCTTATCCTTATCCTTATCCTTATCCTTATCCTTATCCTTATCCTTATCCTTATCCTTATCCTTATCCTTATCCTTATCCTTATCCTTATCCTTATCCTTATCCTTATCCTTATCCTTATCCTTATCCTTATCCTTATCCTTATCCCTATCCTTATCCTCTCTCCAATCCTATCTACTTTCAATTATTTGGCTGAATGTTGTTATCAATAAAAAATAGTTATTTCTACTTATTTCGATGTTTTATTCTATGGACCATTTGATGAATAGGTACTTAACAAATTTATTATTCTGTGTAATCGATATGACTTTTTAGTATAACAATGTAAGGTTATGTTACATATATTTTTTTTTGCTGCTCCGCGGAGAACAATCAGCACACTATTCGGTGTTGTTTAAGCGGCTGAGTAACAGCCCAGCAAACACATAAAGTGCGGCACTTAAATGGGCCATCATAGTATTTGATGGCTTTCTTGTGGCACAGGTAAACCATATGTGACATCATAAATTATTTGCCTGTTAACCATCATTCGGTGATATTTTGATTTGCCACATAAGGCCCAAAAATGGCCAATCATTCCTCGGCCAAAAATTAGGTTATTTTAGTTTTTACTGTGATGGACATTACCCTGCTACCCTTCTTATTATTTTAAATCAACTTGCTCATGCGCAGTGTTTGCCGTTTGGTGTTTGCGTCAAATCTGCATTATTTTTACTGAGCTATTTTTTTGCGACGAAATGTGTTCAACCCGGTTCAAAACATATTTTTGCGTTGAAACACTGACGTCACTCACGTTACTCTTTAAACCGTGTTTAAAACATCCACTTAGTCCGGTTTGAACTCTTTAGATGCTTTGCTATTGGTCTGTGCAGCAGTTGCCTAAAAAGGAGAGATTTGAAAAGCGGTGTGTTAAATTTTTAGATTTAATATTTAAAATGGTTGTTATTTTGATACTTCTTATTCTTGTTTATTTAAAAAGGAGTTGGTTATGAACTATTTTATGTACCTCTGCAATTTAAAACGTATTCTTAGACATACTGAATTACATAATCCAAAAGCATAATCCAATTACTTTTCTGTCTGAATTTCACAAACCTGTCACTCATATAAACATGTTAGGTACCTATTTGTTTTTAGTTTGCAGTTGCTAAAATCAATTTCTATGTTTTTATTGAAAATTTCACGCATTTTCAAAATATATGTACAAAAATATGCGGAAATACGTATTATTAATAATTTCTACCACTAATAATCGTTCTATTTTAATCCAAATCTAGTGTAGACAATAGTGTAAACAATAATCGAAAAGTGTGAGGGTGATAAAGAGAAACAAATATTTGATGACGTTACGTTTTGAAACTATACATTTTCTTGATGCCATACATTAGTGACGTCACCAATGAATACGTTTTGAAACAGTCGATGAATATGGTTCGTCACAAAGAAACAGCTCTGATCTTGGTTTACATCTTAGAAAAAGATAGATATAGAACAAGTTTAGATATACACTTTTTGGGTCATAGCCTGCAGGCAGCCATTTTTAGTCATGATTTTGTGGTTTGTTTCAAATAAAACTGCGTCCTGTGGTTTTGTTTATTTACGTTTTGTTTATCTTCGTTTATAACCCTAGATAGTTTATTATAACTTTTGAATAATATAGTGTGTGTCTAGTTTTCATTTACAGTTTATATATTATTTAACTATTATTAAAGACTTTTCTTATCTAAAGTTATTTTTCCTTCCTACGAAGGAGTAAGTATATATTTTAATATGTAGTACATAATGATAAATTGCATTTTATAGATATATAAAATATTAACAAATTTGTAAATAATAATTACATTTATTTTAGACAGTCCGAAATTGTAAAAACGTTTCCCATCTAACAGATACAGGAACTACAGTAACATTCCGTAGGTAAATCTTTAAAGCATATTTTTTTTTGTGACATTAAGATCGAACAGTAATTGTTAAATTTACATTAATCCACTATTATATTACGTATAATATAGTATAAATAAATAATTTAAAATATTTGCAGACGCCGTGTCTAAGAATAATTCATTTACTTTTAAGTTTGCTAGAGGTGAACGATTTAACGTACTTTAGAAATAATAGATCATTCAAATTTACAGTGGAATCGTAGAAAATATATCTGTTCACAACATTTTCTTTAAACAGATTTTAATAAAGAAAAACGATGCACTTTAAAAAATGTTGCAGTTCCATATCAAAATTTATGAAGGATAGAAGTTTCCCCAAAAATTAATGTTTTTATCCATTAAAAAGAAAAAATAATAATGAAAATGTTCAGAAAAAAGAATGAGGAAAACTAGAACTAGGTAGTTTCATAATCATTATCACTTCTTTATTTTGATTAATTTTGTCAATAATAAATTGCAGTGCACTTCCTGAAAATTCTAGTAGTACTATAGCATTATCTTCGCCAGAGATATGAAGCTCTGAAAAAATGCCATGCAGTCCTGTACATCTAGTAATACAAGCTCACCACATAAAACAAGAGAGTTTTATGTAGGTAACATAATTTTATATTTGCATTTAGCTAAATTAAACTGACTACTATACAATTATAAAAATATTTATATATTTAATACTTTTTAGAAAACTTGTATTAGCTGAGTTCCCTCCTAGTATACGTCATCTGGTAGTATACGAGTATCTAGCAGTACGAAACAAAAGAGACTCAGAAACTTTTATTCGTTCTGTATACATTTATAGGTATATTTTATATTTACTTAAAACAAATAAAATATGTCAGACATTTTTTATTTCTATTTCAGTTTAAGCACAGGAAAGTAAAGAAAAAGATTTCTTGAAGTTAAGGAAAGATGTAACGAGTATGCTAGTGTACTGCACGAAAGAGTTATCAAGAAAGAAGTGGTGGAAAGAAGGAAATCGGTTCATGCACAGTTCGGAGCTCATAATAGATGATTAACTCATTATCACTCTAGAGTGGGGTATTCGCCCCAAGGTGGTTCAAGTAATATGATAAGTTAATTGTTGTAATCTTTGTATATTTGAACTGCCTTCTGTAATTTATATGCATAAATAAATACTTCTTGCAGTCAAACAAGTAATTAAAATTATAATAAATGATTATTAATTACTTTCTAGTGTCTTATTAGTGACTTTGTAGTAGTGACATATGGCAGAATCACAAGCAAATTCATAACATTTTAAAGAAGTAGTTCATTCCTAGACGTGGTATCTAATAAAATCGATAAGTTAAAACATTAATCACCTATATGATTTAATTAACTAGACATGAGTGTAAATATCCATCGGATAAACCTGACATTCGAGTTAAGTCGGCATTCAATAAATTCAGCCATGCATGTAAAAGAAAAAATAGCTTATGACTTCATCAAGAAGAAATATAAATCAGATAAATTTAAACACAAGACTTCAGGTATTAATTCTATAAATGTGAACAGGTATTATGAACCAAAAAATAAAGTAACGTAATCATTGCGTTTACTTACATAAAATATTTTCCTTAAACGTGTTTTTAATTTTCCAAAATATTTTATTAAAATTGCACTATACATATGTATACGCTAACCCTTTTAATAATTATTTTATTGAGACTGTTAAATATTCAAGTATTAATTAAATCGACCCTTATTATGCAAAATAAAAGAAATTATTTAAGAGCAACTTGAAAAAATTACATACAATATAAAGATATACAATGCTAAAAATATTTGTCCTGTGGTGAAGATTGTTTACATACCTATCAGGCAAATAAATCAGTATCAACAAAGTTTGTTTACAAATTTAAATTTACCGGCTTCAACATACCTAAAAATGTCGGAAAGCACACGATGATCACTTCGCGCATCTTTAAGCACATTCTATATTTATCTTTTTCTATGATTTACATCCGCTATTCGTCGCCATATTGTCAATGTCAATTGTCATCTATATCAGCGTCCAAACGGTTTATTTAAACCTATTTGTGTTAAAGTTAAATCTGCTAAGTTTACTTCTCAAATATTAATAACAACAGGATGTCCAAAAAACATGTAGGTATACAATGAAACATTTCAAATTGCTTAGCACATAGTAAGTCGTTTTAGTCAAATTTATTTAATTTTATATTTGCTTCATTTAGCTCCTAGAGGACGCCAGTCTACAAATTTAATTTTTTTTTCGAATATCGTAAAAATAAAATTAACTTTTTAGACTGAAAAGTTATATTTTTAAACCTCTCCTTTTTCTGCAAATATAAAAAATATTAGGTAGTGTGTAAATTACTGTATTTTATTAACCCTCTGTACAAAAAGGTTAAAAAAATATAACTTTGAGTCTAAGAATGGTCAAAATCAATTGCTTTTCAAGATTTTTGAAAAAAACAAAAAGTGTTAGCAGTATTTGGTGTCCTCTAGCACCAAATGAAGCAAATTAAGAATTGGTTAAATTGGTTAAATTGTCTTATTTTGGGTCAAGGAATTAGTGAATATACATATATATCTTCCGGACAATAGAAAAAAAATCCTGTATAAAAAATCATTGGTATATTAATGGCATTTTACTACATAATCGGAGATGTTTGTTTAATGTATGACTATTGAAGGAACTGTGAGGTACATGCAAATATACTCTCCTTGTCATTAACTGGTGAGCCATTAATGTACCTATGTCATTATATTAGTATCAGCATTGGCTCTTTGATGGTCCATATAAGCAAATTGGTGGCTAACTGTCTGGCGGCCGGCTGCTGGCCGGTGGGACATTTCGCTTATGGTGCATTTCTGGCGTGCCATTAAAGTACCTTTATGTTACGGCTGGCCACTGTATATAACCATAAATGGCCAACAGCTCGTGTTTGCTGGGAACCCTGTTAGCATTCTAGCAGCTTTTAGTTAGCGGCTGACATCGTCTGAATACGCCCATTGGCTTCTACGTTTACGTTAGAACGTATTGTTACGGAATTTGCCCTACTCACACCCAAACCGACGACTGTGGTATCACGAAATGCTAAGATTGCCCCGATCGCCCCTACACGATTCTGTTAAACAAACAAAAAGCCGTGGATCGAGACGGGACTAGAAAATTGGGGAATCGACGAGAAGTATTCGAGTCGTTTGGGAAGATGAATCTAGAGATACTAGAATATACCTGTAATATTCGTTGGATCTATAAAAGAAGAATAAACGGCCGATTCAGTTAGTCTTGTATAAGTCTTGTATTACAGTGTTGAATTGAAGTGTTTAGTTGGAGATATCAAAGTGATTTAGATAGCGATTAATTAAATAAGTGTTTAGTTGAGTTCTAATTAGTGTTCAGTAGTGGACTGAGTATAGTTAATAAAGATAAGTAATTAATTAACGGAAGTGGATTTCTCTGGAAGTTAGAGAAATTCGGATTAGGAAATCCGTTACAATTTGGTGTCGGAAGTGGATTTAACTGGAAGTTTTAAAGAACTTTCTGGAACCCTGTCCACAAAGTGGGATTTAAGTGGAAGTTTGAAGAACGTTCTGGAACCCTGTGCGTAAGTGGGTTTAAGTGTTTGAAGAACTTTCTGGAACTCTGTGCGTGGGTGGAATAAAAACCCAAGTGTGACATATCACCGCACTCGTCGTGACTTAAGGAGGTGAACGGTGGTATTTGCGAAGGCCATTCTCGAACATTCTAGAACTTTGTACGGGAGTGAGACAAAGACCCAAGTGTGACATATCAGCGCACTCGTCGTGACTTAAGGAAGTGAATGGTGGTATTCGCGAAGAACATTCTCGAATATTCTAGAACTTTGTACGGGAGTGAGACAAAGACCCAAGTGTGACATATCACCGCACTCGTCGTGACTTAAGGAAGTGTACGGTGGTATTTGCGAAGGACATTCTTGAACATTCTAGAACTTTATACGGAAGTTAAACAAAGACACAAGTGTGACATATCACTGCACTCGTCGTGACTTAAGGAAGTGAACGATGGTATTCGCGAAGGACAATCTCGAACATTCTAGAACTTTATACAGGAGTGAAACAAAGACCCAAGTGTGACATATCACCGCACTCGTCGTGACTTAAGGAAGTGAACGGTGGTATTCGCGAAGGACAATCTCGAACATTCTAGAACTTTATACCAAAGTGAGATATAGACCTAAGTGTGACATATCACCGCACTCGTCGTGACTCAAGGAAGTGAACGGTGGTATTCGCGAAGGACATTCTCAAACATTCTAGAACTTTGTACGGGAGTGAGACAAAGACCCAAGTGTGAAATATCACCGCACTTGTCGTGACTTAAGGAAGTGTACGGTGGTATTTGCGAAGGACATTCTCGAACATTTTAGAACTTTATACCCAAGTGAGACAAAGACCCAAGTGTGGCATATCACTGCACTCGTTTCATTGTAACAAAGTCAACGGTGACATTTACAAACACATTCCTGGACATTCTAGAACATTCTAAAGAAAATAAAGTGAATGCCTGTAACTAGAAGCCAAGTCAATATGGATGCACAACTGGCGAAACTGTTAGAAATGATGCAGACAATGCAACAGAAAATGCAAGACCAGACGAAGACAATGCAAGAAAAATTCGAAGAACAAGGGCATAAAATTGAAGATCAGACCCAAATAATGCAAGAGAAATTAGAAAAGAAATTAGAAGATCAGATGCAGATAATACAACAGGAAATGAGAGCTCAAACGACCGAAATGCAGGCGAAGTTAGAAAAATTAGAAAATACAGTAGAGGAGAAACTGTTAGAACAAAGAAAAGAAATTGATGTAGAAATAAACTTGGTTAGAGGAACCTGTGAAGAGCTTCGACATAAACTGGACAAAATAAGAAAGGAAGGCGTAATCAAATCAGAAGGACCTGTTACCCGAACTCAGAAAACGAAGCCTCCTGAATTCGACGGCAAGGTCTCCTGGAATGTCTATTTGCGTCAGTTTGAAGCAGCAGCTACCGCAAACGAATGGTCTGATTGTGAGAAAGCTACTGCCCTGATAGTTGTTCTACGAGGGGAAGCTCTTGATGTCTTACAAGGAGTTCCTGCTGGGCAGCAGAGTAACTATGACCTTCTGAAACAGCATATGGAAATGAGATATGGGGATAAACACCTGCAGCAAGTGTACCAGGCACAATTGAAAAATCGTCACCAGCAGAGTGGAGAGAATTTACAACATTTTGAGACCGATGTTGCCCGACTGGTTTGATTGGCTTATCCGACAGCCCCGTCCGAATTCTTAGACCAGCTCTCCATCCAAGTTTTTACTGATGGTCTAAGAGATTGTGAAATCATTGGATACTTTAAGCTTCTTAGATTTGATGAGAATATCTTGAACATGCATTTCATTATTTAACTTCACTTTGAGAGGGCGAGGACGTGTGTTTTCCAGACTATACTTTCCCAATCGCTGGCACTTTACATTTTCAGTTGAAATAGTAGGACAAATATAGTTAAGTATCGTAGTCACATCAGAATCTTCAGAATCATTCCGCTCATTTTTTCCTAGATTGGGTGACTGCTCATTGATACCAAAAATAATTAAATTACATTTTCTTGAATTTCTATCATTGATTTCTTGGATGACCTCTTCAAAACAATACCCTGCATCATTCACGTTGGTAATATTTTTGGCAGCTCTCAGTTCTTTCACCTCTTCTTGAAGCGCAATGATTGGTACTTTTAATAAATTAATATCATCACCAATAGTTTCACACCTGTTGCAGGTCCAAGAAAGCGATTTTTTGCTATTGATTGATCTCGTCTCACTAGATGATATATTTACACAGCCATGGTAGAAGGTACTTTTGCATATGCAACAAGTTAAACATAGATGCGGTTCGGTTCGTTTACCGCAGCATTTACAATGCATGATATTACTCATATTTTAAGCAAGTTAAAAAATATAAAAAAGATACAACAGGACTAAAACATTTTTCTCTCCCCTTTTTTAGTTCCTTGATCGGCAAGGTTAAATTATTCACGCATTTAAATTTGGAAAATCACAATATTAAGGCAATAGAAGAGTAGATACCAATCTCCCACTTGCAACCAGCATATAAACAGTTTCTATAGCACTATGCACCAAAAAAAATTAGAATTTAAGAATGTCTAATTATCACATAGATATCCAATACATTCAGAGCGAAACAAATCGCGACACACACACGTACGAGGTTGTATGTATAATAATATATATATATATATATATATATATATATATATATATATATATATATATATATATATATATATATATATAATATAGCTTATATACGGTCTACCGGCAGCTGGGCTCGAACCAACACCGATCAGTCACCTCGATTCAAGTACTGACGCCTTAAACCGCGCGACCACTGACCGACCCAGCAACTGCAACAAAAGGATTTATTCAGCAACACAAAATATAAGGAAGAGAAAATATTGCTACCGACTGGAGGATATACAAATACAAGTTAACAATAGGTCTTACCTAGTCCCAGTTTCCATGATTTGCAGGGGAGCTACCGCTATTCCAAAGGGGGGGGGAACTTTTCCATTCACCAAACCACCACCGACTGGTTTCCGTTACCTCCACATTCAAGTTCCAACCCTTGGTTCATAATTTTTGTAATGTCAGCAGTGGCCTGAGGAGCCACCGCCAATCCGCGCTTTGCAGTAAAAACGTCATTGTGGTCACTACACTTGTTGGAATGTTGTAACCTGCCGACTTTACATTTTTATCCGCAGTATAGAAATATAATTACGAAATTAAAATAAAATGTGCTTTATGACTTTAAACTATGTTGGAACTGGACTGCTTTGAAGTTTTAAAATTATTTGATTTTTAAAATATATTTCCTAATTAGACTTATTTTCCAATAATAATAATTTTCTATTAAATTTTCATTCTTATTGTCATAACTCCCCTGCCTCATGAAAGTTGGCCTCCAGTTTTAAGCTTGTCAGTTGTACAAAAAAAAAATATATGAAAATAAAATAAACTTGTAGATAAAAAATGTTCAACCTCTTTTAAATTCCTTTTTAAATAATGGGATTCTAAGGGTGATAAGGGTGAAGAGAAGAGAATATAATCTTAAAATTATAAAGTAAATCTAAAACATACCCCTCCTGGGGGGATTAAAAATTAAAAAAAAAAACAAAAAACAGATAAAGAAATTTCTATAGTATAGTTAAAAATTATTGATTATTTAGTACTCCAATGTTAGGGTAAAAAACAAAAATTCCTCTATTTTATTTGACTTATTTGAAACAATCCACCTCGTTGTTTATCACAGTTGTAGTGTAGATCTGCATATTGTAGAACCATACTACAAGGTTCGAACGTGGCAGATGTCAACAGCTGGGCTTGCTTTATCCCACAGGTACATAACATCGTCTGTTTTGGAACTGGTCAACCATTGTATGATCAATTTTCATTGGATGTATGTTAGCATGTAGCTAGGTGAACGAACTACTCTCCTTCACTCCATCTTTCTCCAAAGGCATAGACAATTGTAAGGTTGGACGAAGCTACCATTTTACATTGTGGTAAGGAAATGTTGCGTCTTCCTTTCCTGTGCCAACTGGTTTAATGTTGACCTTACTTTTGCATATATATAATTCGGCATGCCAAGGAGTAGGTGTCTGGGGTGTAACAGCTAAGTTGTGAGTCCTTTTAGAAATATCGTACTAGCCTACAGTGTGCTCCAGGTATTCCATGTACATGTAACAAGAATTCTTATATAAGCAGTATATTTTTAAACAAGTTTAATTATTTACCAATATATGCAAAAAAATATGTGTAGACTTAATATAAATAAAGTTCTATGTTAAGACTTCTCTTCCCCTGCTTTATTAAATACTCGTTTATATTAATAGAGAATAATGGTAATTGTTATAAATCACTAAGTACTTCATTATCCATAAAAAATATAATAAACCAATCTCTATATTGTTTATTCTGTGTATATATCTACATCAAAAATATATATCTCCCGTAAATTATAACTATTAATAATAACTCTAATTATCATAAACTTAAGAAGTTTATCTATTAATTAGACATTGTTTTATCTCATATCCTCTACCATTTATAAAACAAAATATCAAATCTTATGTATTCTGTTATTTAAAATATTTACCACCTCTGTTACTATACTTCATTAATTTTTTAATTCTATAATTATTTTATTTCTTTTTACTTTATGATATATCGACCAATATCTCACTTTCTAGAAATTTAAACACCTTTATTATAATATCCTAAGCATTAATAAGTTTTTTCTTACTACTTATATCTTTATGTTCCCCTTTTTTATTTTTTTTATTAATATAAAACCCTTTCTATTTCTTACTTACAATAAAAATATATCTTATACATCTGTCTATATCCTTTGTTACCCAACCAATCTCGATGTTTATAATTAAATAGTTTTTCCTTTTACCCCATAGTTTCGACATATTATCGTATCATTAACTCTAGTTACTTAAAGTATTCATTTTTACTTAACTTCAATTGTCTTTATTAATTACCACCTTCATTTTTGTTTAATTTGTTAATCTTAATTGTTTTCATCTCAATTTCCCATATTTATAAGTTTCTCTTATATAGTTTAAATTGTCAGCTGGATTCGCTGTATTTTTTGTAAATTCTATTTCCTACTTTTCTTTAAAGGCTGCGTTTCATTTACCTTATATTCTTTTCAAATTTCCCTGTTATTTTTATTTCAATATATTTATATCAATTCACATTCAATATATTTATTTATTATTCTTTACCTTTAATATTTCATTTAATTATTTCTTATTGCTTTGTTTAATGTTTTTTTCTCGATTACCATATTTATTCACTCATTGTTTTATTATTTTTTCTGAAATTAGCATATTCTCTCTTATTTTCGGTACCTATGCTATATGTTAATCTTATTTGCCCTTTTAATCTATTACCTTATTTTACTTAAATCCCCATGTATACTTTTAGTAAACATTTCAATGAAAATGTAGATTTATTTTACTCCCAATTTCATCATTCCCATATTAAACCTGAGGAAAAAACTAATTTATTTTATTGGATTTTTATCTATGAAACAAAAAAATAATAATTAAAAAAAAAGACATTAGAAAAATTGTCTTGTAATAAGAAAAAAAAATTATAACTAAATATATTCTCTATTTTCGAAAATTGGGACAGTCTTCAATATTTCACCTCTCACTTTGATATTTATCTAGTAGTTTTAGCTTACCACTAGCTTAAATATCCCAGCAATAACGTTTCATTGTTTGAGTACTGCTTCGTAGTTTTTAGAGAAATTAAGAAAAAAATAATAATAATAAACAATAAAAATATACATTTCAACAGAAAAAAAAATTACACACTTGATTCAACAACTGGACCCTCAGTTCCTTGCAGGACACATTCTAGACTATGTCCTGGTTTCAATGAAGTGAGGTCCCATATGCAAAAGAAGTTGTTTCCCTTGCGAAAAAGATTGTGTACTAGAGGAATCTCCTCTTTTACTTTCCTTTTGTGAACTCTTTGATTATTTTTATAAGTTAACAATACAATTTTGATAATAAAATATCCGATAACTATTACAAATCCTGTACACATTAATCCAAATTGTATATCATGATCGACATGATAGTTTCCTTCACTACGCGCTGGACTCACCACGGCCGGTATTATCCCTAAATTATTTCTTATATTATATTATATTATATTATAAAGATTATATAACCAATTGCAACTGACAAAATAATGTTCCAAATAAAAAATAAAGTATCACTATGTTGTCCATAAATATCTGAATATGAAACTCCTAAATTAGCTTCAACGTTATCTAGTATGCCTTGTATATTATCTTTTATCGAAGTGAAATTAAAATGGGGAATATCTAACGTCCAATTTCTGTTAGGACAGTCATCAGGTTTTAAAAATTTTGGTAAATTATCGTGGTCATTCGGTTTCATTACAAAAGACTTTAACTTAGACCAGGCAGCAGGAATTATATGCGGAATTGTAGATTCCCAAGGCATAGATTCCGAACATGGAAATCTTTTTGGAATTACTTACTACTTCCCCTTGTATATTAAGTTCGCAATGACAAGGTAAATATAATTTAATTGAACCTGGTACTGTATAGGCTGAGTCCTGTAATGATTGAAAAATTTTGACAAATTAATTTTGTTATATTTTTAGGATGTGTAATTACATAAGTTTCTTCAGCTATTTCAGAAATAACAGTATTAATTGATTTATGGCAACGCATAAGACAATTATGATTTATCTCTTCGATAGAAATTAGAAGCACCATAATATAACATTTTTGCACATACGTGACTGTGTAGCATATCTGCCAAAAATCGAGGTAAATAACATAATTTATCTTTAAAAGGTTGACAGTGTCGTAAGCCTGATTCTGAAATTTGTCTTACTTGTGGTTTAGAATTTGGGAGTAATTCTGTAACTGCTAAGAATAAAGTTTCATGTTCAATAACACAAGTTTTATTTTCCCATGCAAAAGGAGTTGTCGTTAATTGAAATAATTGCCGTGTTATTTGTTTTTGCGTAACTGCACTGAGATAATTACTTTGCTACGGTTAGTAAAAATCCATTAACCGTAGCAAAATATCTGCATTAAATAGGCGCCAAGTGAGTTGCCTTTTTACCACAAGAGTAGATGAGCTGTGCCGATTCTGCGCCAGGTCATTGACCTCGGTCTATAAATAGAAATCGCTGATGCTAGCATCCGGTGTCATATTCAAGGTTACCGTCTGTTACAGGTTATTGACTTTAATCTATAAATAAAAACCACGTGATGTCTGGACAGTATCCGGTGTCATATTCAAGGTCACCGTCTGTTACAGGTTATTGACATTAGTCTATAAATAAAAACCGCTGATGCTAGCATCCGGTATCAGGTTCAAGGTCACCGACTGTTACAGGTGATTGACCTTATTCTATTAATAAAAACCGCTAATGCTAGCACCCGGTGTGGTTGATCATTTTTAAAAATAGAAACCACGTGATGTCTGGACAGCATCCGGTATCATATTCAAGGTCACCGTCTGTTACAGGTTATTGACCTTAGTCTATGTGACACCTAGACAGCATCCAGTAACAGATCCAAGGTTAACATCTGTTTAAAGTTATTCACTTCAGTCTATAAATAGAAACCTCTGATATCACAATCTGTTGTCAAGTTCAAGGTTACCGTTTGGTTTTATGAATGTATTATTATTATTCAGTATTAAAAATATCGATAGCAATGTTTTTTATAGTTGTAGGCAGATGATTAAAAGAAATATTTTCTAACAAAATTTCTTTATTAAAGTTATAATAACACAAAATAAAATTGAAACTATTATATTATATATCATAGTTTTCAGAAGGTGACCAACTGCTATAATTGTAGTCATCTCCCCATTTTTCATTGTGTTCTTGTTGCCAGGATGCTGTTTCTGTCGTAGTAATAAATTTTTCTGTCTGTTTTTGTTGCTGCAGCTGGTCCTGTTTTAACTGTTGTTGTTGTTGAAGGCTACGTCTACACTTCCAAATATGTTTGACTAGACGATGTTTTAACACACGATGATAAGGTACTAATGGACAGGTGACTAATTCTGTAAAAAGAACATAAAAATATAACATTTATTACAGGACTGTATGTTCAACATTCTTACCACTATACTGTTCCGTTTAGAACGGGGATGAGTGATATTATTATGGTGGTATCAAAACAATGATACTCTTGCAAGTTTTAGACAAATATTTATATGAACAGAATTGAACATCTTGGAGTGGGGGGCTCATGGTATACTTTTTTATTACTATGATTAGTTTGGACTTTGCAGATTAAATTACGTTTGCAAAAATTTGTAGGTGTTTTCTGAATCAAATCTATTAGGTTATAGCTTAACATCTTTAAAATGCTTAGTGCAGTTGTTTCTGACATTGATTCTAAAGCAAATCAGGTATTAAATTACTTTATTGATTATATTTAACAGGAAATAAAATATCATCCTATATCTGCTGATTTAGTGATTTTAAAGGAAATACATTATCAAAAGATATCAAGTTACTGAAAAATGCTGATGCAGTGTTCGATTTGTGTATGCTCTATAAAATATTATTCAGTTATAAAAGTATCTTCAGCTGAAATGGATCTACAGAAATTAAATAAAGAGACATTAGTCAAAGTTGTGAAAAACGGACAAAAATGGACATAAAAATGTATGAAATAAGAAAAAAATTACATAATTTGGAACTGAAGTTGTCTGTATATAATCTAATGTATTGAAAATAAATCATTATGAAACTTAAAACTATCTTTAATTTCTTATAATTTTTAATTCATCATATAATTAAACATCAGTAAAAAAAATGGTGAAAAGGGGTATACTGTCAGTTAATTGAAATTAGTGTTGCTTCCAGTTAAAAGTAAATAGTAGTATTGTTAAATTTCTTATAAGCTGGTAAATTAGTAAGCCAGACTACTATTTTTCGTTTTGACAACTTGTATCTTAAAATGCCAATACTAGGGTACTACCATGAACTATTCTCGTTCTATTGTTGTAATTAGTGCGTTTATAATTTTAAAGAAATAATAACATGCACATATGTTTAACATTTAGGACACCCTGTATAATATATATATATATATAATGTTAAATAACAAACTCCTCAATTATTTACATTGATAGAAAATATAGGCAAAGTTTAAATAAACTTTACGGCACCTTATTTTCTACAAATTAGCTGAATCAACAAAAACTGTAATACACCTTATTTCCTGCAGATTCACTGAGTTAGCAAAAAATGTAATACGACGTCTTATTTCCCGCAAAATAGCTGAATCAACAAAAAATGTAATACGACACCTTATTTCCCGCAAAATAGCTGAATCATCAAAAATTGTAATACGACACCTTACTTCCTGCAAATTCGCTAAGTCAGTAAACATTGAAATTTGACACCTATTTCTCCAAATTCACTGATTTTGCAAATTTACAGATTCCGGTGTAATGATCTCTACATTTAGTTACGTGTACTATAAAATGATGCACACTTGGTCAGTTTCATCAGTTCTCATTTATCACCATCTGTGAGTAATCTGTTTTGAGTTTTTTAATTGAACAGTGCTGTACTTCTGTATTGTGTGTGTGTGGAAAATCTTTTTAGATTAGAAGGAAATTTAGCCCTTCTAAAATTTTATTTAGCTAAATTGCAAAACTTAAAACAGTCTTGTACGAAAGTAGGAAGTGGTATAGTTGGTAATGTTAGTAAAAAATGCAACCGCAATTTAGTGTGGCATACTATTGATTCATGTTTTAGTGGAAGATTGTGTACTGGAATTATTGCAAATTTAAGTATCAAGGACCCATTATGTTTCTTAAATAAAGCTTTTACTAGTTTCAGCGTAAAATTAAAGTACTTGTTAATAATTCAATGCTTAAAGTAAATGTAGTTTTGGTATGCGATTTCATTAAACCTCAAAGTGGTGATATTAAAAATAAAACATTTCCTACAAAAAATCACATCATTGATATTAACACTAATTTAAGACAATGGTATAAACAGTATGTAATTCATCCTCTAACATAAAAATTGGAGGAGTTTAATGAAAAAGATTCCGGCTGGGCGCTTCTAGAAATTCTACATTTAAAAGTAAACATTAATAATTTTTCCCCTTTACAAGATGGGTCATCAACATATGTTGCCCTTCCAGATTTCATCTTACGGAAAAAAGCTGTAATAAATGTTAAAAATAATGATCAATTTTGTTTTCTGTGGGCTGTAGTTTCAGCTTTGTACCCAGCTAATAATACACATCCAGAGAGGGTGTCAAGTTATCCACATTTCAAAAATATTTTAAATTATGATTCTCTTGATTTTCCAATTAAACTTAACGACATAGAAAAGTTGGAAAAACTAAATAATTTATCTATTAATTTATACTACATAGAAAACAAAAGTATCCTACCTCTTTCTTTAAGTGAAAATAAGGATAATAATACAGAACATATTAATTTATTAGTGTTATCTACAGATAATAATAATTCTGCAATAGAAAATAATATTAATGGAGTCTGTAGCAATAATTTATCATTTTGCATGGATTAAAAGAATGTCAGCGTTATTTTCAAAACAACTATCTTCTCATGGGCATAAGACTTTCATTTGCTGTAGAAGTTTAAATTATTTTGGCTCTGATAATTTACTCAAAAAACACTTATTTTACTGTACTAATATGAATAAATGTGCATTAAGAGTGCCAAAAGAATCTGAAAAATATTTTTGAATTATTTCAAACACTATAATTATAAAGAAAAAGTTCCTTTTGTAATATACGCTGATCTTGAAAGCATCTTGGAACCATGCACTAATTTAGGTCTGAGAAATTGTAATTGGAATTGTAATGTAAATTTAATTTATATCGAGGAGAGGACTGCATAAAGTTGTTTATTTCCGAATTGCGAAATATTTCACAATTTGTAAATGATATATTTGAAAATGTAAAGCTCATGGAAAACTTGACACCTGCACAAGAAATAATTTATGCAACAGCAACCCATTGTCACATTTGTAAAAAACCTTTTACATTAAATCAGATTAAAGTTCATGACCATTGTCACCTTACATCTATATATAGAGGACCTGCACATCAAAATTGTAATCTCAATTATAAAAATTCTTGCAATATACCTGTTGTGTTTCACAATTTGAGTGCATATAATGCAAATTTTGTAATAAAGCAACGGGCTACGGGCTTTTTAGGAACCATTAAACTTTTACCAGTTAATATAAAGAAAAATTTATTTCATTTACTAAAACAGTTGATCACACCAAAATTCATTTAAGATTTATTGATTCCTTTAGATTTATGGCTAGCAGTATAAATAAATTATCTTTATATTTAGAAAACACAAAAAAGTCTATTACTAAAAGTCAAAATGATAAGGAATTTGACTTACTAACAAGAAAAGGAATTTTCCCATACGATTATATTGATTCGTGGGAAAAACTCTCTGAGACGAGTTTACCTTCAAAAATAAGCTTTTATAATCATTTACATGATGAAAATGTTAAAGATGAGGATTATCAACATGCCATTTAATGTTTGGAATACATTCAATATAAAATCCTTAGGCGAATATTCAGATTTATATTTAAAAACAGATGTTCTCCTTCTTGCAGATATATTTGAAAATTTTTGTGAAACTTGTTTATCAACGTATGAGTTGGATCCGTCTCATTTTTATACAGCTCCAGGTCTCGCATTTGATGCGATGCTTAAAACAAGTGAAGTACAATTGGAGCGTTTAACAAATATTGATAAAGTTATGTTTATTGAAAGATGCATCCGTGGCGGAGTGTCTCAGTGTTCTAATAGATATGCAAAAGCTAATAATAAATATATGGGTGATCAGTATGATCCAACTCAAGAATTTACATATTTAATGTATTTTGATGTAAATAATTTATATGGTGCAGCAATGTCTGAATATTTACCATATGGAGAATTTATATTTCTAGACGGCGATGATCCTGAAATAAAAAATTTAGAAATAATGAATATTCCAGATGATGCCGACATTGGTTATATTTTTCAATGTGAATATCCTTCTTACCTCTATCGATTTCATAATGATTTACCATTAGCTCCAGAACACATGATTCCACCGATGCCTTCGTCAAAATCAAAATTTTAGCTTCAATATATAATGCACTTCCATTTGGTAGAGTGTAAACATCCTGTTGCTGGATAGGTATACGAATTTCATCATTATTATTTAAAGATGTAGATGCATAAGGTTGATGAGTATGTTTCTCAGAATAAATAATAGAATTATCAAAATATGCTTTTTCATTTACCATTAATATATCCATATTTCTTGCAATTATTACTAAGACAAAGTCTTCAGTAATCTGCTGTTATAAATTACCTTAAAGCCAAGTGACTCAAGAAACTTTCGATTTTTTAATGTTATCGGTTTGATGATACGTGTAGAAATGATGGCAGATTTATGGCTTTTATATAGTTTTTTTCGTAGATGCGTTTATTATACCTTACTACCATTGTGATTATTTATCAAGCTTTTTCAAATGCAGTCTTAACGACACTAATTCTTTTTTGAAATTGACTATCTTTCTATCTTGATCTACTATTTTAATAACAATTTCATAAATTACTTGACTATTTATTGGTGAATAGATCACATTTATCGTACTTTCTACTATTTTAAATCCTGCGGGTACCGTAGGGCAAAATTCAAGAAGTATGTGAGCTTTCTTATCATTAACGTAGGAACCACTTACAATATTACACTCTATGCAAATACTATTTATGCTAAAAATGTTAACTGGAAAATCAGATTCGTGAGAATGGTATGCGGTCAATTTACGTGGTTTAAAACCTAGCCATGATCCTATTGAATCGTCTTTAGTTAAATCTATTATTTCACTACATTTAATTGTACATTTAAAAGTATTATTATTAGCCTTTATCGAAATGAGTACTCACTATATCGTTTTCATCATTTATTGCTAACCATAAAGCTTGTTGAAGGTATTTATTCATTGAATCAATTTCATACGTCCCTTCAGAAATCTCAATATATTTCCCTTCTAAGCCATAATACAATTTATTATTTCTATGTTTCTCAATATTGGGAATTGAATTATATGATTCAAAACTTATTAACCCCAAAACATAATCATCACTAGCTTCCAAGTTAATTGGAGGGTGATATCTAGATGAAAGAGTTGAACTTCTTCCAGATGAAGTGAATGTATACGACATCTTGAGTGTTAGAACTATAATGTGAAATAATGCTCTCAGCATTCTTATACAAAAATTTCAGACATAAATGACCGCAGTTGACGGTATTAAATGATTGTAATTGTACATTATTATAAAGTATTTTACACAATCCCTTAGTATTTAAATAAGTAATTAGCTTTTGTGGTGGCTTTAGGTTACCATAACTATCAAAATACACCGCTTCTTTTTCTTCTTCTTTTTATATGCAGTCCAATGTGTTCCTGGACCTTGTTCACTATCTAAATTAATAATACCTCTTTCATTATAATGTATTCGATGTGGTAAACTATCTTTCATAAACACACCTCGAAAATGTGGTATTTTTAATTTTTTAGCTAACCTTACTAGATCTAAATTGGTAAGGGCTCGTTTTGGTAATTTTATCGGAATCTTTTTGAAAATTTCTTGCTTGCTAAAAAAAGACCGAAACCTTGTTTGTAAGGTCTCATGTAAAGTCCTTTACCCACTTCTATTTCAACAATTGTTCTATTATGACGTTTGCTTTCTTCAAGTTGTTCTCCAGCAGCTTTAGCATCATTTACAGCCTTTACAATTCCTGCTGCTCCCCCATTTAAAACACCAAGTGCACTTAAACCAGCAAATAGTTGTATCAATGGTAGAAATCCACCTCGTTTCGGTATTGGTATTACTCGAACTGGTTTAATATTTTTGTTCCTTTTTACTTTGTTGACAGATTTCAAAGCTATCTTGATTGCACCATTCATATCATGATTTTTATTTCCTTTAAGACTCATTCGAGCATGCTTTGTTAGATCTTTGAAATGTAGTGCACCTTCAGTTTTTACAGATTTTCTTTGTTTTATTTTACGTTTTTTTACATTTTTAGTATTAGTACAACCCATACCTAGTTTAACTTTTGCTTTCATTGCCATTGCTACATCTGCGGCAGCTGTCTTCTCTCCAACAGATGCGTCTGATAAATAGTCTCTTTATTGCCTTCTCCACCAATATCTGATCTGCTAAGTGTTTTTTATCCAAACCTTTTTCTCTTCTACTGGTAAATTATTTATGACAGAGTTCAAAATACCTTACCTTTACCCACTTTTTCTTTTCTATTATACATTATACATAAGCATTTGTCTCTAACAAACGATTACAACTACAACGTTATCTTGTAAATGATTATAATTTGAAGTTATCTTCTTATATATATATATATATATATACCTTATGGTTTACAATTTGTGTACAGTTTACTTTAGTCATGCGTATTGTCAAGCAGTCTCTTGATTTACCAATTAATGATAATAACATTAAAGAAAAGAAAACCTATAAAAACATGGACAACTTCTTCCATCCACTATTCGTTGCCTAATAGTTGGCCCTTCAAACTGTGGTAAAACTAACATTATGATTATCCTAATCGAACATCCTAATGGGTTGAAATTTAAAGATATTTATATTTTCTCAAAATCTTTGTATCAATCAAATATTAATACTTAGAAGAATTTTTGAAACCTATCAAAGAAATTGGTTACCATTCATTTAACAATTGTGACAATATTTTACCACCCGAAAAAGTAAAACGAAACTCGATATTTATCTTTGAAATTATATGAACTCTAGTGTCTTTATTTTATTTTTGCTTATTTTAAATACTTATTTAGTGTCAAGAGGGCCAAAACCTAAAATTTTGATGATGTCGCTTGCGACAAACAAAATGTTATGAGAGATTATTTCAGCATGGGTCGTCATAAAGAGGTAGACTGTTTTTATCTTTGTCAGACGTATACACACATTCCAAAACATCTAATACGTGACAATGCAAATGTTCTGGTTATTTTTAAACAAGATGATTTGAATTTAAAACATATATATGAGGATCATGTTAATACTGACATGACCTTTAGTCATTTCAAAAACATTTGTTCAGTGTGTTGGAAAAATAAATATGGTTTTGTAGTTGTTGACAAGGACAGTGACATAAATAATGGCAGATATAGAAAAGGATTTGATCATTATATACATATATAAAGCAGACAAGCTGCCTCAGGTTTAGTATTTTGTTCAGAGACTTCATTTTACTGCTTCAATAAGTAGAGTATATTCTATATCTCTTGCTGCTTCAGACTTACTTTTTACTGCTTTGGAGCTGCTTTTTACTGCTTCAGAGCTGTTTTTTACTGTTTGGGTGCTGGTTTTTACTGCTTCGGAGCTGTTTTTTACTGCTTTATAGCTGTTTTTTACTGCTTTGTAGCTGTTTTTTTACTGCTTTATAGTTGTTTTTTACTGCTTTATAGCTGCTTTTTACTGCTTCAGAGCAGATTTTATTATTTCAGACCTATTTGTTACAGGTACAGATCTGTTTTCTACTGGTTTAAATTTATACTCGTGCAGGATGAATTAAAAATAAATTGGAGTAAAGAAATTGCTAATAGAAAAGAGAAATGTTATAAAGTATAAGTTGAATGCACTGAAAGAAGGTGACATAATTCAGGAACAATCATTCTTTCCTATTACAAAACGATTACAGACAATTGCAGAAAAATTAGATGGAGAAACTAATATTAAAAGTGAGCCTATGGAAGATGATATTAAACCAAATGTATCATTTAAAAATAGGAAATTTCTACATCAAGCACGGAAAACTTCTGATGGACCAAGTTTTTTAGATACATCTATTATTGCTGAAAACATTTCAAATAATAACGATAATACTCAAGAGGATAACGATCAAAACAATGAGGATGTGGATTAAAGCGTACAAGAGACAAAGGAATTGATTCAAAATATTTCTAATTCACCAGCTACAATATCGTACTTAGATCAACTTGATTCTTTACCAAGAGAATTTATCCATAAAATGATTGGCGACGTTCAGAATAAATTTGATTTTACATATGGTGTAAGATATGATCCAGAATATAATGAGCTAAAGATTGGTAATGCATCTATAAAATTTGATGGTCAAGATTTAGTAATAGGTGAATTAGCTTATAAAGGAACTCCTGGACTTTATAAATTACTGTTTAAAAAACATCCAGTTGGTTTTAAAGAAAGTGATCGGAAAACCTATTTAGATATTGTAAAACGAACAAATGCTAATAAAAGAAACTATTCGGAAGATGGACAAATTCAAGGTAACGGTTCTTACAAATATAAAAACATTGTCTCCGCTTTGAATGTTCATCCACCTACACCACGAAGACCCCGAACTACCACTTCCTTAATGCGGAAAAGGTTGGAGGGTATGTTAAAAGAAGTTTCCAGTAATCCGATAGATTACGTGCATTGGAATGATCCAAATGAGCTTATAGAAAGGTCTTTTAGTTGCCTCGCAGACAGCTGGCTATACAGGTCATACTAATGAAATTGTTTCCATCATTGAAGAATTACGTGAATCTAGAATAATAGAATAAAATGACTATTGATAAATTTGGTAGACACATAAACGAAAAAATGAATCTTTGGAAGAAGAAAGAGATTTATTTCAAATATTTGCAACTAATATTGTAGAGAATAAAATGAGAGAAATGTATTATAACATTATTTTAACGTTTGAGTCTACTACCTTTCAAGAAAATAGTAGAGTATTTAATATCTAATGTAAAAACATGTCACACATTTTTTTACGAGTTTGTTACCATTGAATATGTAGTTGGTTACCCTGCTGATATTGTTACAAATATAAACAAGAAAGAATTTTCAATGGAAGAACTGGTTAATTTACAACTGAAACGTGGAGACAACATATCATTTCGAGAAAGGAATGAAGAAAGTACAAATAGCAGTTTATTTTTAGAATTTTTTATACGAGTGGCTATAGGTTTTTAGGAAAATATGAAATCTGATAGTATCAAAAGTAATGATAAATATTCAACAAATGTTAAAGAAGATATTGTTAATGAGTTACACAAGCCTGCAAGAATAAATTTTAAAAGACGTAGGGTTGTAATTAAAGGATTGTATGATTTGATACAAGCTGATTTAATTGAGTTAATACCATATTCAAAAGACAATATAGGTTATAAGTACATACTAATAGTTATTAATTGTTTTTCAAAATTTGTATATACCTCACCACTTAAGAGTAAGAATTAGATGTCACAAGTGCAATGAATAGTATTTTACAAAAATTTTTAAAAAATCCAAAGAACTTACAAACTGATATGGGAAAGGAATTCTACAACGAACATTTCACGAAACTAATGAAGAAATATAACATTAACCATTAAAGTGTATATAGTACAAAAAAAGCTTCCATTGTTGAACGAGTTATTAGAACTATTAAAAATATGCTATGAAGTGCTTTTAATTTAGCAGGATCTTATACATGGATTCATACGTTAGAAGAAATAGTTCATAAATATAATAATACAGTACATTCTACAATAAAATTAAAACCTGCTAATGTTACCTTAAAAAATGAGAAAGCTATATTAAGGAAAACTTACACTCATTTGAAAATGGCTGCCAAAATATCAAAATTTCAGCTTGGGGATCATGTGAGAAGTAGCAAATACAGAGAGGCATTTAAAAAATCCAAATTGGTCAAGTGAAATTTTTATCATAATAAAAATAAAATTAACTAATCCAACAACTTACTTATTACAAGATGAAAAAGGTGAAGATATAAGAGGAGGCTTCTATGAGTTGGAATTACAGAAAGTAAAGCATCCTCGAGTTCACTTAGTTGAAAAAGTGTTGCAAAAAAAGCGTAATAAAGTTTTAGTTAAATGGCTAGGTTTTGATAAGAAACATAATAGTTGGATTAGCAAATATAATGTATTGTAATACACTTAATGTACCAAAGCTTATAAACATTTTTAAAATGTGTCATTAGATTTCATTTATACAACGCAAGTATTTCTACTTTTGAAATATTAAGCGTTTGCACTTCTACAAACTATTTATTTTAATAATTCATGTAATTAAAAATAACACATTGTCTGAAGCTATTTATTTGTGGCATAATTTTAGTCTTTCTTAAGTTTTATTGGGTTTTTGCCACACTTCTGAAAAATAATAAAAATTAATTAAATAAGCCCTTGCGCCAAACGGAACAGTCAAGGGTTACCCTTGAAACCAAGTTTGCCTAACCAAAAAATCTCACACTGAAAAAAGCAGATAAGTAAAAAATAACAAAAATCACATCACTATCGCGCACTTCCGTAATATTGACGTTTCGAAAAACTCTCTGTTTTCGTTTTCAAAATAGTAGTAAAATATTAAACCGTTTGTCAAGTTTGACAGTTTAAAATTTGTTTATCTGCTTCCATAGAGGTGTTAAATGATTTTTATTTTATTTTTACTTATTTCTTCTTGATACAACTGTAGCCAACAATGATCGATGTTTACAGAACAGTTTGACACACACTTATCTCCGTCATGTATTGCATCCACATATTCTTTATTGGTGGCATTAGTAGCTTGAATGGGTTGTTTCACGTAACATATCCTTAAATTACCAATATTAATGTTTCCCTCGGGAGTAAATGAAAATCCAATTGTACGAGGTATGCAAGGTTCGTTAAAATCACGATGATGATAACGATGAGATCTACATCCGAATGTATCGAGACTCATCGTGTAGAATGACTAGAAATCATTTGATATGCAACCTTATAGTATTTGACCTAAGGAGGATATGTGTGACATAAAAACGGATAACTGACCAAAAACGGATAATTGTCACATAAGAACGGATAACGGTGATGTAAACGTGACATAAATAAGGGTAACTGTGACAAAAAACGGATAACCGTGACATAAAAACGGATAACTGTGACGTAAAAACGGATAACTGAGAAGTAAAAAAACGGATAACGGTGACGTAAAAACGGATAACCGTTACATAAAAACTGATAACTGTGACATAAAAACGGATAACAGTGACTTAAAAACGGATAACGGTGACGTAAAAATGGATAACAGTGACGTAAACGTGACGAAAATAAGGGTAACTGCGACAACCTAAGATATTATTTTAGCCTCTTTTAGCTCCTCGATAATTGCTACAATTTCGTTATCGTGAGATGTATTTTTAGCGTTCTGAGAGGCTACCAACAGCCTTAGATGATCGACAAGTTCGTTGGGATCATCCCAATAAATCTGTTCCATCGGTTTTGTATTGTAAGTTAACTTGTTAGATACTAAGTCTCTGCCCGTAGTTTTACACGGTCCTTTAATGAATAGCAGTCTAATAATTTCTCTATACTTAAACAAACTGGAGCTCTTTAAGCGTTCTTATGTCACGATTATCCGTTTTTGGTCACAGTTATCCGTTTTTATGTCACACATATCCTCCTTAGATCAAATACTATAAAGTTGCATATCAAACGATTTCCAGTCATTCTACATGATGAGTCTCGATACATTCGGATGTTGCTCTCATCGTTATCATCATCGTGATTTTAACGAACCTTGCATACCTCGTACAATTGGATTTTCATGTACTCCCGAGGGAAACGTTAATATTGGTAATTTGAGGATATGTTACGTGAAACAACCCATTCAAGCTACTGATGCCACCAATAAAGAATATGTGGATGCAATACATGATAAAAGCGCCAAGAAAGTCATATTTAAAGAATTACAAAGGAAATTTCTAAGTTACACAAAGATTTGAAAACTAGTGCTAAAGCGGGAAAAGATAGCGTATTTAGTATGGTTACAGATATAGTTGATGTACTTAATGCGGAAGCTAAACGGCTTACAGATGCTATTAACCAACTGAGTAAGAAGCAAGAGGAGGATGTCGAAGATATTAAAAAAATGGTTGACACACTAGAGCAGCACATACTGAAAACTATTAATATAAATTCCATTTAGGAGTATCATCGGAAATTGGTGGTTAAACATCAGTTCAAAATGTCTGCGAATCAAACATTTCAAGGAAAAAATGCAACTGATAAATGAGCTTCATAAGCCTATAAGAAAAAACTATGCTCGCAGACGTACGATTATTAAGGGGCTCGTTGACCTTCGGACTGATATCGTCAACGTAATTCTCTAGCTTCGCGTTTCGGGTTTTTAATTCATTCAGGTTGACCTCCGGCTCCTGTAATTTGGTTAGAAGTCCTGCGCAATCGTGTTGATACTTGGTTTTGAATTCATTAACGAAATATTTCTCAACTATGTTATTGCATTTTACATAGAATTCCGGAGATATCCAAGAACAACTCTTTTCGTACGTAAGTTCCAGAAATACTATTATACTGATTCTCGTGTATATAGTATTTGCTCTCATACGTAGGAGGGCAAAATATTGCATAAGTTTTTTTGATCTTTTATTATGTAGTCAGTTACACGAATAGCCAGCAGAAGAAATCTTTGCTCGATTACGACACCTTTAAGAATCATGCTTTCTTCGTCATCGACTGCTCGAGGCGAGACGAAAGCATGAAATCGGTTACCGTGGATGTAAGATTGGACATTGAAGCAACCCAAAGTTTTCCCGCTAATACCAGCGCCTACTGCATAATCGTACACGACTGTATCATGGAACACCTCCCACTTAGCGAAATCGTTAAGAATCTAGCATAAAAATGAGATGTTGTGTGAGGAATATGTGAGTCGTTTGATAATCGTCCGAGATGAAGTTTGTGGTTTTAGTCATCCAGGGTTTTATGTTACTGAGTACCAACAGGAGTTATGAATTGTATCCCAAGGAAATGACGATTCAGGACGCGCGTCAAGTGAACCATTATTTGTTGAAACCGCCTACGAGTTTTCGCAGTTTGTCTCGGTCGAATCAGAAACAAGTAAGACACACAGAACAGAAAATAAACGGCATCCGTTATTCGTCTGGAGATATAGAATACGACAAGTTGAACGCTATACTGGGCGATAATCTGCTGCGTGCCGATATAATTTATGTGAGTGGTCATAGAAATAGGTGTATTTAATATTAATAGACAATTTGAATCTTAGGTTAGTAAAAACGCACTAAGCTAATTCAACTTTTAAAAATGATTAACTAAACTGATATATAAGCTATTACTGAAAAAAATTCGCTGCAAACAGGTTTCGCTTATCTCTGCCACAGATCTTTACTTTTTTCTTTAGTATACTGCGCATGTTTTTTCTGTTAAGTTAGATTCTATTTCCATATGCCAAGCCGCATATCTCTACTACAGGTCTTTAGTTTTTTCAATAGTCTACTGCGCATGTTGTTTCTCTTAGGTTAGGTCGCTACTGCACATGTTTTTTCTGTTAGGTTCTATTTCCATAAGCAAGTAGCTTATCTCTGCTACAGATCTTTACTTTTTTCTATAGTCTACTGCGCATGTTTTTTCTTTTAGGTTAGGTCGCTACTGCGCATGTCTTTTCCCTTAAGTTAGGTCGCTACTGCGCATGCTTTTTCTCTTAGGCTAGGTCGCTACTGCGCATGTTTTTTCTCTTAGGTTAGGTCGATACTGCCCATGTTTTTCCTGTTAGGTTAGATTCTATTTCCATATGCCAAGTCGCTTATCTCTGCTACAGATCTTTAGTTTTTTCTATAGTCTGCTGCGCATGTTTTTTCTCTTAGGTTAAGTCGCTACTGCGCATTTTTTTTCTCTTAGATTAGGTCGCTACTGCGCATGTTTTTTCTCTTAGGTTAGATCCTTAGGTTAGGTCGCTCCTACCAGTACTTTTGTCAAAAAATTGAATTCCCAAAATCATTTATTAAACCTTTCTAACCTTTTTCAGAATTACGGAAAAATTTGGAAAATCTCTGTATGAGGCCATTTTGGTGAATGTCCAAAAATGTGTTAAAAAATTCTGAAAATTTTTTTGCGGATTCCTTGAATGTGTACAAATAATTTTTGTCAGATGAGATTTTTTCCAATACTTTCCCGGTTTTCAGTAGAACGATTTCTGATATGTGAAAATTTTTGCATGATTGTGGCCATTTTAAGAGCAACGGAAAATTTCTCCCCGAAATCTAAGTGAACAGTCTTGTGGGGCTTTCCAAGACGAGCATTCCCCTATAAAAAAGTCCGGCAAAATCTCAATCTCGTGTTCCGTAGGGTCATTTTTGTGCGATAAATCTAGTTTTTTCCATGCAAATCCATTTTTGGTGTCAAATTCCGCGAAAATGAAGACCCAAAGCGAAAATTGAGAAAGAGCGATCGATAGGGAATTTTATGACAAACATTTTTTTAAAAAAATCATCTCAAATGGTCCAACCCTAAGGGGTGTACAGTAATTTGGGTTCGTTCGATTTGGCTTCGCGCCACTGTGCGGCGGTGGTGGACTAACATCCCGATGCGGTCGCCAGGTACAGGCGGCCTAGGTTTCAACTCCTGGGCGCGGGGTAATTTGAGACATGTCTTCTGTTTCAGGACGGTCAGGATCAGCGGAGCGCTGTTCCGATTCATAAAATATTTATTTTATTTATTCCGGTTCGTGAAAAATTACCGGAACGCTGTTCCGATTCTTAAAATATTTGTTTTAAATATGAAATCTGAAATCATACGTTATATGTTACTCTGAGATATTTCTAGAAATTCATAAAAATTTAATTGTCGAGTGCAACAAATGTCATAAATTTCCGCATGATTTAGAAGATTATGTTGTTTAATAAGATTTAGCAATAATGTTAAATCCATGGTGATACTGTTCTCTTCTATAAAGGAACTAAATGGACTGAGTTAAAAAACAGAACAGAATAAGACCTAAAAAATTTTAAAAATTATTTTACTAGCAAATACCTAACATTAAATATAAATAAGACTAAATACGTACCTTTTTATTTACACGATAGATCTGCCCCGATGTTTAATAAACTTACTGTTAATAATGATTTCTGTATAGCAGCTGTAAATCAAATGAAGTATCTTGGAATAGTGCTTGACAGTAGGCTAAGGTGGGATATGCATGTAAGAAAAATTATTTATAGGTTCAAATGTTTAAAAGCTTTTTTAGATCTTAAGCAAATGAAAATTTTATATCACGCCCTCATAGATTCACATTTGGCTTATGGAATATTAGCATGGAGAGGTGCATTGAACTGTTATTTAAAACATCTGCAGGTATTACAAAACCTGGTATTAAAAATAATTTTTAGAAAGGATATTAATTACTCCTCAGATTTGCTATATAAGGATGTTTGTGTAATGGACATTAGATCTAAAAAAAATTATCAGTGTGTTTTATATCAATGACAGTTAAATACACCAATAAGTCCTATTATTGAAACAAAGGGAAACACTCATAATTTAATACCTGGAAAAATGGAAAATAGGTACCTGTGGGCAAAGAAGCTTTACTTTTTTAAGTATTAAAGCATATAATTTTATTCCCTTGAATTTTAAACTTATAAGAATAAATAATATATTCAAATGTAAACTAAAGAAATTCATTCTCGATGAGACAAGAAGTAATATAAATGATGTTATAAATCCAAAACATATTTATAATGTGCTATTATGGTGTTGCAATTTCTATTTTAATGTGGCCATTTTTTATGTATTGGTTTTATATTGATGTGTAGTATGTTTTTTGCATTCACTTTGTGTAGGTATATGTATATATCTTTTCTTTTTTTTACTTGTGATTTTATGTATATCTTCATGCGCAGTATTCGTTACTTATATGAAGTAGTTCATTTGTTTCATTTGTAAGTAGGTAAAAACAACTTTTTATTATGTACCTTTGGATAAATAAACTTCTATTCTATTCTATTCTATTCTATTTAGACAGTTGTCGAAAATATTTAAATTTACACTATTTTTATTGCATAATGTAATTTTATGGATATGGATTGCTTTGCACCTACAAAAGGAAACGCTGGTTAAGCTGTTACAAAACATTCTTCAGGTAATTTCACTTGTACAATGAATATTTATATTATTATATATTACATGTATTCATATATTATTTACATCTATCTTAAGCTTTTAGATTAAATACAGAAACATTTTGCATTCACGTGTACCTGCGTAACATAAACGAGATATTCCTAATTAAATGGAGTTTTTATTTATATAAAAATCCTGCAGATAAGCACGGTGCAATGTGATTAATAACCTATGCTGCATTTTTTTTACAGTAAGTATCTAGATTTACACAACCAACATTAAATTCAATAAGTTCCATAATTTCCAAATGAAATTCCACCCCATGCATCTAAATTGTTTTGTACAAAAATATTATGCAAAACAACAAAACATATTTTTATAAGTTTCATTGACCTAACACCCAGATTTATATCATAATAGTTTACACACATACAACTACAAGCTTAATGCTTTTAGCTGTATGTACTGCTGACATGAGACAATATTTCTGTCACAGATTTTTTATGATAAATAAATAACGAAAAATTACTACTTTGAGACTTAATGTTGAAGTGTGAGTTTTTTTCAGCAATAAGAACAGTAGGTAATTATCTCAAATCATTTACCAAGTCTTTAGACAATCTAACCATTTTTAGTCTAAATCAAACGCATAGCATCTTTAATAAAATATTTCTTCTATTGCGACCAATGTGTGCTTGAGTTTTTATAATATGTGCAAAATTTGTTTCTGATTAGCCCTTTTTAAAAAAATTGTTATATTTGTTTAGTATAAGGATGACATATGATAGATATTTTACGTTTTCTCGCATACGACATCTAAAATCGAGTGGCTGAAACCACTCGTTGCAAATTCTACTAAAAATTTTAGAATGCGATATTCGAGAATATCAATTTGAAAAATTTTAATAGAGTTTCTCACAAAGTCGTATACGACATGCACAGATCGAGAATCGGGTCCCTGGTCAGTATTTTTCGTCCAATGATCTGTGGTCAGTTCATCCAATGATCTGTGGTGGTCAGTATATTAGAACTTTTGAGGCCCAGCAACAATTACAAAATAAGTTTTTTCAAAGTTGAAATATTACAGTCCATAAAATCTACTTCCATCATATAAATCACTCATATACTATGAAGTGGACAGTGCTTCAGAATATTTGTTCTAACAGGTAGTAAATAAAACATGTTAAACTGTCTAGCTTCTATTCAAGGATCATGAAAGCTTAACATTCTCAAGATGGCCCTGCAGTCAATGCATTACTTTATGTAAACAAATTACATTAGTCTTTCTACGTTGATTTTCCAAAGTTCCAAGACCAAATCTATTAAGCATTTCTAATTGAGGGAACCCAACAGAAGGATATCATCCATTACTTTAAAACTAATATATTTTAAGAATTTACGCTCAACATTTTCAAGACTATCCACATGTACAGCAGTTTCTTAATGTTGAGATGGTCACCCCAGGTCAAAAAATTGGTGTCTAAGTCGTTTGTCTTTCTCTGTCGCGTTTGGTATGTAGTCGACGGCTTGTCTCAAGAGGTGGTTGTTTTGTCTCGCGGTCGCGTGCATAAGGCTATATTTTCACAGCTACATTTTCCACAGCCTAGAGTGACTTTATTTTTGCCGCATATCCCCACGTCACAGAGACAGGAATTTTGTAAAAGTGTAGTTGTGCGGCTTATGTAAGTGTATTGTGATGTGTGCTGCTGTGTTTATCTTCGGGAGGTGTGGTATGTCGCTGTTGGGTATTGTGTAAAGGTGTGGGGATAGAACGGTACCTTGGGGGACGCCTGCTTCCATGGGTCGAGTTGTGGAAAAGGTTTGTTGGTCTTGGATACGGAATTTCCGGTGGTGGAGGTAGGATTTGATTAGTTTGGTAAAGGATGTGGGATGAAGGTTAGTGAGCTTTTTCATCAGGTCTCTAAGAAGACAGACCCAGGGCGGAAAGCGAATTGTTCGTCGAGAATGATTCGTAGTTCTTCGGAATGGGTTTTTAGACGGGATAGAATCATTTTTTCTACCACTGCTCATAGCCGGCTAGTAGGCTAATGGGCTGGTCGTTGGTTGGAAAGGTGTGTTTGTTAGGTTTGGGTATGGGTATAATGTTTGCTGTTTTCAGTGTGTAGAGAAGTGTCTAAGTCTGAGTATTGTGTTGGTTATGTTCAGTAGGGCCGCGATACTCTTTCGTATAGTGTTATGATTTGGTCAAATCCGGGGGCTTTTCTATTACGTAAGCATCGTATTATTTAATTGAGTTTGTCTGGGGTGGCAAATTGTATAATGTCATAGTTTAGCTATCTGTTGATGCGCCTGACCACGCATTCGACTGTCCGCTCAAAATCATCGTACTCGTCGGGCAGCTGGAGTCTTCTAAATTGCAGTTCCAGGCTATCGGCAAAAGCCGCGGCCTTTCTCTGGTCCGTGTAAATTACCCAGCAACTCCAAATGTCTAGCCCATCTTTCTCCACCTGTCTGTTTGAGTAGTACGTTTGAGTCATGTCTGTGTTGGGGGAGACGGTTGCGGATAGCAAGCCGTAATGGGTCCGTAAAAAGTCGGCTCTGTAGGTCGTAGTATAGATATGTCATCGTGTGGGTATTGGTAGTTCAGCAGGGCATGACCTCTCACGGTCGTAATCCTGCTATGCCACGCGGGTAATGTCGTATTGAAGTCACCGGTGGCAATCATTTGGGGTCGAGATAGACTCGTGTGCAGATCGGCGTCGAGTATTAGTAATCTGGGAGGATTGTAACAGGATTTGGGTTTGGAGATGCTGCAGCGAATAGTGGTGCATCTCTTGATTGTGAATGCACTCCATCCTCGATAGGGTCTCTGCCGTGTCTGTAAATGTTATAGTCAGCAATGGAAATTCGGGAGGCCTCGCTAAGTTTGGTTTTCTGGACGGCCATCACGTCTATTTCTAGACGATTTAGGATGTCCTCCAGTTTCAACTTTCTGCCCCGCAATCCGTCAAGGTTCCGGGACGAAATTCTCAGCGAGAAGGTTGGGAGGTTAACGAGTCATTTAGCCGAACAATTTTTGTATGTTCGACATCATGATCGTCAACTGAGCACAGAAGTCTTGCAGATGCATCGTTGCGTCAATCAGGGCCGCCGCACGCTGTTGGAAGGACGTCGTGTTTGGTGAGTTTATATTGGTTTGTGTATACGTCTTTTTGTTGTTTGCGTAAGATTGTCCGGGGATAGGAGTGGGGATGGTTAGTGACGGTCTTTAGTGTAATCATAGTCGTCTGTCTTGTGTGTTTGTCAGTGTGTGTTAAGTCTTTGGACACGCCTTGTAGCTTGCTTGCTTTATTTTTTGGCACTCATGGCGTGCTGTGGTTTCCGCCACATACTACGCACTTTAATGTTGCCGTGCAGGGAGATTGGCGATGGCCGAATCTCTGGCAGCGTGGCACTGAATGACCGCTTGTTGCTTTCTTTAGCTCTCTATTCTAACGACTAGAGAGCAGCAACGGGTTACTTGGAGAATACCTTCCTTGTTTGATTGGGCCTGGACTAGGACCAGAGGCATTTTCTGTCTGTTTTTGCGGCTCGCCATACCGTGTACGACTGCGCCAGAAAACCTTCGAGTTGGACCTCACTTGATGCAGGTATTCCACGTATCACTACCCTCAACGTTTTTTCTTCGCTGATGGTGGAAGTGGTGATATGGTGGCTTTTGGTTTCAGAGATTTTGTTGGTTTTCTGTGGTCATCTGAAGTGTTTGGATATATGGCAACGCCTTCTTTAGTCAGTTTGGCTTTATTATAGTGTATTGTATCGTCAAGAGTTTTTGTATTTGTAACCAGTGCAACTGTTTGCGTAGGAATACTGGGAGTACTTGGGGCAGTTTTTCTGTTAGAGTTGTGTTTCCGTGTTTTGTTGTGTTCTCGTGATCGGTTTTTGAGGGCAGGGATGTTCGTTGGGATTTTTTGTGTCGTGGTCTGTTTTTTCTATATAGGGGCTTCGTCTTCGCTAGAAGACCCTGTTTCGTCTTTTTTTCGTGTATCAGTTCTGGAGGGGGGGGGAGGTCAGGGGAGTGTTTTGGAAGTGTTAACGTGTGATTCTCTGTTTATTATTTCGTACTATTTTTTGTGCAAATTTGTTGTGCTAATTCATTGCCTACTGTATATTGAATGTGTAGGGATCTGGAATAGATTCCATATCCTGCACCTTCCTTCCTTTTTTATTCATTAGTAAAGATGTTTATTACATTCTCACTGGCGGTCTCCTCATTCATAATAAATATCGTGTAGGGTTTGTCAAATGCAAACTTGGGAGAAATACTGTCAGTGTCTGCCTGCAGAAGGGTCACCTTCCTGACGACTCCATTCCACAGGCGACTCCTAACTTCTCCACATCTTACATCTGGTATAATATCAGTATTTTTGAGGCGAAGCTGGTTGTCACAGCCACTTTTAGATGAATATTCAAAGGTGGCAGACATAGCATTACCTCCATTGCTATGGTGGGTGTTGTTCGCATAGCTCCTGCTATGCTCAGGCAGGTAATCCTTTGTACCTGGCTGAGCTTTTGTTTAGCAGTCGACTGTTGGACTTTTGGCCACCACACGAAAACCCTATAGGCTAACATTAGTCTCATAATGGCAGTGTTTATTCACATTCCCCAGGTTTTACCAACGGTCCTGCGGCACTGCTCATAGGATATGTACGTCTTTTTTAGTCTCCTCTCCAAATGAAGAACGTTTTGTTTAGGAAAGTTGGTGCCATTTTTTCCTTCCTCGTAAAGAGAACCAATTCTGTCTTCCTGGGATTGACCGAGCATAGTCCTCACACCTCTTTTCAATGGTTCTTAGGGCTGTTTGCATTCTTTGACAAAGGATCCCTTCGAACTTAACATAGTGAAATCATCAGCATAAGCGATGGTATAGATACCAATTTCCGAGTTGAGGTAGCACAAGAGACTGATTAGAACCAAGTTCCATAGCAGTGGTGATAGAACACCTTCCTGCGAGCAGCTCCATGCAACAATTCCTCTTACGGAGGCATCCGCGACGCTGATTTGTATGGCTCTTTTGGTGAGCACATTTGATATTCAGCTACAGATAGTAGGAGGAACTCCACAAAGAATTAATTTTGGGAAATAGTCAAAAGAAATAAACTGTTTCTTTATAGTAGTACAGTACATGACACTAATATTCAGTGACAAATTGTCTACCCTGCACCATTCTTGAATGACATTTAGATTATGCTGAAGGTCAGCATCATCATCAGAATTCTTGAACTACAAATGTTCAGATTATCTGCATACATCAGACAGATTTTTGATGATATGATTTTTGTTAGAGTTAGAAAAAAATAAGGACAAAAGATACAAAATTCCTGTAATTATTATTATTAAGCTCAGGTTTAATCAAAGGGCAGCTTACTAAAGCTGCTATCCAACTATAAATTATACAAACAGGCATTATTAAAGTTTTAAATCTGCTTAACTATAAGCAGAGTTTAACATAAAAACGGTGCATTCGGTCCTAAGAGTAGATTTTCTAGAAATTTCATTTGGTAACTATACACTTAGGTAGATATTTGCTATTTTTTCTTAAATTTCTTTTGATTTTGATTCGTGTTTCGTGATTCATTATCGGAGATGTAAATAATTTTATGTTTACTTTATTAATGATGCTTATACTCTTTCGTATTATTTGCCAGCAGTCTGTTAAACTGTTATGACTGTTATGAGTCAATACGGGGACGGCACATTATTATATTTGGCGAAATATATATATATATATATCATCTGGTGTTACTTAAACAAAAAATATTTAAGTTCTTGTTTTGGGGGAGCTGGATGTATCTTTTTCATTTTTTTTTATTTTAGGAAAGCCAATAAAACATTTGTTTTATGTATAACCCTTTTATCTTAATGAGGGGTTCTAAAAATAAAAATTTAAGCGGATTTATATATAATTTTGCGGATTTTAAGCCTGCACTTTAGGAAAGTATTTTTAACAGTTAGCAACACTGATTACATCTGGCAACGCTGCATTTCACGATTTCACGTTTAGTAGCTCACACAGTACTTATGCTCACACATATCCTTGGAACTAAAGAACTAATTGACATTTGTGGTAATGTGGTTGTGTTTTGTATTATTAAAGTGAAAAAGTTATTTCTTAGTAAACCATGAATATATTATATATGGTTAGAAATGGTCAGTCATTATGAATAGCAAGACTTGCGTTATCCGCAGGCGAAAAATGAAATTTCGTACTGTCGGCATTGGCTTATAATTTGCAATAATTTTGATATATGAAGATAGGTATTAAAATAAACAATGTAAAAGTAAACATGATAAACAATAATAAATGTGATTATAAGACTAAGTAGAAGGTACTACTAATGATCAGCTGCAATATTCATTTATAAGGTTTGTATATTTTATAATTTTTTAGTGTAAATATCTGCTTTTGGGTAATTGTTACTTAAAAGTAAATGCAATGGTTCTAGAAAAAAGATAATGGCCATAGTAAAACCTATTTTATTTTACATTTACTAATTTTTAACCCAAGAAGTTTGTCAAGAAATTGTTTCATTTTGCTATTTTTGTGATATCGTCTGATATGTTACAAGAAACCTTTTGAAATAAAATCTACTAATATATATATCAGTAAATAACAAAGTATGAGACTGATAATTTGTCAAACTAATGGCAAATGCAACTTACTCTTCAAATATGTACGATATTAAATATCAATGTAATTAAAACTCGTACTTTTGAATGTATATTAAAAGTCACCGAAAATCTAATTGCTTGGCCAAGTTACAGGGCTATCAGATGTGCCGGATTTTTCTGAATATATTCTGAAGTGCTTTCTGCACTTTTTTCTCTGATTTTAATATATTTTTTTTATCTGTAACGATACATTTTGAAATTTGAGATCATAAAAGTGGGCATAGTTGACCATGACCACAAAAAAAAAAAAAATTGAGGTCTTTGCTCTGTGAATACCTACACAATAACAATTTTTTACTAAAATAGGACAACAAAAAAATAAAGATTTTGCAAGGGTGGTTTGTCCAAGTTGGTCACACTGTATATGCTGAACTTTTAAAATCTTTCATAAATTAAAGGTCACACTACTTTAATATGTATTTTTCCAAAAAATGTCCTCTACCTAAAAAATGTTAAACAGAAAACTTTTAATATCGGGTACCGTTGTATTTTAAAAACTGTAAGCCATTAATTTTTGTTAAAATAAATTAGCGGTGCAATTTAAAAAATTTGTGATGTCAGTCCAAACATAACACCTAGAAAAAATACAGTTTATATGTCAAGCAATGCCTTTTTAAAAAAATGGTTTGATGTATTTCATAATTAAAAAAAAAGAATTAAAAATTATTAATTAAAACTGATAATTTGTCAAACTAATGGCAAATGCAACTTACTCTTCAAATATGTACGATATTAAATATCAATGTAATTAAAACTCGTACTTTTGAATGTTTATTAAAAGTCACCGAAAATCTAATTGCTTGGCCAAGTTACAGGGCTATCAGATGTGCCGGATTTTTCTGAATATATTCTGAAGTGCTTTCTGCTTTTTTTGACTGAAAATAAGTCGATTTAGATCCACTTAACTTAATAGGTACCCATAAATTTTATTACCTTCTGTTCCATATGAGCATAAACTTTACTTTTTTACCTAAAATATTTTGCTGTTAGCAATTTATTGTAAAAAAGTATACTTATTTCTTTCATGCCACTAAATTACATAATTCTAAAGAAAAAAATTATTATTTACAAAACAAGAATTTGAAGATATTTGAAATTAAGAAATTAATGTCGATATCTATTTTATTCTACAATAGGTAAAATAAACTTAAAAATATCACTTTTTCAAAATATATACCACCAAAAAACAAATGGCAAAAAAAAAACTGCTTGTGATAAATATGTTAAAATAAGCTTATAACTAATTAGATATGTTAGGTTATCTTGACCCGAACCTTTTTGTATACCCAATTTTGTTGAAAGAATAAGTCTAAAACATGTTCTTCAATGCCTTTTCGTTTGATACATAGTGATTTTCCGGGTTGTTGTGCTGTGACCTCGGTAACTGGTAGCCGCCAGAAATAAAGTTAAAATGCACTAGTATTAGCCGGGATTCTTTTACCTGCCCTGGTTGTTCTCGGGCTAGGTTCTGTGGGGACAGATTCGCTATCTGGGCCAATCCATATATTGATTTTGGTTCCTATTGGTGCTCCAAGGCATTCCGTAGCCGCCGCTGTAAATGGTTGCATCCCATGCTTCCAAGAAGCAGTGGTAATACCAACAAGACACCGATAGTGGGTCTGTCCCCACAGAGCCTAGCCTGAGAACAACCAGGGCAGGTAAAAGAATCCCGGCTAATGTTAGGGATGTGCATTTTAATTCTGTCTCTGGCAGCTACCAGTTACCGAGGTCACGGCACAACAACCCGGAAAATCACTATGTATCAAATGATAGCTCTGGCCGTGAAAGTCTAAAAACCACTGAAATATGGTTCACTAATTTCTGGAGACTCTGTTTAATAAATATTAAATAGAAAATATATTTGCACTCTTTATAACTACTTTTGAAAATGTCTGAGATTCTCCAAATTTTTAGTATCATGCTCTAGGCTTAAATGCAAAATTATTATTATGCCTATACTAGGCATTCAAGAAATATCGAATGTGTGATTTAAGAATTGTCGGTAAATATTATAGAAAATATTAAGAAAAAGTTGAGGATTTATTTTTAACCAGTTTTTGTATTCGATACAAGATTCAGTAATACTTTACCTCTTGTAATTGTATGGTGAATAATCTTCCAAAATAGATATTTTAATAATATATAGATCATCTTTCAAAATATGACTGAATATGATCTATAATATTATTTTTTTATACCATCTCATAAATTAGGTATATTATTAATTTGGTAATTAATAGCTTAATAGAGTAATCACCCTTGTAGTCTTAATTTTTTCTCTGATTTTAATATATTTTTTTTATCTGTAACGATACATTTTGAAATTTGAGATCATAAAAGTGGGCATAGTTGACCATGACCACAAAAAAAAAAAATTGAGGTCTTTGCTCTGTGAATACCTACACAATAACAATTTTTTACTAAAATAGGACAACAAAAAAATAAAGATTTTGCAAGGGTGGTTTGTCCAAGTTGGTCACACTGTATATGCTGAACTTTTAAAATCTTTCATAAATTAAAGGTCACACTACTTTAATATGTATTTTTCCAAAAAATGTCCTCTACCTAAAAAATGTTAAACAGAAAACTTTTAATATCGGGTACCGTTGTATTTTAAAAACTGTAAGCCATTAATTTTTGTTAAAATAAATTAGCGGTGCAATTTAAAAAATTTGTGATGTCAGTCCAAACATAACACCTAGAAAAAATACAGTTTATATGTCAAGCAATGCCTTTTTAAAAAAATGGTTTGATGTATTTCATAATTAAAAAAAAAAGAATTAAAAATTATTAATTAAAAAGTAGAATTTATTGAAAATTTAGACATCCTAATAATCTGTATCCAAGGAAATTATGATTACTATGTAACTTTTGTCACAACCCTGTATACTTTATTTTTCCACAGTCACTATTTGACCCAAACATTTTTAATACCATGCGAGATTTTTTAAATTATCGGCATAAAATTCTGTCATATGTGATGGTTTGTAATTGGACTTCTACTAAGACTTTTCAGTTGCTGGTTGGGCTGTACGAAAAATCATATGCAAATGCAATTTATTATGAAGCTAAACTACGGATCTCAGCATTACCCTTGCATTGATTTTGAATAGCATAGTAGTCTATTGGTCCAATAATGATTAGTTCTACTATCCTACATCTGACAAACTGATTTTACTGCTCAAGGAAACTGTTAACTTTTTATGCGGAGACATTGAAAAATATTGTTCCACAATACCTCATTATAAATCCAGGTGACATAATTTTCTGCAAATGGTTTGGAAAAGCATCACAGAATTAAAAGTGTTTGTGACGAAATGGTGATTGTATTGAAAAATAATGTACCTATTATACAAACCTATATTTGGAATCATCACTAACACATTTTTCATTTTCTTATTTATTTTCCTCTGAGTCATACATAGTATATATAAAGATATATTTTGTTTTACAGAGTTCTTAGCTTGAAATTGAATGTTTTTCGCTTGTGATAAGTTCTTAGAAAGTTAAAAGAATGTACAGTAAAGCTCGGTTACAACGTACACGCTTATTACGTGCTTATGGTTATAACGTACTGAATAAACAAGTCCCAGCATTATTATAGGGCCTTCTTCTGTTGCTGCTTTTTGTTAAATGTTTGTATTTTTGTTAAGAATTAATAGAAATTTTAAAAATTTTATATATTTTTTTAAAACGTACTTTTGATATAACGTACCGATTTTTTAAGTCCCCGCCGGTACGTTATAACCAAGCTTTACTGTATATAGTTTCTTTTTTTCAAAAATAACAACTGTCTGTTCAACTCATACAATCAGTAAAAATAAAATGCGGCCTCGAAAAACAAGCGTTGCAACCAGCATTGAATTACACCTGGAAAACTTATAGCAAACAGCTAAAGTCACTCGTCAGCAGCCCAGCAGACATATAACGGTTTCGAGCTTATTAGCTGTCATTAGTATGCCATAGGTGAAGTAACCGATGAATAACAGTTGTTGGATATTGTGTTGCTAAATTTTGCTACCAGTTTCAATTTTGTAGCTTGTGCTGTTTTCGAGAAAAATGGTGATAATGTTACACTAGTAGGCCATTCAATATCCGCTACAAAGAAGATAGCAAATCGATTTTTGTTACTCATTGAGTACTTTCTGAAAGTGTATGTTTTATAAATTTTAAAAAATTGCCCATTCAACTCATACACGCAGTTAAAAAATTGTTGCTGCCTTGTGCTCTGCTAAAAACAAAAAATAAAATGTGGGTGCCAAAAACAAGTGGCTGATATTTTGTTTATAATTCGTGCCACTAATTTCAATTTTGTAGCTTGTGCCATTTTCAAGAAAAATTGTGGCTGTTGGCATAATATGCTAGCAAGCCATCGATTTACTCTACAATTAAGAATGATAATAATGTGATTTTTGCATTATATTTTGTTGCTCTTCGAGTATTTTTAGAAGACATACAGTGTTTTTAAAAAATAAAAAAATTTGCCATTCACTTAGTCTGTCAAACATTTATTGGTGCTTTGCGCTCGTGTAAAAAAGATAAATAAAATACAGCCGCCAAAAACAAGTGATGCAAATTTGGGTCATCAGTTTCAGTTTTGTAGCTTGCACCATTTTCAAGAAAAATGGTGGCTGCTAATGTTACTCTAGCAGGCCACCAAATTTCTTACCAACTAAGAACAATAGCAACATGATTTTTGTAAAAATGTAAAATGTAATATTAAATGGTACAACCTTTCAAAAATGAAACTGGTGGCACAAACTAGCAACAAAATTTAGCAATCATATCTTATTTTTCATTTTTATACGAGTGCAAGACAGCAACAAATTTTTAACGACTAAATATGAGTTGAATGACAATTTTTTATTTTTGAAAAAACCTGTAGGGAAGAGGGGGCAGATTCAACCAGTTTGGGTTAAAATATGCATATTGGCGACAAATTGAAATATTTTTATTGCATAACCACGTGACACTAAATTTTCTAATATTGTGTATGACCACAGCACAGAAAATTATTTTCAAATAACTTAATACAAAAAATTAAAATAAGAAAATATATCGGAATTTGATTGAATCCGCCTCTTAGTTGGGGCACTTTCAACCTGACCATGAGGTACTTTCAACCATTTACATATTAAATTAAAAATAAATTTTACTTCAAATAATTTATATTTTTATAACTGTATTTTAAAATATAGATTAAAAAATTAGCTGATGTTATACAAAGAAAAATTAGCTTTAAAAGACAGCAATGAAGATGTTCTAGCAGTTTTTGCTGAATTAGGTTCAGGTAATTCAAAATAATATCACACCGATCGTCAGTCGAGATGTCATCTACCTGCGGAAAATAAAATTTATATTCTGGCGCTTTGCGCCTCAGAAATGTTACTACGTGTTCATTAAGGTTGACTACTTCTAAAACTATTCCTATGGCGTATATAACACTAGATTTAAGTGAAAACTTAACTAATAAGTAATCAGTTTCATTTATTATATCTTCATCTTGAAATGGCTCAATTGTATTTTCCTCTTCACTGAATTCATCACTTATGTAATTTTTTGATTCCAGGCATATTAATTGATCTGTGTTACATCCAGGTTTCTAGATGTAAGTAGTTTGCCTCTTCTGTTCTTTTTTTCTTTTTTTATTTGCTCTTGTTCTATTTCTTTCAGTCGAGTTTTCTCCGGTGTGTCGGTATGTATTGTAGACTTTCTACTTTTCCTTTTACCATTCTTTTGTTTTTTCGCATGTGGCATAGGAAATGGTCTAACTAAATCTGGTGTAATTGTAGCAATGCACTTGGATGACTCAAGGTGTTCTATGGATGCACTTTCTGGAGCTAAACTATATTTACTAAATTTAAGTTCTAAATAGTCAAATGCTTTGATTTTAAGATAATTATATTACTTTTTTTCATATCCGCGATCATTAAATCGTTTGGTGGGGTTACTGGTTCTTGAAGTGTTGATGATGGATGTGCTGGAGAAAATTATGTTTCTACATATATGGATGATAAATCTGCATGAATCAGTGATGGAACAGTTGTGGCAGTATGTGTGGTGGAGGACTCTAATAGTTCTGACTGGAGAAGTTCCATATCTTTTGAGTGATTTACTTGAACAAGCATGTTTTGTGGCACATCCTTTGATATAACAGAGTAGTTAGCTATAAACTCCTCATCTTTAAATGCAAATCTATTTACAGCACAGCCTTGGTTTCTCGAATGCTTTGGTTATATTTTTGTGAGTGAAAGCATTTTGAAAAGCAGTCTCTGTTAGTTGAGCAATTTCTTTAATGGTAATGGTTCTCTCAGGATTTGATGTCATCCAGCTATTAAAAGCGATAGAATAGTAGGGATTGAATGGCCCATAAACGCCTAAATCTAATAGTTGGAGCTTATGGGACGTGTGAGGAGGGAATGATAACATATTTATCCCATTATCTCAACAAAAGTTTATTGCTTTTACTGTCGTTATTGTGGTATGTGACTTATGGTTGTCCAAGAGAACAGATATTTTATTATCTTTCGAACAATTGGTCTGATTTTGAACATGCTCCAAAACTCTAGGAAACAATTCACCAGTCATCCAGCCACTATGGTTACCTAGAGCAATGCTTCATGTAGGAGAATTAATTAAATATTCATCAGGATGGTGGACTCTTGGAAATACGTAGATCGGATGGCAATGCTATTACCACAGCATTAATGATCCCCACAGAAGTTGTTAACTCGCCTTTTTTGACCGATGAAGCTAAACTAACTTGTTTATTTCCTTTAGTAGAAACAACTTTAACTCTTGAGAACACACATACACGGTCGAAACCACTGCACATTTAGGAAATTCCATCTGCCATTTTTAATTTTTCACCAATAGGCTTGCACGTCTAGGTATGCCCCAATAGCTATCAAAACAGCTTAGTGGTGGAAATATTTCAGTTGTTACTGTGGTTTAGGCAGTATAAGACTGGTTTTGTGGTGTCGTACTTTCGACCATAGTGCGTGCTCTAGTGTGAACTATTTTGTGTTTAAATAAATTAGGAAACTGTTTTGATATTGTTAGTTATGGCATTATCAAAAGGAATGCAAATGGTTTTAATGACTCTTAAAGGTCAACCTGATGACGACAATAATATAATGGACTTAGAAGAAAATTCAGACTCTGATATTTTGCAGTACAGTGATACGAACGATATCCAAGATGAAAGTGAAGAGAGCGATTTTGATGTAGATGATAATAATAACCAACTATCTGCACCGAGTTACATAGAGAAATATGGTGTTACTCAATGGAATATGCATCTACCATCAAGTAAGAGAAAATGGCGCAAGCAAAACTAGAGTGAACTAAAAATATGGCAAACATTCCTTTCTGAAGATACCCTGCAATTTATTGTTGATAATACCAACCTTTATATACAAAAAGTTAAAGTTTACAAAATATGATAGAGAACGAGACGCAAAAGATACCAACATAACTGAATTGAAAGCAGTTTTGGGAATTTTATACATTGCTGGCATTTTGCTTTCACGGCATACAAATGTAAAACAGCTATGGTCTCCCGATGGAACAGGAGTAGAGTTATTGCAACTTACGATGGGGATGAACAGGTTTTTATTCTTACTACGAACATTAAGATTTGATAATATTCATATCCGAGAAGAATGAAAGGTGGAAGATAAGTTAGTGCCCATCTGAGACTTTTTTTAAACATTTGTCGGTCAATTTCGTAATCATTACAAAATTTGAAAATTTGCAATAATTGACTTCTGCTCATTAATGTTGGCCCTATTGGTTTTACATTTATAATTTCTCACCATCTGGAAAGAGTATTTAATTATTGTAGTATCAATACGGGCAATGATAGATAGTTGATAGTTGATTGTGCCCCACATGTAACTGGTTGAATGTCATGCCACAACACAGCAAAGCATTATGTCTTACATCAGTATTGTTTTCTTTCAAGTAAAACCATAACCTAACTTTACTTTAGAAAGGTACTTCAATATAACTATAATAAGGAAGGTTAAATACAATAGGAAACATGAAAGTTATAACCAGAAAAAATAAAAACTACAATCAGAAATATTTACCTTGTACACATAAAACATGATTATTATTTTTTCACGTGAAAACTATATCGCTTACAGCACCCACAAAACGCTGAAGCTAAGCGACCGTTAGAACAAGTATGACAGAATTTTTACAAGCACCAAATTCAAATAATAGATAAAGATAGTGGTTGAATGTACCCCCTGGTTGAATGTGCCCCCTTTTCCATCTGAAAGTATCCGAAGAGCAACAAAATATGGTGAAAAAATCGCTTTGCTATTGTTCTTAGTTGCGGAATAATGTGATAGCCTGTTAGGGTAATATTATGCTGGCAGGCACCATTCTTCTCGAAAATGGAGCAAGTTACCAAAATGAATCTGGTGACCCAAATTATCAACAAAATAGTAACAAAATATTTGTCACTTGTTTTTGGTATCGTTCTTAGTTGCAGACTAATTCGATGGCCTGCTAGGTAATATTACGCTAGCAGCCTCCATTTTTCTCAAAAACGGCAGAAGCTACAAAAATGAAACTGGTGGCACAAATTAGCAACAAAATAGAAACAAATTATCCACCACTTCTTTAGCTGCCGTATTTGTTCTTAATTTTTAGACAAGCACAAAGCAGCATCAAATTTTTAAACGAACATACGAGTTAAAAACTGATTTTTTTTATTTTTAGAAAAAACTGTACACCTGAAATTATCTGAAGAGCAACAAAATTTGATGCAAAAATTGCTTTGCTATTGTTCTTAATTGAGGAGTAATTTAGTAATTTGAATAATATGCTAGCAGCTATCATTTTTTTTAGAAACAGCGCAAGTTTTATTTATGGCTAATTTTTCAAAGTAAATAATTTTAATGTAATCTATCCGTACTTACCCTACTCTTTAGTTACAGATAAATTAGCTACGCAAAAATTTAGTTATGCTTTAGTAAAGTTAATAATTCTTAATTGTCATAGACTTTCCTAACCTGGCTTTTGTTTGTTTTCAATGTTTTCATTTTACAATTCACAATATTCATAATTTATATAATCGTTATATAGTATATCCAATAGAGAAATCTGGCTTCTCTATTGTAGGTTTCTCTATGGTACAATCTATTCGACACAGTAGTACTGGTTGCATAAGCTTTCTGGTTTGATTATTTAATACGATTATTAAAAGAATCGAATCGGGAGAATCCGATTATGAAATTTGCCGATTATGCCCATCACTAATTTAAAAGGAGGTAGGAACAAGATAATTTAGAATTAATGATGTTATAAAACAGTATCAAATCTTTATGTTTAATTGTATGTACAGTTTAAAAAAAACTGCTGTACAATGAGAAGGTACTATCGAAAAATAAAGAATGTTAATAGAGTGAATATTGGAAAAATTACTTATAAGGAAGTTGAAAGTTAAAAGTAAAAGATTGGTCAAAAGGAACTCCTAAGTTTTAATTGATTGAATGGACTTCAAAAGAGTGTTATTAATGTGATAAATACATTCAATCTTATTTCTAGTCTTAAAAAATATGTCTTATGACATTTGGATGTATTTAGATCCATCCGTTTCTGAGACACCAGCTGGAAAGATTATTGATATAATGCTGTATTTTAGCGAAATCAGATTTATCATTCATAGCTAAGAATACTTTCAGATCATACGCAAACAGTAAGAATTTACAATAGGAGAAACACTCATGAATGTCATTTACAAAGATGTTAAAGAATAAATGCTCCCAAATGAGAACCTTGAGGCACACCAGACACGACTGCAATTTCACTGGATATAAAGTTCTCAAATCTAACCATCTGACGTGTCTCTGAAAGATAGCTCTTTATCTAGTCAAGAAGAGAATTATGAATTCCCAGTAATCAAAGTTTATAGATATAAATATTGTGATTTTCTCTGTCGAATATGTTAGAAAAATCTGTATAAATAGAATCAACTTGACATCCAGCCTCCAAAGCGTCAGATATGTAATGACTATAAATCAGCAAATTTAACTCTGTCGATCGTTTAGATATGAACCCAAATTGTTGATCAATAAAAAAAGAACTTGATAGAAGAGAAGTTAAATAATCTCAAAAACTAACACTGAGGATACTTAATAATGGGCCGATAATTGTTAACAAGAGATCAATAGTCCGCCTAAAAAATAGGAGATATGAAATCTAATTTCCAAAAACTAGGAAAGATATCCAACTTTAAAGACAAATTAAATATAATCCACAAAGGTCTATACAAATTAAAACTGCAATATCTTAGTATAAAATGATGATATAATACCAACAGGATCAGGACTTTTATTTATAGTCAAATTTAAGAGAAGTACTTAAATGGTCATTATATTTCAACACACCAGGAAAATTGTTATTGTTTACGTTTAGAACTAACAAATTTCCAGAATGATTTTACAGTAGTTTGTAGAGATCTCTGTTTCGCTAATATAATTAACATACACATGATGCGGAGTAATCGGATGGCCTGCTATCGTAATATTATGCTAGCAGCATTGATGTTGGCTTGCCAAGGTAATAGAAGTCATTTTGAAATAAAACTTTTGCCTAGTCAATTTTAAAAATGGAAACCAACTAGAAGTCTTAGCTCAAGCTGTTTTAAATTTATATGAGAAACATATTGTTTTGTTATTCATTTTTTGTACTTGCGCCCGAAATAATTATCAAATTTAAATCTGTTACACTTTGTATATCAATCAATTAGAAACACCTCAAAGAGTATTATTTATAATTATAGGGCGAAATATATGCATTGAAATTCAACCAAAACATGCACGTAAGCATTATGTTTATTTAAAATATGCAATTATATGTATTTATTTGACTAAATATTCAATATTATGTCTATTTAACATGTGAAATTACTTAACGAACATTCATTTTATAGAGAATATTTATTTCATAAATACAATAAAACAAAATTATAAAAATATTTTAATCTGAAATTATTGTATAGTAGGAATTTATAATTAAATACCTTCAAAAATTTTCCATTAAAAATGATTGTATCTTGTCAGTAAGTATACCTATGTTTATACATAGAAAATGTTCTTCCAATATAGATGTTTTCAAGTGTTGATCCAATTGGAACTTCTTTTCACAGACAATCTGAAACAAAAAATTATTTAAGTGTTGGAGAATAGTTCAAACAAAACAATAATAAATTCAAGCTGCATGTCGATATACAGAGTGGGCCAATAATGTGTGGACGGAACATTGTGGCTATACTGATATATATTTTTAAAACCTGCTGTTGGTGGGGGGGTGGGGGGTAGTAAACTGAAAATATTTTTACTAGAATTCCTAGACATATACAGGCTGATTCATATTAAAGTTGCATTTTTTTAAATGGAACCCCCTGTATATTATTGCATATTTGGATTCCTCGGTCAATTCTAGTGTGACTTCATGTACCATATATTATATACTATACTTACTTATATATATATATATATATATATGTCTATATATATATATATATATATCTATATGTCTATATATATATATATATATATATATATATATATATATATATATATATATATATATATATATATATATATATATATATATACTATACTTGGTGCCTAAAATGGTACATTTTGGACGTTTGGACGTTTGGACGTTATTTGATATTTTGTCAAAACGTTGATGTCTAGAAACAGCTGAATATCAGAGGTGAGCGGCAACATAGGAGGCTGTGATTGGGGGAAATTATTGACCACCCTCCATACTACCAAGAGATAGAAAGACAATTATGAACTCTGTTTGTTTTGGTTGATATCGTCGCTCTAATTTTGAAAACTTCAATCATGGATAACTTGATTTTTTTAAATGGAACCCACATATTTTTTTCACGTTACCAGATAACACATTTTATTACTTTTCACCCGATATAAAGTTATCTGTATTTGTTTCTAATATTTTTCTTCTAATCCACAATTACTTTTTTCTATGATGGATTTATGCAAACCAATTTATTTAAACTAAATTGAAAAATAAATAAATAAATAAATAAATATGATGACAGCATTTAATCATACGAATTAATAATTAAAGTGATTTTTTTATTAAAAATGACTTATGTTTATTTAGTTTAATACAATTAGTCTCCATAATATCACATTTAGTTTTTTCAAGTGCTCGAGAGTAAAGTTGGTCATGGAAAACAAATAGTAGGTTTCATTATAAATATTTATTAAATAGTAACACAAATAAATGAACAAGAATTACAAAAAACTTCACAAAAACTACAATGTGAGAGATTGATACCGTTCGATGTTTGACCACCCCCTCTAATTAATGAGGTTTTCCAGGTTTCCCTCATTCCTGCACTGAATGGTGGCTAGGGCCTACCAACGTAAGTCGTTCCGGCAAATGCGGCCTGCTTAATAATAATATGCCTTCAAAAAAAAAAAAAATCCCAGTTGCTATAAAAGTTATGTGTGAACTAAAAATAAGATAAACAATTGTGATCATTAAATGTTTTGGAGTTTTTACATTGCTGAAAATTTTTTGTGGGAGTCATTATTTCCTCTTACAATTAATTTATGATAAATTTTATACAGGAATGTTTTATTAATAATTTCATACACCCATATTTCGGTTGATTTTGAGATTTTGAAAAAACTTTACTAGAAGAATTTTCTTAGTTTTATTGACGTTATTTTGTGTTAAAAGAAAACCTTGTACTTAAGATTCACTCTGTATAGTGAATGACGGGCAGTTTATTGAAATATTTTATGATTTTTAGATCTATAAAAACTTGCAAAATGGCACAGGTTGTAAGTCAAAAACGTGGGCGTGGCATTACAAGTGGTGAAACATCTTCAGGTTCTTCAAGTTCAACAACACAACTTTCAGCTTTAAGCACTACTCCAGGAACCTTAACAGATGAATTGGCAGCTCTTTTTGAATGCCCTGTTTGTTTCGAAATTGTTTTACCACCTATTATGCAGTGTCAAGTAGGACATCTAGTGTGTGCCAGTTGCCGCCCTAAGTTATCCTGTTGCCCAACATGCCGTGGAACACTAGGAAATATAAGAAATCTTGCTATGGAAAAAGTGGCAAATAATTTAATGTTTCCTTGTAAACATAAATCGACTGGATGTCGAATGTCATTAGGTCTCAATGAAAAAGCAGAACATGAAGAAATCTGTGAATTTCGTCCCTATAGCTGTCCTTGTCCTGGAGCTTCATGTTCTTGGCAGGTAAGTTAAAAACAGAATCATGTTTAAATTTTAAACAAATAGTTCATTCAATAAGGTCCCGAGCTGGAAAGTTTGTAGGATCCTTTGCAAGACTTTTCAGTTTTCAAATGTGAGAAAAACGATGATGATGAACATCGGATTGGGTTTTTTTTTGTGAATAATAATAAGTTAATTTACACTAGAATACCGCAGACCAACCACCGGGGGTTGAACTTACTCCTTTGGCTGTAATAGCAAAATATACAAAAAATTAAAAAGGACTCGGCAAGGTATTTTAGGGGATCACAGTGATATTATTTTTTACCCTACCCGCCCACAACTGCCTCCAACATATAGAAATCTTCATTTTTGTTGTGCTGTCTGGCCTAAGCATCTGAGGGTTTATCGGATCGAGGCTTTTAAGGGAATATCAGGGAAACTAACAACTTCTAAACAGTTGACCTAAGCAAAGCAACCCCTAGGAGTTGAGACTACCTTTCCAATTCAGCTCTTCATGTTATTACTGCAGCTGTATCGCAAGCTGTTCATCTGCCATAGGCGTTGGTTACTCGTCAAAATTTTGCCACCAAAATTGTTGCTTCAAATACCCACTTTACTTCTAGCACTTCTAGGAATCCATGAACATTTTGACTGGTGATGCTAATTGTCTACCTAATAAATAATTGTTTGTCACTCAAAGCTGCTAAAATTCCCAATATGAAGCATTTTCATACAATGAATTGCGATAATTAGTACCTGAGATAGGAGTAGTGACACTTGACCCCCACAATCCCTCAGTTTATGCTTTTAAGGTAACAGCGCCCATTGATAAGGTGCGTAATATTAGAAAACCTGAAGTATGGCCCATTGGTATTCTAGTTAACCAGTTTTTTTAGTCAATAGGTAGATAGATATATAGATATTTATTAGTATTACATATAAAAGTGTTTACAAGTCAAAAAAAATGTTTAGTCATATTATAAAATTATCAAGAAAAAATTAAAAAGATATATCCAACATACAGTACATAGTACAAACATACAAGGATAAGTGTTGACATGTTATAGATAATAAAATGGTTTAAAAATTAACAAAATAGTGGGAGCAATAAAAGCAATAAATAGTTGCTATTTTTAAAACACACGTAAAAGACAAAACTAAACAAATGCACATTGTGACAGATTAAAATAATGCGATAAAATATTGCAACCAAAATGTGCAAAGTTTGAATCACAGTTAATTAAAATATTTTTAAATCACTGTCTAAACATTCTTGTATATTATATAATGCATTTCTTCTACTTATATGTGATCACTGTTTTAATGTAATTTTCTTCTCTGAACATTTGCTTGACAAATATACTTTACATTCGATTAAATTTGAGAGCTGCTCACTGGTATCCTATTTTTGTCGTAGCACACCTCATCGTGGTGTCTCAATATTTGTCAATTTACTAGTTAACTATAAACCTATTGATTTAAGTAATTTTTCAAATCCAGTGCATGCTGAATTTTGTGGGATTGAAATTTCTAATTCGTACACTGCTCTCGTTTTCATATATAGATTGTCTAGTAATGGTAATCTTATAATTTTTCAACATTGTTTTTTGAGCTTGATTCAGTATTTTTATCATACATTTAAATTTATTATTATTTATTTATTTATTTATTTAATCACAGGCTAAGCCCATTATTTGCTAAATACAAGCAAGCAAAACGAGTACAACTACAGATCTAAAACATATCATATACTACTAAGTTTTGAGTATACAATAATTTAAAATTACCTAAACAAAGACAACATAACAGATAAAATATTAAATATAATTTAACTACTATTAAAAGAATATGCATTGATAACTGAAAGAAGATACACAAGTGAAAAAATCAAGAAACTCCCTACAATGATTTGCTAACCTCGATGCTCTAGTAATAAATGAGTTTGCATCATAATTAGTCCTATGAATTAATTTGTGAAAGATGTTTGTCAGTTGAGTAGCTCTGGGAGGGACATGCAAGTAAATTTTCTCTAAAAAGAAATGGACATGACACGTTATAATTTATAATGTTATATAATAACTTGAGATCTCTAAATTTATGACGTGTTTCAAGAGGCTTAATGTTAAATGCACTTTCAATATTTACATAATTGAGATTTGTATTAGATTTAAAAGCAACGTATTGCAAGAATCTATGCTGAACCTGTTCCAGTTTATTAATATGTATGGTGTAATAAAGGCACCAGACATATGAAGCATATTCTAAGTGCGGCCTCATAAGTGAACAATAGAGGAGCTTAATGTACTCTGTATAATTATTATGGACAAATTCAATATAAATTTCATGCATTTCATATTAATTCTGAATGGAAACATAAATACAACCGTTCCACTGCACCTATTTCATTTGAAAACTTCAATCGGTTCCTGTGAGTGTCCCTTTTATAATAAATTCATTAGTCTAGTCTCTTAATGACAGCCTATTACATAACTAAAGTAAAAAAACCTTGTATAGTGCCAGTTGTATCTAAGACACTGATACCAAGCGAAACACTAAAGCGAATAGCAAGATTATGTTATTGATAGACCCTGTAAATTATGTGCATGTTCAGTCTGCCCCAAGAGCAAAAGAGGTTTGGGAAAACCTTGCTAAAGCTTTCGAAGATCATGGATTGACGAGAAGAGTAGGCCTTCTGCGAACACTCATAACGACAATGTTAGAGGATAGTGACTCGGTGGAGGACTATGTAAATAAAATAATGAGTACTGCCCACAAGCTCTCAAGTGTTGGATTAGAAGTAAATGATGAGTGGGTTGGAACTATTCTCCTAGCAGGATTACCAGAAGAATATAAACCCATGATTATGGGTTCAGGCACTGCAGCAACCGGAGATTCAATAAAAACTAAATTACTGCAAGATGTAAAGCATAAAAATGATGCAATAGCTCTCTACAGTGCAGGAAAATATAAGAAAAAATCCAATCAAAAACGGAGCGCTGGTGGAAGACCAAAATCTGTATGTTGCTTTCAGTGTAATAAATTTGGGCACTTTGCAAACGATTGTAATACAAAAAAGGACAAAAATGATGCACAGAATGATACCAAGAAGGATGTAGCACTTTACTCAGCATTATCAGTAGCACACCGCAGTACAGGAGATAATAAATCATGGTATTTAGATTCTGCTGCCACAATACACACGACAAATAATCTAAATATACTTGGCAAAGTTAATGAGACTCAGGATCATATTATCAGTACAGCTAACGATCAGATAACGAAAGCAAATAAAGTAGGTATTGTATATTTGCCTGTCATCATCTGTAAATGCAGAAGTACAAAATACTCTCTATGTTCCTGACTTAAAAGTAAATCTGTTGTCAGTGAGCCAAATAGTAAAGAAGAACTGTTCTGTTGAATTTAGGTCTACAGGGCGTAAAGTGTATGATTCTGAACAAAATGTTATTGCGACAGATAGTCTAGACAGGGATTTATTTAAATTGGACTTCTAGTTCTAGTTCTCTAAGTGAGTAGGCCAAAAGCTAGCCCTCCACTGCGACCCTGTGGTCTATTGTGGCTCACATACTTATTACACTTCACCCAACAGGTTTAACCTCTTTATGAAGTCAATAACCTTGTTGGGTGAGATTCTGTCCAGATCTTCTGGCAAGAGATGCACTTTGCCAAATATAGAAAATCTAGTCTGTTCTCCAGCCGGACAGTGACATAATATGTGTTCTGCTGATTCGTCACTTTCTAAACACAACCGGCACTCGGCTTCCTCAGCCAGGCCCAACTTGTGCATGTGACTCCTTAACTGGCAGTGCCCAGTATATAGACCAATCAGAGTCTTTAGGTCAAGCCTATTTAACTCTAGCAAATTTTTAGCTCTCTTTGTCGATGTGCCCCCTATGAAAGCCTTCGAATGAGCTAATCTTGGCAGATCTCGCCAGTACTCCCATACCTTTTCCTCCGTCCAGGTCGAGATGACTGCTTTGGCAGTAGCCGAAGCTAAGCCAAGAGTTGGTTCTGGACCTATAAAGCTGGAAGAGGCACCCCGCCTTGCTAACGAGTCCGCTGCCTCATTTCCCTGGATACTCGCAAGACCAGGTATCCAAACCAGGGTTACTCTGTTCCTTGTACCTAACCGCTCCAGAGCCTTTTGACAATTCCATACCATTCTTGAATTACACCGGTAGAGCCATCAGAGTACCAGCAACTATTCGCCTTCAGGAGGTCAGTTTCACCTCGCTCCCATTCCTCCCTCCGAGAAAAGAGAATTTCAAAAGGCAGCCTATAGTTGATTTTTGTAGGCATATCATCCGAGACCATCGATAGAGTGCTGTGACCTTCTATGCCCTCCAGCACTCCACTACGCTCCATTATATTAGTCTTCGGCATACAAATAGCCGCTTGCTTCAATCTATATATTGCCCACCTGGCTTCTCTCTCCAAAAGTATATGGAGAGGTGGTAGGTCCAGTAGGACTTTCAGAGCAGCTGACGGTGTGGTACTGATTGCACCAGTTATCACCACACTAGCTTGTCTCTGCAAACCTAAAAGTTTTACTTTGGCTATCCTTTGAAGACCTTTGGACCACCAAACTATTGAGCCGTAAGTGATTATGGGTCTAATAACCATCACATACAGCCAGTATAGTTGTTTAGGATCTACCCTCCAGGACTTTCCAAAAATGCGTCGACACGCCCATAAGGACATTCTGGCCTTGTGGATGACTTTTTCCATATGAGAGTTCCAATTGATTGTTTTATCTAGAACAACTCCCAGATATTTCGCTTCCTCTGCAAATGGTATTGTCTCTCCCCATAAAATGGGGGGTCTTAAGTTGACCAGTTTGCGTTTCTTTGTGAAGGGCACAATCACCCTCCCTCTCACACCAGTCAAGTACCCTACTTAAAACTTCCTGAAGGATAAATGATGTACTATCTTCAGTTACACCTCTTACCAATATGACCAGATTTCCAGATCATCAGCATATGCCTGGACCTCGACCTCCCATGCAGAGAGTATGGCGAGCAGGTCATCCACAAGGAGCGACCATAGCAGGGGAGCAAGGACCCCACCCTGCGGACAGCCCCTTGCAGCCCTAAACCTGACCTCTTCCCCTTGCAGGGTTGTCGTTATGGTCCTGTTCGCCAGCATTGCTCATATCCAGCCACATATGGTAGATTCGATTCCCCTAGCAGCTGCTGCTGTATAGAGGGACTCTGGTAGGGCATTGTTAAATGCTCCTTCAATGTCCAGAAATGCAGCCACCGCAATATACCCTTCTACTGAAAGGATTGGGTGATTTTCCCGACAAGGTTATGTAGTACTAGTTCTGTCGATTTACCAGTCTGATAGGCATACTGATGAACACTAAGCGGGTTCACACTGAGTATTCCCCCCCTAACGTACCCATCCAGTGCCGTTTCTAGATTTTTCAACAGAAAGGATGTCAGGCTAATTGGCCTGAATGCTTTAGGGCTTTTCTACCTATCTTAGGTATATAGACTACCCCCAGCTGGATGGAATGTAATTCCATGCCAAGCTGGCTCTGAATAGCTTGACGAGGTGCACATTAATAATTTCCAGTCCATGTTGCATTAGAGCTGGAAAGATGCCGTCTTCGCTAGAAGATTTGAATGGTTCAAATGACTTTATCGCCCATTCAACAATTGGTACTGTGATAACTTTTTTAGCTACCAACCAGTCATCTCTAGTAGGTCGTCTAAACCTACCTTGTGATGTTGTTGGGGGATCACTATTGTTATCATCCAGAATCAGACTGTTGGGAAAGTGGTTTAGAATTAATAGCTCCAAGGTTTCTCTACTGGAATCCGTAAAGGTTCCATCGGGTCGTTTTATCGACCCAAGTTCTTTCACAGGTTCCCTAAATATAATCTTGTGGATTCTGGAACTGCTAGGTAAATCAGAAATACTCTCCCAGAATCTGCTCCAAGACTCCCTTTTTGCCCTTCTAATTTCTTTGTTATAGTCCGTTAAAGCGGATTTATATTGATCCCAACAGCCCGATTAAAGAGGCGCCGGACTTCTTTCCTCATTTCTCCTAATAAGCCAAATAAGGGCCGATTATTCAGTCCTTCCAGAGCAACTTTGAACTTCTCATCGACAGAGAAAGTTCAGGTCTGGCCTGGGCCAGATTCCTCTCGGTGGAGAACTTTCCAATCCCGAGTATTGAGGCCATGGTTCATTTTTCTTAGCCTCAATAATACCTTCTCAGATGATAGTCGATTTGAGCCATCATTTGGAATAAATGCCACATAGATATGTGGCTTGGGTATGTCCTTGCCCTGCACTGCCTTCAGACGCGCCCCGTCCCACAGTTGAAGGTTCATTGTCATCTCCTCCAGCCATGTGACGCTTGCTCCGTCGGCGCAGGTGATGAGAAGCCACCCGGGCCGATAAGCACAGCCCAGAAATCTCACCTGAGGTCCATCTTCCGGGATGTCCTCCACAGTAGCCATTATCGACCCCTGCAGAGCACCCAGCTGATCATCCGTTAGGGACACCTCTGGATGGTCACAGTGTATAATTCCCACCCTAACACCCTCCATAACTGCCCTAAAGGAAGGTAAAAGTTTCAGTGGTTCTCAGTATATGTTGACTTTTCTCGATTACAGTCATAAAGTGTTTGTTTACTTCCTTAAATCCGTGAGGTCCTAGACTGTTTTAAAACATTTAAAAACTTAGTTGAAAACCAAACGGGCAAAAGAATTAAAATTCTAAGAACAGATAACGGTGGCGAGTATTGTGGAAACGATTTTAAGAAGTATGTTTAAGATGCTGGAATAATACATCAGCTGACTGTTCCGTACATTGCAGAGCAAAACGGGAAGGCTGAATGGTTAAATCGATCCATCATTGAAAAGACCAGGTGTATCCTAATTGATTCTGGGCTACCGAATGCTTTTTGGGCAGAGGCAGCAAATACCGCTGTGTAAATTGTAAATTGTAAATTTATTAAACATATCTCCAACAAAATGTTTACAAAATGAAACGCCACAAGAAGTTTGGACTGGATTGAAACCAAAACTTAGTAACCTACGCATATTTGGTTGTAAGGTGCACACTCACATTTCGAAAGAGAAACGTAGAAAGCTAGATAGTAAATATGTAGCTAGCATAATAACAGTTCAGAGAGCAAAGCTTATGGGTTGACATCGGTGAATCGAGATTTATACTGGGGATAGAGATTGAGGGAAGAGAGAGAAATTATCAAAAACCATATATCCCCAAACGAACAAAGAAATTTCAGACATGTCAAATGTACCCTATTAAGAAGCAGTAGGAAGTCTTCTAATTGCAGCACAAGTCTCAAGACCAGACATAATGTATGCAGTTAACAATGTTAGTAGGTTTAGTCGTAATCCGGAATCAGTACATTGGACTGCTGTAAAACATATCTTTAGGTATTTAAAGGGAACCGTCAACACTAAGTTACAGTTTGATGGGGCCACAAATAAACAAAGTGAGGTTATTGGCTATGCAAATGCCGATTGGGCCAGTGATGTAGATGAACGCAAGTCAGTTACTGGTTACATATCTCTCAAGAATGGATCCGCTATATCATGGGCAACAAAAGACAACCAACTGTTGACTTGTCTACAACCGAAAATGAATATATGGTGACAACCATGGCAGCCCAAGAAGCTTTATGGCTAAGATGTTTAAGTGAGGAATTTAGTTGGTGCATTCGACCGACAGCGTTATTCACAGACAATCAAGGTGCACAAAATTTAGCAAAGGATGGGTCTTACCAAGCGTGTACAAAACACATCGATATACGATATAATTTCCTAAAGGAGAAAATAGAAAGCAAGTTGTTGGAACTGAAGTAGGTGCCTATAGGCAATCAGTCAATATGTTTATAGTCAGTGCTAACATTGTCTTCTATGGTATTCTACTCTCTATGTATTCTATGTTCAGTGTTCATTGTATTACACCTAACCTAAAACTATTAACACAAGTTATGTATGTATCTGAAGATACAATATAGTATAAGTAAATATATTAGTTCTCAGTACAAATTAGCAAACGTTCTCACTTCATCCCATCAGTAGGGACCCCAAAAATTTGAAATTGGTAAAACAAAATAAAAAAAAACGGGTTAAATCATTTTTCACGTAGATTCTTTTTTTACTAGTATTTCTGAATCACCCTGTATGTGTAGAAATTTTTTAAATACAAATTTGATTAATTTTTACAGTTGTATCAATTTAAAATTTGGTGTTGATTGGTTTATGGGGGTGCCAAATTTAAATTTCGTATGAAATTTGCTAACTTATAGGGAGAATGGGGGAAATGAATGTATCAAAATTCTTTAAAAATATAATAATTTTGACTTCTTCAGTGAAAAATGTCACCCTTCTGGAAACCCATGAGTAACCGTTTTCGAAATATTTACATTTGAAAAATTCTAGACAACAATTTTTTTATTTTATACAGTTTTTAGTGGTTTTTAGGCTTTCACTGCCGGTGCTATCATTTGATACATAGTGATTTTCCGGGTTGTTATGCTGTGACCTCGGTAACTGGTTGCTGCGAAAAACTGAATTAAAGTGCACATCCATAGCATTAGCTACTGACCGATTTTATTTCATTAATATTTAATTCTTACTTCTTCATTCCCTGTCACAGCTTGATTGATAAAAATTGCATAGTAAAATAAAAAAAAGTTTGTGTATTGAATTATCAGCTATGGGCAAGGTATGACATTTTTCACCGATTAAGTCCAAATTATTATGATTTTAAAGAATTTTTACTCTAGTGTTAGGTAAAAAGAGTTATAGCAATTTTTTTACATCACAGATACATATGCATATATATATATATATATATATATATATATATATATATATATATATATATATCAGGGAATTATTTATTTTAATAAGTTTAAAACTAAATTTGGAACTTTTTAAAACCACATTGTATAATTATTTAGTAAAGCAAGCCTTTTATTATGATATGAATGTGTGTGTATGAATCTTAATTCCTTTGTATGTGTTTAATAGTTTTTATGTGTGTATAGTTACATAATTATTTGTAGTTCATCTGTCTATGACATTATTATTATTATTATTATTATTATTATTATAACCCCTTAAAATGAACAGCACTGACGTTTTTACGAGTTCCTATTGATTAAAGAATGCCCATATTGATGTTTATAAAAATCTATTTTTTTCCACATATATATATATATCTAGGAACCGAAATCTCCAAAATAAAACAAAATAAAAGTAAGCACAAAAATAAAATTTTTGATGTTTTGTTTATTCATTGTTAGTATTTAAATTTTGCTCAAACAGAATAATAATAACAACTTTATTAGAAATAGGAACATCCTAATTTTACAAATTTAATTGAATATAGTCTAGAATGACAAAAAACAAGAAACAATAGGAAACAACAATAATTAATTAATTATAATTATGAAGAATATAATTAAGGAGATTCTTCTTAAATACAGTTAAGGAATGTGAGGGTTTAATAACACTTGTTAATTTATTACAATTATCACACCCTTGTAAAATAAAAAATTCTTTGTGTGACTATAATTGACCCTCGCAATATGTATACAATTTATACTAGTAAAATAAGGATGAGTACTATAATTAAACGCAATATAGGGGTCAAAATATTTTGGTAATAAACCATTTAAGAACTTATAAATTCTAACAGAAGTCCGCCGGAGTGCAGAAAGCTAATTCGTGTATAATTATTACATCTTAGAATAATTCTCATTCCTCTATTTTGTGATTTTTGCAACTGAGGTAGTTGATTCTAATTAAACATATACATTAGCGACACACAAAAAAATAAGGTCGAATGATACTATAGTAAATGGTAAGTCTACAATGAATAAGTAAATTACCCGCAACTCTTTATTTTTTTTATGAATATACTTAACATTACTATTAAATGTGAGAGTATTATCAAGTAACAAACCAAGATATTTAATTTCAGTTACAATTACAATATTTTCATTATCGATGATTAAATTGAGATTATTAACATCTACTAATAGCCTTTGTTTTATTAATATTGAGTTTCAATCTATTAACTTTAAGATATTGATGTTGCATTCATTAAATCTAAGCATTAATTCAGATTCGGTCCACGACAAGCCAATAAAGTGTCATCTGCAAACAGATTTATGAACAGTGGCATATTATTAATATAAATAAGAAATAAGAGAGATAACAAAACGGACCCTTGTGGTACACCAAAATTATTGATAATATTATCTGATATACATTCATCAATCCGAACTCTTTGCATTTTGTCAGTTAAGTACCTAATCTTTCATCCATTGCAATACTTTACCACCAACACTTTATCGTTTTAACTTTTCTATTAAAATAACACAACTTAAATCTAAAAATACTGCTACAACATAATTATTATTGTCAATGCTATAATTAAATTTGGTTAAACACAATTGAAGTGCTGTTTCACAATAATGCTATTGACATAAACCTGATTGATTTGTAAATAACTATCGTTAACAGTAATATCACAGAATATTAGCTATATTTTCTGTGATAATATGATTTAAAAGTTGGTGATAAACGGCAAGTTCTAAGACTTGGTCTAATTCTAGTTCTAATTTGTAAAAGGAGTGTGTTAAGACATACACTTGTTACGATCCTAACTCCACATTTTAACAATTATTATTAAATGTTTAAAATTATTTGTCTTTATAGAAAACGCTATTTCAAGAATACTGCGCCCAACTCAAAATGTTTAATAAAATTATATTCACATTCTTATCTAAAGCAACAGCTTATTGCTTTTATTTAATTTCTACTTGTTTTTTTCCTATTAAACACATTTTGTTTTGTTTTGTGATACATGATAACATTTTATATCATTTTTGTTATGTGTAGGGCCAATTAGATAAGGTAATGGTGCATTTGCAGCATGCTCACAAAAATATAACTACCCTCAATGGCGAAGATATTGTGTTCTTAGCAACTGAAATCAATTTAGCTGGTGCTGTGGACTGGGTAATGATGCAAAGTTGCTTTGGTCATCACTTCATGTTGGTATTGGAAAAACAAGAAAAAAGTGATGGGCACACACAGTTTTTTGCTATTGTTCAACTTATTGGATCTCGGAAGCAGGCTGAACATTTTGCATATAGGTAATTAAAATTAATTTTAATCTTTAATTAAATATAAAAGAATTGCAAGTGCTCAAATTATTATAAAGAAAAATGTGTTCAAAAATTATTATCTAAGTAGGTAATAAATTTTGTATTACCTTTGAGTTTTTGTAATAACATAAAATTTTTTAAAATTAAAATTTTCACAACACGAGCTGAATAAAGCTCGGATACAACTTTTGTTGGGAGTGTGTTTCATAACTGAATGCTGTGGAGTTGCTTTTTGTGTTTTTTATGAAATACAAAATTATTGTATTTAGAACAAGAACCTATACATTGTTTTTGTGAAATGGATATTTAGAGTAGTTTATATTTTCTGAAACTGGTTAACAGATTTTTATAGCAATTAAATGAATTTTGTCGTTTACATTTACATCGATTGAGTAAATATTGTATATTTCATATAATCCTGAAAAGGATTATTTTAATTTGTAAATTTACAAGAAAATGCCATAAATACATGTGTTCAGTTTTTCATAAATCCACCCTAATATCTCGGTTATTAATAATGGATTGTAATCGTTTGTTGAAAAAGGGTATATTTCTCGGCAAAAGAATATTAGGGCTGAAGGGCTTACTTTAGATAATTGTTTCTATGATTTTAGATTTAGTATCTCCAAAAACCGCTTAATCCGTATTTTCAGAATCTCAAAAACTGATTATGGCAGGGACGAAAAATGAATTAAAACACTTTTTAATTTTTTTATAACTTGTTCATTTGGGGTAACAAACCTAAAAATTACTTTTTTTTTTAATTCTGGACTCTTCAACATATCCACCTTCTAATAAAAAAATTCAAATGCACAAAATAAGTATGCCATATCTCAATAATCAGGCATGGGACTTAAACTAAACTTTAAAGTATATGTACTGTGACTATATAAAAAATGTTTGTAGAAGAATGATTTTGTAGTTTACGAAGAAAAGTTGAAAAAACCATAGGATTGACCTATGATTTTGAAATTGACTTCTTTAAATTTCGAGATATTTTTTTTTTTTCATAAATTGGACATAATTTTATCGGCATGTTTCCAATCTTATTGAAAAATCCGCTTAATTGGTGATAATGAAGATCTATATTGCTCCAATATTTCATCAGCGGCATCACCAATTTGGCACAAAACTGTTGGTGACATCAACAAATATTTTGCAAGACGAGACCAAGAAGGTACAATTTAAATCGACAACAATATCCAGTACGCCAAATGCATTTTAGCGGAATTTTGGAACAATCCAAATGGTAATATAAGGGCAGTTGCGAGGGACATTAAATTTAACTCAAAATAAACTATGGAGGTGATTGATATGCAATACGATTTAAAGATTTGAATTTTGCCTGTCGTATCTTAACGACACATTTTTTTTTAAACATAATGTTTAGTGACAAGGCAACATTTACAATAAACGCTGTGGTGTCTAGTCAAAATTGTGAACAGAGAAAAGTTTCTAAATGATGTTCACGATTTTTTTATGGAATTATCTTTAGCACAGAGAGAAAATTTATACTTCCAGTTAGATGGTGCATCCGTACATAAATCTCTGATTTTTTAAATGGAAATTTTCTTATGAAGGCCTGAGAACTACTTTGCGTCAGGATTAAGCAAGTGTCAAAAAATGTATCCCCAGACTTTAAGAAATGTGAGTGAATGGTTAAGAAGAGTTATTGAAAAGAGTATTGTCTTGAAGGGTGATTATGTTGAATAGACCAGAATTTAAAAAAAGTAATTTTTAGGTTTGTTATCGCAATTAAATGAACAAAGTTATAAAAATTTTTGACAGAATGAATCTTAAATTATTACTTAAGAAATTGGAAAATTTTGGGCTGTGTTGTATACTATTGAAATGGCTTGCCAACTATCTAGTAAATATAACATAAATAGTTAGAGTTAATCATCATTATTCTAATTATGTTTTTGTTACTTCCGGTGTTCCACAGGGCTCTCATCTAGGACTTCTTCCATTCAAATCTTTTAAAAACGACATTATGCAGTGTTTTACTGATAGTAACACTATTTATTTCAAATTGCTAATAGTATTACCGGTGCTTTTCAATACAATCTAACTTAAACAACCTGGTAAGCTGGTGCACATATAGAGATATGGATTTAAATGCTAATAAATATCGTACCATAAGTTTTAATCATACCCGTATTGTTTGATTGTAATATTAATGGACAGATATTTGAATCAAATCAAAATAAAGACATTGGTGTTATTTTTGATGCTGCTCTTAGTTTTAATTGACATTGAATTTCTGCTGTCATATCGAAATCATTGAAGATAATGGGTTTTCTCAAAAAGCTGACTTGAGATTTCACAGATACTTTTGCCACCAAAATTCTATATTGCATCTTGGAGATAACTTATTTGGATTATTGTTCCTGTTTATAGTCCCCGCATTATAGGTATAACCTATATCCAAAAAATGTATCGTGTTCAAAATAATTTTCATAGATAGATAGCATTTAATATTTAAGGATGCAGTCTCTATCTACGAGAAGAAAACACAGCAACCTCGTTACTCTCAAAGATCATAAATGGGAGGAGTAACTGTCCTGAAATATTATCTAAAATTAAGCTTCTTGTACCTAATTGCTGTACTAGGCAATTGCAACTTTCATATTGCTTTCTATAGAATGAATGTCACTCTAAACAGCTTAGAATGTCAAATGCATTTATTGATCTAGACATATGTGATACATCGTTAAATAGATTAAAAATGTGTGTTCTAAGCATACAGGCTTGATGTTTGTGTTAATATTTTACTAATATTTACTTATATTAATTTTTGTCAAATTTTTTTGTCAATTATAATGTATTTGTGTTATTATTTATTCGCTGTATTTTAACTTTGAGTGATTGGTTTGTGTGAAGTTATTTGCAGTTTTCCAGCCACGGTTTATGACGTGCAGGAAATTGTCTCTTATTACTTAAAAATAAAAATTTCTTTAATTCACACCCTAATAAATATATAAATTATATCCCAATACCAAATCGACTGTTAACCCATTCGGAGGTAAATTAAAGCATTTTTTTATTCTAAAAAATCGTGTTTACAAAAATTTCAGAGTAATTCTGCGACCGTTATTACTTATTAGATTCGTTTGTCTGCCCTTCGGGAATGTAAAAAAATATTAATGAAAAATCTTAAGCTGAAATTAATAATTAATTTTTAAGTATACATACCACTTATTCATCTAAAAATTCGTATTCACAAAAAATTCGAAGTAAGTCTGCGAGAGACATTTATGAGGTACTAGCCACCATCCTTAGTTTCGTCAGTCTGTCTGTCGGAGGGGTAGTAAAAAAATTATTAATGAAAATTGTTAAGCTGAAATGTTTTTTTTAAATACACTTATATCTTCATCTAAAAATTTGTGTTCACAAAACATTCGGGGTGGGCCTGCGAGATGCACTCATAAGATACTACCAACCACCCTTAATTTCGTTTATCTGCCCGTCGGAGAAGTAGCTAAAAATTATAGCCCACTTCGATTTTTTTGTGAACACGAATTGTTAGATGAAGTATATAGTTATATTTAAAAAATTTCATTTCAACTTCATTTTTATTAATATATTTGTACGACCCTTCCGGCGGCCTGACACAAGGATCTAGGAGTAGTTTATAGTGGCTCGTGGGTTCCCCTCGCAGACTTCGAATTTTTTGTGAACACGAATTTTGAGATGAATAAGTGTATACGTATACTTAAAAATTAATTATTAAGTTCTGCTTAACATTTTTCATTAATATTTTTTTTTTTTACATTTCCGAAGGGCAGACAAACGAATCTAATAACGGTTTGAAGTGGCTCGTAGGTACCTGCCGCAGAACTACTCTGAAATTTTTGTAAACACGATTTTTTAGAATAAAAAAATGCTTTAATTTACCTCCGGATGGGCTAACAATCGATTTGGTATTGGGATATAATATATATATTTATTAGGGTGTAAATTAAAGACATTTTTATTTTTAAGTAATAACATTTTGAGGCTAGTCAGGTGTCTTGTTTTAAAAGCATTTTGTTGCCGGCATGATGCTGGAGTAGCACAAAGTGCCGCTTACTTATGCTGTGATTTGAACTCCTCTGTCCCGAATACAATTTCCTGCATGTCATAAACTGTGGCTGGAAAATTGTGGATAACTTCACACAAACGAGTGATTATATATTACTTGTTTTAACTATTGTATTTATGTTTTGACTGCACTATTCTACAGGGTGTCCCTAAAAGGTTTTTACAACGCTGCACCAGATACAGTGCGGCTCAAAATAAGTCAATTTAGCAAAACTTGCCTTGAACTAATTCAAAGTTGCTTCGTTTGGGCGCTATACGACCCTGAAGTTGCAATTTTGAAATCATTTTTTTTTATATAAATTTAAAACGTCTTAAGCGATTTTGCTAAAATTTGGTAAGTTGACCCGGCTCTATAGGACAATAAACCCCATATCAAAATTATCAGTAATATAAATCCATTGGCGTGGAATTTGTTTTTTTAGTAATTACACCATAATTCCATATTCCATATTTCTACGCTAACGGAAGAAAAGAATTTTCAGTATAAAATTTAGATTAAGTAAATTATTTACTACAAAAAAGGTACTCTTGATAAGACTTGATTACTCTCGTGGTTTATTTGAAATTTGTAATTTTAATTATTGGCAGCAATTTTGACACAAAAGTTAAATGAGGAGAAAATTATTTACAATTATTCCTGATATTCTTGAAATAAAAATGAGACTTTTTAGCAAACACGTTTATATGTTTCCGCGTATTCCATATGGTATATACGATTTTTTCACAAGTTTCCAGGCACTTGCCTTTATGCAAATAATTTTGATTATTGGTTAGTTTCAAATACGTAAAACTTGACGTTTATTTAATAATTTAAATTAAATTTTCATTTTTCCTGGCCATGGTGTATTGTAATACACCAGTGCAGAATATACCGATATGATATTGGTTTTTGGATATTGTGAAGGAAATGGTCGAAAGTGTGTCAGAGTGTACTTTGAAAGATTTCCAAAGCGTCATATACCAAGCCACCCAACTTTTGCTGCTGTAGAGAGATGTCTTCGGGAAGCCGATCGCTTTGCTCCTGAAACCGCGGATTATGGAAGGCATAACGTTATGTAAGGGTTCTTGAAGTTGAACAAGATATCTTGGAACGTGTTTAAGAAGACCCGAAACTAAGTACAAGACAATTAAGTAGAGAAATAGGAGTATCTACAAATAGTGTTAATTGGGTACTTACAGAACAGTTGCTACATCCATACCATAAGCAGCCAGTCCAAGACCTCTTACTCCATGATATTGAAAGGCGTCTAGGTTTTTGTCGATTTGTTAATAGGCAAAGAGAACTGGATTTTTACTTTGGCAACAATATTTTGTTTACCGATGTTTCACAAGAAGAGGGGTAACTAATTTCCACAATGAACACATTTATGCAGATGAAAATCCACACACAGTGAAAGCTAGACATCTTCGACATAAATTTAAAATTAATGTGCGGGCAAGAATAATTGGAAGTATTATTGTTGGCCCTGTAATTTTACCACAGAAATTAAAGGGACACATTTATTTGGAACATCTAGAAAATACGTTGTCAGGCTTGTTAGGGGATATATCTCTACAACTTCGAAGAGATATGTGATTTATGCATGATGGGGCTCCACCACATTTTTCATTACCTGTGCTTAGCCACTTAAATTAACAGTACCCAAACAAATGGATAGGTAGAGGTAATGACACTCCTGTAAATTGGCCACCACGTTCTCCAGACTTAAATCCATTAGATTATTTTTTTATGGAGTCACCTTAAGTCCGTGCTTTATATGACATTGGTAGAAAACGAAGAGCAACTATGGCAACGTCTTCAAGATGCGACAAATACTCTTAGAGGCGACGAAGAAATTATGCAAAGAGTGCATTTAAATTTTCATCGTCGTGTAAATCTTTGTATGCGTGTAAATTTTGGCCACTTTGAACAGCTACTGTGACATTTTTATTTATTTGCATTCATGTTTTCCTAATTTAATTTTTGTGTCAAAATTGATGCCAATAATTAAAATTACAAATTTCGAATAAACCATGAAAGTAATCGAGTCTTATCAAGGGTACCTTTTTTGTAGTAAATAATCTAAATTTTATACTGAAAATTCTTTTCTTCCATTAGCGTAGAATTATGGTGTAATTACTAAAAAAAAACAAATTCTACACCAGTGGATTGAGATGACTGATAATTTTGATATGGGGTTTATTGTCCTATAGAGCAGGGTCAACTTACGAAATTTTAGCAAAATCTCATAAGGCATTTTAAATTTATAAAAAAAAAATGATTTCAAAATTGTAACTTCAAGGTTGTATAGCATCCAAATAAAGCAATTTTGAACTAAGGTAAGTTTAGCTAAATCAACTTATTTTGAGTTGCACCGTATCTGGTGGAGCATTGTAAAGACCTTTTAGGGACATCCTGTATATTTTTATATTTCTATGATGTTACTTAAGTGAATGAATTAATAGTGTTAATACATTTTTTGTTTCTGCCAATCAGATTTTGAAAATATAGATTAAGGATTTTTGGAGATGCTGAAATTAAATATGATAGAAAAAATTATCTAAAATAAGCACTAACCTTTTCCTTTTGCCGAAAAATCTGTCCCTTAACACTGCACGCCAAAGAAAAATTAAAATTTTTATATGCCAAATATTTAATTTTTCTAACATACAGTTACTTCACAAATTTGAAGAGAATCGCATTATTAATAACTGGGGTAATAGGGTGGATTTAAGAAAAGCTGCATACACATTTGGCTCTATATTCACAACAATAAATAAATATGATCTACTAAAAAAAGCTTAATAAAAACTTTTTGGTTTTTGAGTTACAGCCGTTTAAAATTGTCAAAACTAAATCTTATAATAACTGTAACCCCTTTACTGATCGGGTTCAAAATGAAATCGATATACTGGCTGGTAATTTCTTCCTGTTATCACCTCCTTTTAGTGGTCAAAACTTTTACAGTGGCCATATTTGTTTAAACGGGCAGCAACATGGAAAATGGAATTATTACTATATTATAGTTTCCTAATGAAGAAGCAATAAAGGCTTCAAAAACTTGAATAACTATACCTGGAAAAAAAATTTCATGTCATATATACGGATGTAACTTTAAGTGGGGATCCTCTTTTGAAGGGTAGTAGTATTTGTTCTCTAGACTACTAATCTATTTTTTTTTTTTTTTTCAAATAAATATATAATTAATTTTGTGAACTGTACCCAAATTGCTATTGAACAGGGGTTCAGTGTCCAAGTTTCACTACAGGATGTAAGTAACGGAGGTACAAAAAAGGAAAAGCTGTAATGAATAATCTTGTAAACACACTGATTTTTTATGACATTATGACATTTCTATGTCAATCGTGAGGAAGGATGGATCATAAAAACAATTTTCGAGTCTTGTAAAAAGTGCGTAAATAACCCTGACATTGACCTAGTTAAACCGCATAAATACTGCACACAATACATCAAACCAGACAAGAATGGACGATGAATATAATATGTCAGGTACCTTCTAAAGGGTCCCACAGACGGCACTTACATTCTATCAAAATGCGCCTTGCTACAAGTTTTCAGTGTTTATTATTTTTAAAACTTCATTTTTTCAACACAAATTCTGCCTGACAATGCTCAAAATCAAATTTGCACTTCTGTTTCCCATTCTCTTGTGAAGAATTATTTGCCTTTGACTTTAATTTTGTGTATAGTTGGTGAACATGTATGCTACATTAAACAAAATAAATAAGTGTCATTTTATGTAAAAAAGATACAGATATGAGAAAGAGAGAAAAATATATAAGTTAAAAATTGGAAGTATAACTTGAAGTACATTAATGTTGAACGAGAACAAACTCAGAAAGTAAGAATCTTGCACTAAATATTTAAAACGCCATAGAAGACGATTTTAGTCACGTAGAAGTCAAGCAAAAAGGATTATGTATTTTATTTATTTATTTATTATTGAAGTTTTCGTTAGTTGCTTATTTTATAATGTATTATGTGTAAAATTATACATTTTTTGTATTATACGGGATAATAGAGCTTCTGGCAAACACCCATTCAAAAAAAATTATAGGGAGTGGATTCTAATATAACTTATTTCTCCATGTTCCACTTCAATAATGAAATATGACAACAATGTTGGGGACGCTGTAACTAGATATGCTGGCGCTGGCCTGCCCTGTGGCATACTATGAAAATTTAAAAAAAAAACGCACCCACCCCCCTCCAAACTAGACCCCCTTTCAAAGTTACACCCTGTGTATATATATGGATGTACTGCTACGTATATATTATATTCGTTTTGGCACCATTTGAAGGTGCCACAATGTTTTACTTGCATTTTCTAATAGAAAACCTTCTCAATATTTTTCTCGCCAAGTTTCGAGAGGGCACCACTTGGACCATTTTTCTGTAAAAATGCGGTTTTATTTGTCTACACGTTGTAAAGGGCGAGTCAGTTATTTAAGTTCATATGGGCTAAGTGGCACCTTGCTTTGCACATTTTAATATGACATAAAATTACGTGCTGCTATCCTTACGATTTTTGATGTCGACGGACATTGTAGCGCTTCAGTTTTTAAAAAGATTCTAACCGTTAAACTTTTGTAAATGTATAATAAATAACTTCTAGTTGGAAAAAAATGATACAGACAAATTTTTACGGTAAGTAAATGTTTAAATTAAATATAATTTTAAAATAATTAAGTTGGAGCATATTGTGTATTTCTGTTGATGATATAATGATAAATGTTGATAAAGTTGCACTTACATTGGTAGGCCCTAACCAGGGTGTCCGATAGATACCTCCTAGTAGTTTGTGTACAGGGAGGTCAAAATAATACTAGTGCTTCCAATAATTTTTTCCTTAATGTACAGTTTATTGTAACAGTAATGACACTCTTTAAAACGAATTTGGCGATTTATTTTCAACATTGGTTCTTAGTTATTATTTCTACTCACTGATAGAGATCTAATGAAATTTCTACACAGAAATTCTAATAGTTCAAAAACTAATTTGAGGGAATGCCTTTATTATTGCAATATATTGTACCTGTTAAATGAGTTATGGATGTCAAAAGGGTACCTATAAATTTACGTTTAAGATTATAACTTTGGAATCACCTTATATATTTTAATAAAATTTTGGCACATTGTATTATATGAAGATCTATGAACCGACTCATGAATTTTTGTGCGAAAAACTAAATAGCAAAGGAACCAACGTCGCTTTCCGAATATGTACAGACTACAGTGAAGAAACAAGGGACCTGCTTTATAGACCCGAATTTTGGCCTAAAAATATAATTGTGAACCAATTTCGTTTTTTTCACCAGCAATCTTTCAGTTCCAGATCATTCAATTAATAAAGTAACAACTTTATTGGTCATATGTCATTTTAATATTCAAAGTGCTCGAAATATGCTGACACTATTGTATACATTCCTTAGTACACTAAATTTTCCACATATTGTTTGTCTAAGTGAAACATGGTTCTCATCTGACGAGGCTTCTGTCTTAAAATTAAATAATTATACTTTAGCAGCTTCATTTTGCAGAACAGACATGAACGGTGGTGGTGTCGCAATTTATATTCGTAATGATATTTATAACATTCGTATTAAAAATATACTGAATATCTTAATAGCATGTTTATATAGGACACCTGACAGTAACGTATATTTATTTCTGGATTTGTTGGATAAAATGTTAAGTATTACATGTTCAGATTGCCGCAAGTATTTATTTGTTTGTGGTGAGAGAGAGAGAGAATAATATTTATTGGAGATAATCCAAAAGGCCAGCGACCGAAGTCTTTCAGCCTATTTTACAATTCATTGTTGTATTACATAAAATTATTTTAAAAATAAAATACATATTTAGATGCAAAAAAAAAAAAAAAAAAAAAATGTATTATCTTATATTTTGTCTATTGTTCTTCAGATAGTACTTCTAGCAGTGTTCTTTCAGGATGTGTTCTTCTTCTAGTAACATCTTCTGGTATTGTTTGTGGTGATTATAATATAAATTTAGACGTGAACGAGATGACATCAAATGCTAATAGGTTGGTCAATACATTTGCCGCATATGGCTTGAAACTGTGTTTTTATCAGTGTTATTGACAACATATTCACTAATATTGAGTTTTCCGACAAAAACGCTAATATATTTCATCCCTGCTTCTCCGATCACACTCTTCAAATGTTAAATTTGACTATAATATTAAGCCAAATATTGAAAATAAAAAGTATTATTGTAAACGTGACTGCAACAATCCTTATAATGTTAATGTTTTTAAGGCGCTTGTTTCGAGTGAATATTGGAATGCTGTCGTTGATGATCCACTTGACAAAGGCTGTAAGTTTTCATTCTTTTTAGATCGATTTTTGGATTTATTTGAGACAGCATTTCCTGTCGAGAAACATTTCTTGAATAATAAAATAAAAGTCAAATCTTGGATTACACCCCAAATTAAAAATCAAAGTAAATTCTTGAGGGACGTCCATAAAGTATATAATCAATTCCCTGATAATATTATTAGGGAAGTGTACCTACAACTAAAAAGAGCTCACAGGAAATTAATAGAGGACACTAAGAGAAACTATTACAATATTAAAATTAGTAATGCGGATAACAAATCCCATGCCACCTGGAGCGTAATAAAAGAACATGTTAATGTTACAGATGATAAACATATTTCAAACACCATGTTTGATAGTACTAGTGTATCTATGCCGCCTGGAGCGTAATAAAAGAACATGTTAATGTTACAGATGATAAACATATTCCAAACACCATGTTTGATAGTACTAGTGTATCTATACCTTTCAGTGACTCTGCTTCAGCTTTCAACAAGTATTTTTTAGATTCTGTTCAGGAGACTTGTAAAATTGACGTCAACCCTGACGAATATGTAATTTTAAGTAATCGCATAGAAAACACTTTAAACCTGTTGCCTATTACTCCAGAAGAAGTGGTTGACATAATTAAAAAAGTATCAAAGAAAGACTCTAAGGGTATCGATGGCATTCCCTGCTCTGTTCTTAAGCATGTAGCGGACAGTATCTCGTATCCTATTTCTAAACTCATTAATATTTCGTTTGAGATTTTAAAACAATCATTAGTTGTCCCAATTCATAAAAAAGGAGACCGTGATAAAATAATTAATTACAGAAGTATTTCACTTCTGAAAATTTAAATTTTTTTTTGAATGAATATAACATACTCAGTGATAATCAATTTGGATTTCGTAATGAACGGTCTATGCAGGACGCTATTCTCTCTGTGTATAAATTTATATTAAGGAGTTTTGAATCAAAAAATAAACCGGCTTGTATTTATTTTGATCTGAGTCGCGCTTTTGATACTGTGAATCATGCCATGCTTTTGAAAAAGTTGGAACACTATGGAGTAAGGGGTTTGGCTTTGAACTGGATAAGATCTTATTTGTGTAACTGTTTGCAAAAAGTAGTGATTCGAGAAGAAAATAGGCACGCAATTTCCGACAACAGAATTGTTCCTTTAGGAGTTCCTCAGGGGAATATTTTGGGTCCAACTTTATTTATAATTTTCATCAATGACTTAAAATCATATTTTAATACTAGTTGTTTATCTCTTTTTGCTGATGATACTACTGTTGGATTTCAAGCGGAAAATATAAACCAGTTATCACAAAAAGGCAAAGAATGCGTACAAAATATGGCTACTTATTGTGATAGAAATGCTCTGAAAAAAAAAAATGATTTCTTTTTCCATTTTTCAGTCAAACTTCAGTTTATACGTACCCTTAAATGGTAAGTCCATTACTGATAAACTTACTGTTACATCTTTGTGAATTTCAGTTGACAGGAATTTGAATTGGGACTCACATGTATCAATCCTTTGTAGGAAATTAGCTACTCAAAATTATGTGATTTATAATTTAAGGGAAGGTCGGTCTTGACGTTTTAAAAATGTACTATTTCGGACAAGTGTATCCAATCTTGAACTATTCAATTGTTTGTTGGGGTAATTGTTCTATCATTTACAACTTACTTATAGCACAAAAAAGAATTATTCGTAGCATGCTATTTAAGTCAAGACTGCAATCTTGACGTCAATTGTTTAACGAATTGGGAATATTGACAGTTGTGTCCATGTATATTCTTGCATGCGTTACATATGTCAAGATTCATCCTGATGAATTTTCACAATACTCAGACAGACAAATTGGATACAATCTCCGAAATCAAAACAATATTCTTTTTCCTCAACATCATTGAACTAAATCAGCAAATAGTTCAATTGGTTTGGCTCCAAGGCTATTTAATCATCTCCCAGCAAGAGTCAAACAAATTGACAGCATTCCGGTTTTTAAAAGAATTGTTAGGCGTATGTTGTTGGCCAACTCGTTTTACAATTTGCAAGAATATTTTGAATGCCATCTTTGGTTTAAATATATTTTTTGTTGTTTGTGATATTGTTTTTTAGTTTGTTCTTTACCATTTATTTGTTGACAATGTGATATATTTACTATTCTATCTCTTGTGACTTGTTCTATACACTGTAGTGTGTCTACGGAATAAAGCTTATTATTATTATTATTTAAACTTTGTACTTTTAAGTTAATAAATATTTGTGCCAATACATCATCCTTAGTTGAAGTTTTAATAAAATATTTACAAACATTTTTAGATTTTGTAAAAAGTAATATCTTTTATAGTTTATAAAGGATATGCAATATTTGTTGATACAACTTAGAACGCTATATTTGAGCAATACTTTTTAGGATACGATAAGTTTCCTTAAACAATTTTTTTTCTTCAGTATTTTTCAGTCATTATATATTGTAATTGAATTTTTATAGAATATTTCTGGCAGTAAATACGATTTTTTTAAAGATATCTTAGCTAGTAGTTTTATTAATGGTTTGAAGTTTTAAGAAAAAAATAGCAGTTACTGGGCTCTACTGCATAAATTGAAACACTTGAGATTAGCTAGACACTGAACAACTGAAAAACTTGCCAAAGCCACAGAATTAATTTTTTCTAGTAATTCTAAATTAAATGACATAATATTTACAGATGCCTAGGCTCATAAGGTTTCACTTGTAAGGAATATTATAAAACTACATAACTTTTATAAATTTGCTTTTCTAAGTAGCCTTGGAGTAAAATAAAACAAATAGTACCGGAGTTTCAAAATAGTAGTGAGTGACTAATTTACAGAACGTAGATAAATGAAGGAGATCAGAGTTGCAAGGGACAACATTTCATAGGCGTACTATCTGAAAAGAGTTTAAAGAACACAAAACTCACTAAAATAAGTTGACATTTAGTGAACTTAACACTTTAATACTTTACTTCCAAAAAGTTTATAAACTAACCCGTGGCATCCTTGCACAGCGATGGCCTATTATTACCCACTTACATCTACCTGATACACATGCCGTGAGTATCACACTTTACGACATATTATACGCTGCACTGTACATACACACTATACACCATGATCTCCCATTTGACATGGTTCAGAAACAAGTAAACCTTGTTCCTAAAATTGTGATGTCCTTCCAATATGCGTTATTATTAGGTGTTGTCCTTTTCCATAAGATGATTATAATCCAAATTGCTGCCGTTTACTGCCCTTCATTAATCATTAAATTTAATAAGTCACCAAACTCGATTATTTAAGTAGAATACTCATTATATTATTCTACAGTTAAAAGAAATAATCAAATCTTGGACCGATTTATATATTCTATCTCTTAAGGTTTCCGAGATATAACGAACTTGATTATAAAAATGTTCAAAAACTGTACTTATGAAATTGAGTTTTTCAACATTGTTATAATAAAATTTGTTCTATTATTATCTGTTAAACCAAAATACATTAAAACAGAAATGTTCTATATACAGGATGCTTTACTTTAGACCTTTTTAACATGTTTATAATTCACTTACTGCTCTGTCTATATATTCTTTAAAATATGAAATTACATGCCGAAGTATAATACTATTAGTTAATTGATGTGAAACAGTATTGAGTATTATTATTTATATTTTGAGAAAGTTTGACACATAAAAGTAAAAATTATGTTAATTGCTGCAAAAGGAGTTGAAATTAAATTGCAACTAAAATTAAAAAGATAATCATTAATTTGGCTCACCATGTAAAAGCAATTTTTGGCTCATCGTGTATTAATAGGATATTCCCCTAAGCACATAATGGTGGTAGTATCAATTTTTCATGGCCTTAGCAATACAAGCTTCATATCACTTTTCAAATATAAATTGTTAATCTATGTTCATTTACTTTACATTTTTTACAAATATTGGATCTTCAATGAGTATGTTGGTTTTATACAGACTCAAACGCATCAGTCCATATTTTTTCTGAACTTATACGTAAAACCTTTCAATTGTTTCTTTATTTGCGTGACAATTAAGTGCCAATATTTCATATTCTAAGCGTACATACTCAAAATAATCTCTTCGCCATACTTCCAAAACAAACGAATTGATATAAAAAAAAACAAAAATTTTACTGAATCTTTCAAAAGATAAGCAAATCAATTCATAACAATCGGTAACACGGCACTCTTGGTACACTACAAATTTTCTAATTGCACGTTTGAGTGTTGAAGCAAAACCATGTTACGATATCGTCAGGATCACCTTCATAACAGCATGTTCATTAAAATTCAGTACTGAAGTGAGATATTTTTTTTAGTTTGGATAAAACATACCCATTTTTTGTCACCTCGTCATTATGTTTTTGAAAGTGGAATCAAATTAAGTTTGTACGTTGATATTCCCAAATAATGCAAATCGCATTTGATTGTGAATGTGAGTTTTACCATTTTCATGTTCAGTTAGTGAAAGGGGGTTTAAATAATGAACATGTAAAAATGTATTTAATCGTGTATTATACTTATTTTTCTCTTTATCTTCTCTTAAAATTAATGACATTATTACTGAATCACCCTGTATAATACCCAAGTATTATATATTTATAAAAACACCATAATATTGATAAAATAAATGATCAAAAATGTTAATATTTTGGATACCAATTAATAAACTGAACGGGCGCTAATAATGATGACAATTTTTTTCAAATTCAGGATGTTCGAAATATAAGTGCCGATACTGAAGGGGCTCGTATATTTGACCAAAAACAATAAAAAAAAACTTATGAAAATAATTTCTGAAACAAATAGTTTTTCTACAAATACATTTCAAAAATTAAAATACAACTAAGGTTAAGTAAAAGCTCCTGCAACGTCATGTGTTTGTTATGACGCAAATTAAGTCTCTACCGAACGGGAACATTGCAAATAACTCAATAAATTTAAGAGAGCAAGAACGTTTATTGAAATAAAGTAAGTTGCCAGTACAAAGGTATAATTCAGACCGAAGCTAAACTAATTCTGGAATTCTATTTGTAAGGAAATAAGTGCAAATCTCAGCGGAAGATAAAATTACTAACTTGGTAACTATATGTTACAGCAAGGAACTACATGTTAAGAAAAAAATATATATGTAAAATGTGAAAAAAGGTATATGTAATTTCTCCTGTCCTAGAGGGAGCTGACGGGGTGAAGGGACCAGGGTCCTAGTGGGCAGTAGTCTAGGGTTGAGACATCTAGGGCCGCGAAGTCCTCATCTGATACCAAGACTCAGGAGTGCTTCTTAGTTTTGATGCTCATCTTATGGAGGGTAATAAGGAAACAGCAGGGAGTCACTCTTCCTGGTGTGACTGGAGATCATTGGGGTATAAACGTGATTCCAGTCATTGAATTATGTCATTGTCGTTGGGTTTGACCTTTGTACAAAAATTCTAGGTGCTATTGATTGAAGGTCTTGAAAATGTAATATATTATTATTATTATTATTAAAATTATGCATATGACAATATAGACGAAATAGTGAAGTTGCTAATATGGATCTTGGTCAAACAATTCAAGGGTTGGATTTTATATTTGGGATATACTCTCCAGTAAAGTACTTCAGTAAAGTAAAGTTCATCTAGCTGTATATTTTCCCAACTGATTTTAATTTTACTATCATTGTAAGTTGTAAATTATATAACGATTTTTGAATTTGGTATATGAAATTTTCCTTGAATTTGGGAATTAGTCGATAGGATTTAGTTGCTGCATTAATGAATTCATGCAGTTGACCCTGTTGGTGTCATTACATTGGTACAGGCCTGGGATTTGGGTACATTCATTCTGTTGGTTGAACATATTTTGTTGATTCTTAAGTAAGTAGGCTTAGGTAGGAATAAATAGACTTTGATTCAAGGGTACAGGTAAAAGTTTTTGAAATATGGGAATTTGAAAGTTGATATAAACTATAATTTTGAACATATGTTTTGACTGATAGGTGTAGAGTATTATTTAATTTTGATGACAGACATTAAGTAACTTAACTGTTCCTTTTGTTGAGTGTATAAGTTAAACTGATTTCTAAAATTTCTAATTTCTTTTCTTTGTTCTTTGTTTTGATTGTCCATGAGGCTAAAGAGTTCATTATATCTAGTACCAATAAAATTTAGTTATTCAGTTATTTTGGAAGAAGCGTACCAAAAGAATATTATCGTTCCTATCAGTAAAATCTTTCTCCTTCGACAAAGGAGAAGTGTTGAGAAATTTTGATCTTTTCAGTTGTTTTTTTATGAATTTTTCCCTGTTTTGTTTGAATAGTAGTGCCGTTATCTCCCATAACTATGGCTTTCTTAAATTTTGATCTTGTTTTGTGTCTGTTTGCTAATTTGTCTTTTACTACTACTACTGGGTCTAAAGTTTTTTGTTTTATCACCTCGATTTTATTTTGTACATCCTCGTATAATTTCGAAAAAATTTGTTTTTGTTTTTCTATAAAATTTGTAGTAATTATTCTTTCATATATTTCTGTATTTTGGGGTGAATCTAATATTATTTCTAAAGGTTATATCCAATTTTTGCTAATTTAATTAGTTTCTTGGTTTAATGTAGGGTTATCTAATTTCAGAGCTCTGATGGAGTCTAAAATTGTCGAGTGGAAGCGTTCGATCAGACTATTACAATTTGAGTTACTGACGCTAGTGAAATGTAAAATTATTTTATGTAATTGACAAAATTCGGTAAATATTTTGTTATTGTATTCACTGCCTTGATCACAGATTATTTTAACTGGCTTTAGGTATAGGATAGGCTTGTCCTAATTTTGAAAATGTGTCAAATACAGTTAAAAATTGATTTTTATCAAAAAATAGTATAACTATGTGTATAATGTCGAAAGGTTTGGTGGACGTCTCCGTCTTTTGGATTGGTAGATTTTGTGGGTGTCTATCATATTTTGCATGATTACATGTTTCGCAATTATTTATATAGGTAGTTATGGCTTCTTTCATATTAGGCCAATAGTGAATTTTTGCTAAAAAATTATAAACAGTGTCAATGCCATGTACCGTACTTATTTCATGTAGTTTCATTATTAATCTTCTAGATTATAGTTTTTCTACATCTTGAGTTTTTAGTGTGGAGATTCTAAATTTAATTGTATTATTAAATAATTTTGGTATTAAACGTTCGAAACATTGTCTAGCTCTTTGATCATAAAAATATAAACAGTTTATTTCTTTTTGTTTTAAAAAGTTTCATAATATTTTAGCTTTATTTTCATCTGAAAGTTGGGGATTAAATACTATAAAAATTGAATTTTTATCAAAATTCAGGTCAGTGTTCAATTTTGTGTTGTGTTTTTGGGATTGATTCTGGGGACATTTTTATTTGATGGAAACCAGGTGCTAGGTCAAGGGTAGTGAAATATTATGATCGTCCTAGTTTGTCTAATATGTCTGTAATGTTTGGAATAGGATATCTGTCAGTAACTGTTTTTTTTGTTAACTTTTTGGTAGCCTACTACAAGTCTCCATTTTTTATTTCCGGAAGCGTCTAATTTTTTGGGTTCAATCCATATCGGACTGGACCAGGGTGAATCTGAAAAAAGGGGAATATTAAAATTTTGTCCTATAAATCTACTGTTAGGTAAGTAAATTATCATGTTAAATTTGTTCATGTCATGGTAGCCAATGAGTCCGTCGAAATAGTTACGAAAATCATAAGATAATAATAATACTTAATAACAATAATAATACACATTTATTTACCAAAAAATAGCTAAATCATGAGGTACATACATATAATAGTGTAAGTATTTACAATAATTGGTACAAAGGAAACATAAATTCACCTAATGGTGCTCTTCCTATGGACCCTTAACTAAACTAAGTAAAACTAAAAAAACAATTTTGGGCAAAGATAGCTAATATGTGACAGAAAAAAAGAAAGACTGGAATTGATATATATTTTTTTTAAATCCGCGATTAATGATACGTAGATACGATGGAGAGGGCAATGAGGAAAAATAGCCGGCATGCTGACAGAATATATAAGGATGAAAAAAGAAAAAATATGCAACAGGCAGGCGGAAAATCACACATCCTAAGCAAGCGAAATCTGATTCTCTTAAAGCATTTGTTTTACATGAACACAGAAAGTCTGTTTGCTCATTTTATTAATATTATCATTAAGTTTATTCCATAAATTAATTGCATTGAATGAAAAAGATTTTTGAAAGACTGCAGTTCTGTGCTATGGAACCCTAAATGTATAAAGATGTCGTGTGTTACGGTGGTACGGAACTAATAAAAAATATTATTTAATGTAATGAGGTTCACCGGTTTCAAAAGCTTTGTATAATAGATTATACAGGGTGTCCCAAAATAGAAGGCCATACCATTAACCACATATTCTTTGGATAAAAATAATGTGACTTTCCTTATGCCATTTTTAATTTGGGCGTCCCTGTTTCAATATACAGGGTGTTAAAGTTACATTTTAAAACACTATTTTTGTTAATAATCCCATTGTTTTGTAAGATACTCACTTGAAATTTTGCACGTACTTTTATCTTATTCCGGCATACTCATCATGTAATTTTGGTGAAAAAAGTCGAAGGGTGTATGGAGGTAACTGAGGGATGCAGTACCCTTTACCCGCTCCAATTATTTTTAAGTACACCTATGTAGCTTTTTCTTAAAATATCAAACGTAGAATTTTCTTCTGATCATTTTATCTCTCTTGTAAATTTTTGTTTAAATGCTCCGTTTTGGAGAAAAACGGCATGTATTGAAGGATTACAAATGTCTTAGCAGCTGATGAATGTCAGAAAAAAATAGTGAGCTCTGAAAACAAATGTCCATCTTGTCAACATAATGACATTAAATGTTTTGATTCGGCAAATCGAGAAGTAGTGGTTATTAAGTTTTTAATTTAAGACAATATAATAATAATAGGGGATAGTAGTTAATTGATTGCAGATATGGCAGATATGCATTTAATGTTAGGTAAGTTCTGCACTAACGATCATTTTAAGTCATCATCAATTACTTTTACGAAAAAGTATTACCACATTGTAAGAAAATGTTTTTGTAAAACATTTTGGCAGTACAAAAAAGTAACAAAAACACTGTTTTACGTTTTGATAGTTTTGAAAAATTATAATTTAAAATAAAAAAATAAAAATATTTTTTTTTTATAATTTATTATGTTTATTAGGAAAATGCAATGAGAATGCAAGCCTAGCAGAGTGACGTTGGGCACAAACTTATCCCAACAGACCACATTCTAAAAGGAAGTTTTTCTTAAATTTGGATCAACATCTTCATGAAACCGGAAAGTTTATGGATCAAAGGTCCGGAATTTGCGGCCGATATAGAAAATCAATCCCTGAACAAGAGGAACAAATATTAGCATTGGTAGATTGTTTGTCGACAAATAGAAAATTGTACAAAAATGGATGTTCATCGGATTTTAAACACCCAACTTCTGCACCTGAATCACATCCAACGCCTGCAAAATATTCTGCCCCAAGATTTTGCTTCTAGGATTCAATTTAGTCATTGGTTGTTAATACAGCATGATGCAGATAGGGACTTTGTAAGAAAAATTGTATTCACGGATGAGGCAAGTTTAACAAGAAATGGATTGACAAACATGCATAACAGCCACATATGGGCGGATTTGAATCCCCATGCAACCATTGTAGCACACCATCAATTTACATTCAGGGTTAATGTCTGGGCGGAAATAGTGGATAATTTTCTGTTGAATCCTCTTTTCATACCAAATAATTTAAATTCAGCATCATTTTGAAATTTTCTGCATAATCAATTCCGAGATGTTTAACATGATTTACCTAGGTGACGGTATGTGGATGTAGCTTGACGGTACTCAACCCCATTATGATAGAAACGTCCGGAAGTATTTAAATACCCATCTATTTCCCAATCATCGGATTGGTCAAGGACAAGACGCACCTATTCAGTGGCCATCACGATCTCCTGACCTTAATCCATTGGATTTTTTCCTGGGGTGCTATGAAAGATATGGTTTATGTTGTAGAAATAAAGACATTAACCACCTCAGAGAAAGAATAGTAATGGCAGCTGATGAACTTAGGCAAAAGGAAAATATATTTCAAAAGATAAGGTTTTCGCTACTTAAAAGGGCGCGTACATGAGGAGGGTGGGCAAGTAGAACATTTGTTAAATTAGTAGTAATTAATTAATTATTTTATTTAATGTTATTTAGGTAAAAAAAATTATTATGTTGATCGTTCATTATTACTATTACTAAATGAAACTATTATTTTTTGGTTGATAAGAGAACTGTATTACAGATTTTAATGCCATATTATTTTATCAATTCATAAGTATTTCTCATTTTATAAACTTTAGAATTATCCATTTTATTTTAATTAGCAAATATTCATTCAGTAAGTATTACGATTTGCTAAGTTGGCAAGGTATTGTAATAATAGGTATATTCACAAAATTTCAGTTTCACTTGAAAATAGTGAACTATAGATTTATGGGCACTACAAATTGCCATTTTTCTCCAAAACGGAGCATTTAAACAAAAAATTACAAGAGAGATAAAATGATCAGAAGAAAAATCTACGTTTGATATTTCAAGAAAGAAGTACATAGGCGTACATAGAAATAATTGGAGAGGATAAAGGGTACTGCATCCCTCAGTTACCTCCATTCGCCCTTCGATTTTTTTCATCAAAATAATAAAAGTACGTTTAAAATTGTGTAAGTGTGTATTTTACAAAACAATGGAATTATTAACAAAAATAGAATTGAATATTGTAGGAAAACCGCATGCAGGCATTTTGCACTTTCTGAATGAGACAGGAAGATTTTGAGTTAATGTCGTTGTTACATACCACGTCTCCATAAAATACATAGAATAGAATAGAATAGAGTTTATTAAGTGTAAATTATACAACGAATACAAAAGAATACATGACTAAAAATACAGTTAATGATTAAAATTCACATCACAATAAAACAAAAGTTTATTTGAACACTTAAACGGTGAGAGTTCATCTCGACATACGATTTTCAACTTCACCAGAGCGGCTGAAAGTTGTTCCAAACTAATATCGTCCTTGACTCACCCGACAATGCGGAGCAAGTAGTGACTAAATAACGGTATACTAACTATTGATGAACATTGACAGGACAGAACTTTACAACAACGAATATAGTGATTCACATTTGACATACCTTTTAAATCCACTGATCGACATATCAAGGCAAACATCAGGCAGTGCATTTATTATCTTACAAGCAATATATGAGAAACTTGACTGAAATAATGTTGTTGAATGTGTAAGAATGTCTAAACCCATTGCCTTGTCAGACGATCATGTACCTCATATGTATATCTTAACCTACTATACAAATATTTAGGCATTTTGTCTATAACAATTTTAAATACAAAACACATTAAATGAACTTTTTGCCTTTCATCCATTCTTAACCATTTTACTTCCCTTATGTAATGACTTGTGGGCTCTCTTCTTGGCAATTGCAAACAATATCTTATTCCAGCATTTTGTACTCTCTGGATTCTTTGCTTTGCTCTTCCAGTAAGACATGGTTGGTATACACAATCACAGTAACTAAATAATGATAACACCATGGAGTCCACAAATAACAGTTTAACATTTTTAGGTAAAATATTTTTATACTGATACAGAGATTTAAGTCTTAAGAATGCAGATTTAATTTTGCTTTGTATATGGAGTTTAAAGCTTAAATTTTCATCTATAATTAGACCAAGATTTTTTACACTAGTATTATATTCTAAAGTTTCACCTCTAATTTTGATATTGCGATTTAGTTTTATGTTATCCAAACAGTTTTTAGAACCAAAGGCAATTAATTGTGATTTAGATGGATTCACTTGAAGGCCAATGTTGGTTATGTAAGTCACCAGGTCATTAACTTCTTTATTTATAACTTCCACAGCCATTTCGGTTTCATCATATGGAAAACTTAGGAAAAGTTGAAAATCATCGGCATACATATATAATTTACAATTTTGTAGTATCTCAGGAGCATCCGCGGTAAAGACATTGAATAACAGAGGCCCTAAAGTAGACCCTTGAGGTACATCGCACTCGACAGTATAAGATTCTGAAAATAAATTGACATTTTGTTGTTGAATTCTAGTTATAACATTCCTTTTGTTTAAGTAATTGGAGAACCAAATTAGACTATTTTCTCTGACGCCATTAGACTGCAATTTTGCTAATAACAATTCAAAGTTCACAGAATCAAATGCCTTTGACATGTCCATTAGAATTAAAATAGATGTCCTTTTTTTATCTTTAGCAGAGATTATATCATCAACGATGCTAGACAAAATTGTAGTGGTACTGAATCCTTTACGAAATCCTGATTGATGAAGTGGGAATAACTTGTGTATGTTTAAATGTTCATATAATTGATTGTACACAATTTGTTCCAAAATTTTTGATGCAACTGGTAGAATCGTTATTGGACGTAAATCCTTAGCATCTTTCACCTTATCCGTTTTAGGGATCGGTTGTATTATTCCAGTTTTCCATTCACTTGGTATTCTACCTGATTCAAGTGATACATTAATTATGTGAGTTAAGGGTAATACGCAATACGGTAGAAGCAATTGTAGCATATATAAGGATATACCATCATAACCAACTGATCTAGACTTGATTTTATGTAACACCATTTTTACATAGTCTGGTTCAATCAACTGAAAATTCAAGTTTGGTATATCAATTTTTTCATTATATAGATCCATTATGTTTCTATTAATTTGAGGTTTTGTTATAGCAGTTTTGAAATAATTGCTAATAATTTGAGGATCACTGAGATCGTGTGGTAAGTCCATGTTTGAAATGTTAGTTCTCATTCCAAGACGTTTCGCTTCTAGCCATATGTTTGTAGTATTGTTTAGGTGTCTATTAAATTTATGGCCATAATATCACAGATAAATTAATATACAGATAGCGCCTGAGCATATTAAAAAGTGTTAACAGCTTTGGATGCCGGCTTCCCTGAGCCGGCATCCGTGGAAGCAGTGTTGGTTAATTCACCTATTTCCCCACAGATGGCCGCTTGAACGATCCCACTGCTGCCAGATATATTGTCTTGTCATTACTATTGAAAACGGAGGATTACATTCAGCTTGAAGTTTTTTAGATGAATGCACATGGTATTCAACTTTTTATTTAAATGTATAATATAGCGAAAAAGATTAAACATTTTTGGCAGTAACTAATATTTTTTATAAACAGTTATTTTACAGTAAGCATGTAAAGATTGCAATAAATTCATTTAAAATTCGGTAAATAGTAGATGTTTTAATTTTTTCATGTAACTGGGTGTACAAGGTGTCCCAAAAAACTTGGGATCAAATTTATTCTTTAATTTGGGAACAGCATTTTTTTGTTTCATCAATATCAGCATATATTTCTGATTAACAAAATTTTTCTGTTTTCATTTTGAAATAAAAAAAAATTGTTATCATTAAAATTTATTCATAATTCATTTTTAATTAAATTTTGGTAATTTTGTTCAAATTGACGTGTACGGTAACGAAACAAAATATATACCGAGTGTTTCGGTTTGTTTGGAATAAATTGAAACGGTAGACAGAATAAGCGATTTTAAGAAGAAAACTTTATATGAACATCTTCTCGATCAATAGCGGAGTTACGGGAGGCTAAAGTTTCAAAAAAATAAATTTATTTTTTTTATTACCAAGTCCGTATTACACACAGAGCGTTCAAATTTGATACAGGTACTGCTCAACTAGTACTTGATACTGCTCGGATATTATACAAGTTCATTTTTTAAAATCGTTATACAGGGTGTCATTTTTTCAAGGATATGCTATCATGAAACCCTTCAGAAATTTTTTCATGTACCTCCCTAGTAAAGTTTGAAATGTTTTTTTACTCTCTTGAATCATTATCTAAATATCGTCTCACTTGATACACGAAAATTTCGATGGGACGGGATCAAATCGATACCTTATTTCAAAATTTTCACATTTCAAGTTTCCGAAAGAATAACCTAAATTATTAATAGATTTGGTTAACAGTCTACAATATATGGCACTAAAATTACTTCCATTCATTAAAGATAATGCATGAAAATTAATTACCGAAACTGTACAGAAACAGGGTAACTAAAATTTTATATTTGAGAGACAAATGTATCAAAAGATGTAAAAATAAATCTTTGGATCGTGACGCTTCCTAGGAAAGCAAGGCTATATACTTTTCTCAAAACTGGAATATTTCACAATGATTATAACTAAATTTTAAAATGTTTTGCTGCCTAGATGTCATCGGCTGTTAAGATAGGTTTCTTAGCCTATGCAGTCTAGCAGCGCATCTTGTTTATATGGCATTTACCCATAATCAAACTTTTCAGCATTAGTATATTGAACCGTAATACGTTTTTTTTTTAAATAAAGTACCTACAAACCTGATTACCTGCCACTATACTTTACTTGACAATTGTACATAATATGACGTGACAAACCTACTAGATGTCAGATAATACCAAAGTTTACGGAATAAATATAAGTTATTTCACTCTCTGTCGGCACTGTTTTCAGAAAAAAGTCGTGCCGTCACACGTTGTCGCAAAAAACGGCCATTTATGGAAGATTTAAAAACGTATTTAGATTGCAACTGGGAATTGTTTGCACAATTTAAACATTTAAAAAACTGGGATGTTTGTATGTTAAGGGTGATCCAAATGTGTGATGTAAGGCATATTTCAAGATTAATATACTAATATCTTCATTAGTTATCATATAACAGAATATTATAGTATATGATTTATAGTTTGAGGCAAAAAATAGAGTTAGGGTGATTTAAATTATTAATTTTATTTTGATTCTAATAGTTCAATGAAAAAGAAGTCATTTATTATTATTATTATTATTATTTAACTGGAAAATTAAAATTCGGAATGTACTATTGTTTGCAATATTAATGGCACTCACTAATATGAATTTTGCGATTTCTTTTGAACTTCTGGCATATTCATATTGAAATCTGCTTTAAATTTTTAACATTAGTTATTAGTTGTTTCACTTACCAAGAGACATTTAATGAAATTTCTATTCAGAGCTTCCAGAAGTTCAAAAACTGTTTTAAGAGAGTGTTATTATTATTGCAAACGATTGTACCAGTCCAAAGGCACTAAAAACTCATCCAAATCAAGCTGAAAAGCAGTTGCACAAAGAAATTGTTATACCCAGGAACGTGTTTTTTGATTTGTGGATCACCATCAGCTTGTGACAGCCACCACTTTCTGTAAATTTTTTGTGTGAATGTGATTTTGTGTTACGCCGCTGCCTTGGCCGCACAACGGCAAGTTTTGTTTTATTTCGCACTCAAAATTTAAACTTTTCCCGGAGGGTTGTCGAACTTTAGACCTGGAAAAATGCAGACAACTCTATATATTCTTAAAATGCAAGCTATGAGCTTTCGATTAGTATATATTTTGTCTCATTAAACAGCCGGTGAAGTTGTACTCCAACAATATAATGTTTAAACAACCAATGTTGAGAACCTTCTTGGTGTGACAACTCTATACAGGGTGAATCTTAAATAAGTACAAATATTTTAACCAACAGTATAGTTTGGTGTGTAGAACACATAATTAATAGTTTTTTTACAAACAAATCAGTAATAAAAAAGTGAAATTTTAAATAAATTTCGTAATTTTTCAGCAGAAAACTTGTTGAGGACCGCTGGCCTAGACAGACCTTTCATACTTTTATAAGTAATAGTGCTGCAGACTGAACGTGTGGTTCACAGTGTTGCCAGTGTTACACAAATGTCTTTGCTTCAAGGGAGTTTTAAAATCTTGTCCTTATGGACGCAAAATTTGCGAATATTCGCTCGAATTATTTGATGGTGGGAAAAAATCTCAACTTTTAGCGAATTTCGTCAACTGTAACATTTTATATTATTTTTATTATCAAACTGTCATTGACTGTCATGACAGATTATCGGAAGCCCAAGTCAAACTTGCTAACCCCACATAATGCATGAAAATAGCAATAATAAAATTTGCTAAAAGTTGACACTTTTCCATTTTAAATAAAAAACGCGTGCATTTTCGCGAATTTCGTGTTCATGAAGACAAGGCTTAACTAGAATTTTTAGACATGTCAAAGAATTACTGTTTATAAAAAATGTGTATGGCCACCTCCTCCCCTCATTGCCATACCTATACCTCACCAATAAAGTACGTCTATGTACAAACATGAAACTGAAAACATAAAACAGATTCTCTACTCACAGATCCAGAATGTGATCTATAATCATTTTTTCTACACTCCAACTGATTTCTCACAAGACTAATATCATTATCACTGAACTCATCACTGCACTCCACTGTTACTGCACTCCACTGTCACTGCACTGCACTGTCACTGCACTCCACTGTCACTGCACTCCACTGTCACTGCACTCCACTGTCACTACACTCCACTGTCACTACACTCCACTGTCACTATCACTGCACTTCACTAAGAATGCACATCCATCTCCGAGACACATAGGCAATCGGCCTTTCTGAGTTATCCCGTAACATGTGAAATTACAGCCCCGAGGTAAATTAGGGTTATGATGTACTAATACTTGAAATTCCTTGAAATACTTACAAATTCCAATAAATATATTTTTTTAACAAATTTTATAGGTTGCAAAATAATTAAACTATTTGGTATAAATTTATGATAATACCTCGGATAATACTTAACCAAAAGCTTTAAGTTGTGTTTGATTAATCGGTATTGGAGTATTACTAACCACAAATCTAATCCAAATCTATTAAATTTATGATCTAAATAAACTACCAATTCTTTAAAAAATTCAGTTTTGCTTAATAAAGTAGTTAATCAGACAATCTGCATACATTTTTTTCTACATTAAAACCATGTTCATCTCTACTGGTTTCCGTAATAAGTATATCTAAAAATACTAATACTCTTCTTAGACAAATTTAGAAAGAATACACGATAAACCATAAGAAAGTCTGGTGTACTTAAACAGACCTTTGTGATTGTCTGGTATATCGTCGTCAGTACTGTAACTGTGTTGAAGTGAATGAATACTTAAAACCATAATAAAAATTTCTTCCTAATAAGGGTAGTCCACCATCCATTTCAGCACATTAACATTGATCATCCTGGTAAGTCACTAGATTATTGGAATTTTAGTATATCCTAGTGGATAACTAGTTGAGCTAGTAAATCGAACGTCTTCTCAGTGCTCTGTAAAATATATTTATATAAACATCCAATATTCTTATATTTACATGTAGTGGAATTATGAAATCACTTACCATAAATATTAGATGTCTTTGCACTTGTGTTTCTTTTATCGGTATCAACATAACCTCATCGCAATCTCACTGACTGTCAATCCTTAGGACTAGTTTTGCTTGCTCGACGTTTCCGCCTACTGCCCGTGATACCTACCTGTCGTAGGCACATTATTGAAAACTTACCTTGATGGTTTTTCTGACCAGCTTTTTTTATATGCGATATACACCTTTTTTAAACATCTTCATGAAATCTGTCTCGAGCTGCGCCTTTTGAAAAGCCCATAATAAATCGACCTCTTAATAATTCGTCCAGCTTATTTCCCTTTCCCATTTGTACCGGCAACCCACAACACATTTCATTAGAGAGAAAATATTTTACTTTGCTGGATCTGCCGTCTAAATGTATGCATTTTATACATTTTTTCTTGATATTAAACGCATACGTCAAGCTGCTTATTTTGTTATTTAATATTGTGATTGTGTGTACCTTTATTTTTAAAAAAATTTTCACTGATTAAAGTGCGTAGTCACTTATGGTTCTGTATTCGAAATAGTTAATATTGACTCATTTCGGGTTATGTGGCGAAAATTAAATTTAATATGTGAAAATCATAGTTTTTCGTTATTCTTCATAAAATAACTTGAGGAAATTGTGTTTTGTGTCCCTTTCTAACAGTGTACAATGACATTTAACTTGTGAAATGTGGATTACTGATTAAATAGTTAATTTTTTAACAAATAGGTAAGCTTGTGTGCACGTTTATGTATAATTTTTGAACATTGGACATAGTAATATCACGTAGTATCTTCCTAAATATTTTACGGTAGTATTGAACTTGCGGAAATTCATTTTTAATCGTTTAAGTATTTTAAGGTTAGTTCAGATGTTAAAATTTATGTTAAAATTGCTGCGTATCATACTACATACCCAATTTTACTGTACTTATGCTTAAAACAAGTATTTTTAAAATAGAACTATTACGTTAAAGGAAACGTAATATTTATATTGGAGGAGATATGGCAACCTCGCAACAAATCATATGTTTCATTAGGTTGTTGGATGAGATATCAGCCAGCGGTCCTCAAAATGTGGGTATTTTTTAAAAAAATTAATATCTCTCAAATATTAGAAATTTTTAAAAATGGCTTTCACTAGACTGATCTATATGACGAACTACACCAGCAGTTAAAATATTTGTACTTATTTAAGATTCACCCTGTATATTTTTACTTATCAGGTTGCCAATTTCCAAATTGGTACATTATTTATTTCATTAAGACTAATTTGTAGTTTACCTCCATAATTAATATTTTTAATGCATAATTAATGCCTCTAGGACCTGGCTTTGATTATTATCCAACCTAGCAATGTATATGAAACACATGTTTAAATGCAATTCTCTCTATTAACATTTGGGTGAAAGTACTTTACAGTGGGATTTTGGACTAATACACATGCACGAACATGTCCGACAGATAAATTCGATACAAGCATTCGTATGTGAATATTGTCATTAGGCCTTTTTCTTCTAAACTTTAAAATTCGTTGTATTAATATTTGGGTGAATTATGCGTAAAATGTAATCGCGTATGCCATTAAATAATGTGAAATTAACATACAATTTTTCCGAAAAACAATTTAGATATAGATACATATACATCTTTTTTATCTTCACATCGTTAATATCTAAATTATTATTTCAATAAATTAATGTTTATTTTAATATTAATTGGATCTAGACATATTTACTTTCATTTTGTCAATAAATGATAATACAGGCAAATTTTTTAATTATGTATCTAACGAAAATATTTACCACAATTCAATATCCATTTACTGCATAATAATATTTCATTTTTAGGAAACCTAAACATTTTTAATTTGGGTGTTCCTTTTTGATTCTCCACAGTTTTTGCACATACATTTATTCCCCGACATGTTGATAGAAAAAAAATTAATATTTATGCATCTAACTTGTGAATCTAGTGAGACTGAGCAAGCTCTAGGGTTGGGCAGTGGGCAAGACTGAGCTGGGCTGGATGGAACTGCCCGGCGACTGGACTAGGGGGTATGTGCCTGATATGTGTAGTTTGTGTAGTGTGTACGATAACGCTGAGCCGGCCGAGCTAGATGTGACAACAATGTTAATGGGTTGCTAAGATACGTATACACACAGCTAGTTGATATAACTCCGCCGAATTTAAACTATAGCTAAATGTGATCACTGGGAACATCTGTTGACGACACAAGAAACTAAATCGTCGCTCTATCTTAGGCGCTATCTGTATAGCTAATTTATCTGTGATAATATGCAACCTATTCTCTATTCTATTTATAGCTTTTTTCACCTCTGTTCTTATTTGTTTATAATAGATACGTGTTTCATTTGTTGGATTTTGATTGCATCTTTTCCTGCCCTTTTCTCTTTGTTTTATTAGGCATTTAATATTAAAGGTTATCCATGGCAAGTTTTTATTTTTTTTTATTTTACTTGTTTTTAATGGAGCGTATACATCAAATACACTTATGACCTTATCATTGAATAAGTTTAATTTATTGTCTATATCTTCGTTCATATAAATATCACTCCAGTCAATCTCTGCAGCATCAGTATGAAACATTTCGATATCCATGTTTCTATAATCTCGATATGTTTTTAGTATCTCTTGTGTTGAGTCTCTTTTTAGGTTTATTGTACAATACACTAAGTTATTATCTTTTTTATCATCATGGCGCCGGTAGCAACAGACAATTTCAATGTCTTGTGCGTGTGATAAGTGCAACGTTATAATTAAAAAGTCCGACATTACAGTAAAATGTGCGGGATTTTGTAATAACTCTTATCACTCTCAGTGTGTAAACCTAAAGGACAGTGATGTTCGTATAATAAACAGTAAAGGTGAAGCAGGTTATGGTTGGACATGTCTCATGTGCCGTCAAAAAATAGCAGAGCAAGCCCCAATATTGCAATATCTGGATTCCATTTTAAATTTGGTAAAGCAAAATTGCAACAAACTTCAAGAGCATAGTAAAAAAATTGATTTGGTTGTGTCAAATTGTGGCAATATATCATCCAAAAATGTTATTTCACAGCCAAGCCCTGCCCTCTACTTTGCTAATGGAACAAACTCAAAACCTGTAGATTCACAAATTCTGCAGGAATCTAGCATAGTTAGCGATCATCAAAACCAATTTATATTCAGCGAGCAAGTGGCAACGGCTATAGCCACGGCTCAGAAGCAAATGATTTCCAGCTCGAGAGCAAAAACGGCTTCTGTAAAAAAGCACACAAATACCAGAGATCAAGATCGTTCGCATGTCAATGACCCTAAAACTAGAAATAGAAATGTAAATAAACAAATAGTAATGGGTACTGCAGAAGTAGTTGACCAAAAATATGCTGCGGTTTCTATTAAAAGACGTGCATGGTTGCATGTATCAAATTTCCATAAGGACTTAACCTCTGACGATTTAACAGAATTTCTGCAGTCAAAACTTAACACAGATGATTTTATTTGTCAAAAAATTATACCTAAACATCGCTCGCCAACGTTTAGCTCGTTTAAAATTGGAGCAGATAGTAATCTCAAACAAAAGTTACTAGATCCCACTTTCTGGTATCAAGGCATTTCAGTTGCCGAATTTGATTTTTTTCGAGCGATCAGAAACAGAATTCAATTCGAAAAATTCCACTCTGATTTCCAACAAGGCAGTGGAACCGTCAACAGAGCAGATGTTTAGAGGTATTCATCTTAATGTACAGTGTCTCTCCAATAAAATTACACAGATTGAAGCTTTGGTTTTACACAATGAACGACCAAATTTTTTACTAATTAGTGAACACTGGATGTCTCCTGAGCAAATAGCTGTTACAGCCATACCTGGATATAAACTTTTAAGCCACTTTAGTAGAACAATGTCGATTCATGGAGGAGTTGCGATTTATGTTCAGGAAAATATATTATGTAAATCTATTAAACTAGATCGTTATGTAAGTGAATTTATTTGTGAATGTTCGGGTGTTTCTCTGAAAATCAAAAAGGATAATTTGGCTATATTGGTATTTTACAGATCTCCAGATCCTAAACATAGTATAAATAAATTTTTTAATTATTTTAATTTGATAATTTGTAACATTATGTCTAATCATAAATACCTTATTGTATGCGGCGATTTAAATATTGACCGTTTGACTGATTCGCCTTCAAAACGTGTGTTGTTTGATATTTTAGATAGTTTTAATTTAAAGTCTATACTTCCTTTAGAACCTACAAGATGCTTCAATAATGCAATATCAGCTGGAGATTATGTAATATCCAATGTTCCAAACATTACAAGTGTAAACTTAGATTTGAATATAGCTGATCATAAAGCACAATTATTTAGTTTTCAATGGAATCATTCTAGTCTAATGCAAAAAAATACTTATAGTGTACAGTTCAAACGTAAATTTTGTGATACGAATTTATTTAATTTAAACCATCATCTATCATTAACCGATCTTGCCGATCTTTATTATATGACTGACGTTAACAAGGCATGGCAGTATTTTTGGAACAATCTATTGTATTGTTTAGATTTAACCTGTCCTATAATCAAAACTAAAGTATGCTATAATACTGAACAAAATTCAAACTGGCTAGATCACAAAATAATTGAAGAAAGTCAACAATTAAAAAATGCGTATTGGCTATCAAAAAATCTTTCAGATCCAGCTTTTACCAAAAATTATAAACTTTTGAAAAGTAAATTTTCTAGTAATCTAATTTTGAAAAAAAGTCAATTTTATACAAATAGACTCAGTAGCGCCTCTAATGTAACTAAAGAAGTATGGGCTATTGTAAACTCTAGTACGGGCAAAACAAAAAGCAATACAAATATATCTTATATAACTTATCATAATCAAACAATAACAGATCCAACTGAGATAGGAAACGTTCTCTGTTCCTATTTCTCAGAAATTGCCATAAAATCGTTACATGCTGCATATTCAATATCAAGCGAAAATTGCTCTACTGGAGTGGAATGCCCATCATCAATTTTTTTCTATAATATCACTCCATTAGAAATTGAAAATTCTCTTAAGCTAATGCAAAATAAATCCTCGAGTGGACCAGATGGCATTCCTATTAGGGTCATAAAATATATTTCTCGATTTCTTGTGTATCCATTATGTCACATTTTTAATTTATCAATTAATTCTGGGGTTTTTCCAGAGGCGTTTAAACTTGCCAATATCATTCCTTTATATAAGAAAGGTGACGTCGGTTGCATTGATAATTACAGACCTATAGCTTTGTTATCTAGCTTTTGTAAATTTGCCACAGTCGCATTGTCAGTTTTATAGATAAACAAAACCTACTAGCTAATTGCCAACATGGCTTTAGATCAAATTTTTCAACAAATACGGCATCATTTTCTTTGGTAAATAGTATAGTAAGTTCCATTGACAAGGGTAATTTTGTCTTGGTTCTTTTCTTTGATCTAACTAGAGCTTTTGACTGTATTCATAAAGACTTTATCCTCAGAAAATTGCAAAAATTGGGTTTGAGGAATCCAATCGACAGATGGATCTACTCTTTTTTGAGTGACAGAGAAATAAATGTGAAAATTGGTAATGATATTTCACACTCTTGTAAAACACCATTAGGTGTTCCTCAAGGGAGTGTTTTGTCTCCTCTATTGTTTATACTTTTTATGAACGATTTGGAGTAGCATATAACTGTCGAAGGGATAAACTTAATTCTTTATGCAGATGACAGTACAATCTGTGTTAGTGCCTCGTCTGCCGATGAACTTCAAACTAAAGTTAACGCCACGCTTGATCAATTTTATACGTGGTGTTTTAAAAATAAAGTTATTATTAACCCAACAAAAACTCATTATATTACATTTTTTAAAAAACGCATATGCCCTAATATTGCAGTCACACTAAATGGCACAGTAATTGAGAAAGTACATAGTACAAAATTTTTAGGTCTTTTCATTGATGAGCAACTCACTTGGTCCACTCATATTGAACAACTTGTAAAGAAATTAAATACCGCTTATTATGCTATCAGAAACTTGAGAAATATAATGAGTAAACAATATCTTTTAAATGTTTATTTTGCATTGGCATATTCCCATCTAAAGTATGTAATAATTTATTGGGGTATTAGTTCAGAATTTGAAAGAGTTTTTATTTGTCAAAAAAAAATTCTAAGATTGATTATGTCTCTAAATCCACTGGAATCTTGCCGGCCAGCATTTAAAGAAAATAAAATTTTTCCTTTAGTTTGTATACTTATTTACGAATCAGCATTATTTGTGGCAAACCATAATGAACTTTTGAGACAACACAACACGATACATTCTCATAATACAAGAGGTAATAATTTGATTTACTTAAATAATCATAATTTAACCACATATCAAAAGGGGCCTCTCTACTTATGTGGAACAATTTTCAATAAACTGCCCGTAAACATTAAGCGCTATACGAGTATAAGATTATTTAAAAAAGAGTTACGCTTGTTTCTAGTAGAAAATTGTTTATTCCTTACAAGAATTTTATGCAGGACATTAACTTTTAAATACCTGTTCTTTTATATTTCTGTACTGTGTTACTCATTTTTATACATGTCATTGTTTGTAGTTGTAAGTGTAATGTAGACTATTTTAATTATTGTATTTTTAGACTACTTTTCCTTTTCTTTTTGACGTTCATATCCTGTAATTGGGCTTACATGAATAAAGCATTATTATTATTATTATTATTATGATCGCATTTTATGTCCGACATATCGATATTGTTTGTTTCCGCGATGCACATGGTTAAATCTGTAATTACCAGATCTATAAGCGTATTAGAAGTTTCAGTTACTCTAGTAGGTTCCGTAATTATCTGGTCTAAATTAAACGTTTGCAGTATGTTTATAAACTGTAGTGTGTTAGCTGAGGTTTTTAACATATCTCTATTAAAATCACCCGTACATGTACAATGGTATGATTTCACTAAACATTTCCTCAATTATTTCCATTCTACATACAGGCAATTCATGTGGTATATAAATTGCACCAAATGCAATTTTCTTCTTCTTCATGTTTATTTCAATCCAAATTTGTTCGATTTCACCTCCGTCTTCGTTTAGTCTTTCAATTAATTTCGTCCTCAAGGATGCTTTGGAATAAATTGCCACACCACCTCCACGTTCTGTCCTGTCTTGTCTATAGAGTCGATATCCTAGAATGCCTATATCATCATTTTTTATATCTGACCTCAACCACGTCTCACTTATTCCTATAAAATCAAAATTTTAATGAAGTATATATTCTTTTAAATCAAAAAATTTTGGTAAAAGTGATCTAACATTAATTTGAGCTACCGTATATTTGCAATAGTATTACTTATAAAAAATCGGTTTTATTATTTTTGATCTCTAAGTTTTTTAAGTATGCTGGGCATTTCTTGCTCCAGGCATGATGATGAAAGTCAATATTTTTCAACTGTAGTTTTTCTGCTGCATATTTACAATTGGTACAAATGCACTCGTTATCAGCTGCTTCACATTTATTTGTAAGATGAGCACCTCCACACCTGGCACACACTGCCGACCCTTTGCAATTTTTTGCAATGTGATTGAAACCAGAACACTTGAAGCAAACAGGAACATCTACAGCATCAAAAACAGAGCACCTGTCCCATCCAATTTTTAATGTGTTTTCATAACTTTCTCCATCCATTTCTACGTACGCAATATTACTTCTTTTATTTTTTTTACTAGGGGCAACATTTTGCAAACAAATCAATTCTTCTATTTCTTCAGGGACATTTGTTTCTGTGATACCCACAATTTTTACTTTAGGAAGATGCTTTTTTTGGTACACTAATATCATACTTTTGTCCTATTTTATTATATGCCTATGTTTTTAGCGTTTCCGCGGCCAATTTATTTTTGCATTCAATTATTACACCTCCATCAAGTGAATTTCTCATGCATGATACTGCAATTTTTGTTGGATCAAGCGAGTTTTTTACTTCTTTTCTAGTCTCCTCATGTTTCTGAGTACTACTTTTTGGCTTAATTATCACCACTAGTTCTGTCTTCCTCTTTTTAGTTCTTTCAGAATATGTTTCTACTATGTCTTCTTGTGTTTTGATTACTTTACTTATACCACACTTTAGTTCATCATTCTTATTATTTATCGCCTCCGACAGTGTTTCAATCATTTTTCCCTGCTTTTCAATCAATGCTTTTTGTTCTTCAATAGTATTTTTATGGCTTTTAAATTCTCTCTGAATATCATTTAGTTTGCTAACCATGTCTTCAAGTTTTTTGTTGGTTGAATCCTCATTTGTTAGATTTTTGCCAAATTTATTCCTACAACTCTCACATAAGTATATTATAATGCGCTTCTTTAAAGCAACTGCTCTAAATTCTGAAGTACTAAGACTTGTACATTTTTGGCACTGAATTATTTTGCACTGATCGCAACTTTTGATAAAATATAAATATTCAGAATTTCCTTTCCAGTCCTTATAATTTTTAAATTCATCAGCACATTTATTTCCAATATTTTTAAAGTCAGACCTGTTCCAATTTCAATTTAAAAAGGTACTAAAATGGATAATATCAAACTTTGGCATAGACGATATTTAGTATCCGGTGACATACAATGTTTATAACTGTATTAAACCTTGAGACGACCAAAAGCAATTTTTATTTTATTTGCTATATGAGCCTGAAACGTTAAACCCGAATCAATCGTGACACTCAAATTTTTTATTTGTTGACTATAGGAATTATTTCATTATTTATACTAATTGAATTTGAACCTTTTTTTTTATACCAACAAGGAGTGCAAAAGACTTTGAAGCATTAATTTTTAAACCGTGATCTTGAGAATAATTATATAAACTTTGTAAATCTGAAATTATACTTTGTTTGGCAGCGTATGAATTATTTGGAGAAACCGCTATAGATAACTGAGTCATCAGCATACTGTTGCAAGTTAGAAAATTTAATAGCTGTACTTATATCTGCAACATAAAGAATAGTAAGGGTCCAAGAATGGAGCTTTGGGGAACACCATTATTTATTGGAATATACTGTGTTGTCTGAATAACATTACCATTTGATAAACGTACTTGTTGAACTCGGTGGCTTAAATAGGATTTGAAGAAATTAATGGCCTTTGCAGAAAACCCATAGTAATGTAACTTTGATAATAATAATGAATGGTTTAATGTGTCAAAGGCCTTGCTAAAATCTAGAAATACTAGCATTTATTATGGTCTATATGAGAGCAAACAATTTCAGTTAGATTAATAAGTGATGTAGAAGTACTATGATTTTTGCGGAATCTGGATTGAGTAGAAGGCATCATTTTATTGTGGCATAAATAACCATATATTTGATCATATATATCTCAAGGATTTTAGAGATGGTCGGTAATATACTATATGTAGGTTAAAGATCATTTAAATTTTTTGGATTAAGAAATTTTTGCAAGTGGCTTCACAATCGCCATTTTCCATAACTCTGGAAAAATACCTTCTGTAAGACATGTGTTGGATTCATAAGTTTAATGTCAAAAAGATGTCATATTGGGGTGTTACTTGGTATTATAATAATGTAATTTTTCATTTGATATTATATTATGAGATCGTGTGGATGACACAAAGTAATTATTTATTTTAATAGGATCAGCTAAATGGTTAGGAATTTCGAAATTTTGGACTCTAGTTAGATTAAACTTTTTCATTTTTCAGAATGATGATCCACTTGTTTCATGACTGGAGAGTGATTTGAAATAGGCAGATTTTTCTGTATATTGTATGATTTGTATAATTTTTAAGCTGCTTGTAATAATCAAAATGCTGAGGTGTTCTACTCTTAATATATTTAGCGCGGGCTTTATCTCTTAGTTTCATTAAAATTCTAATATTATCGGTTATACATGGAGTAAAAGACGGTTTTTCAGTAATTATTTTCTGTCTAATGGGTGCATGTTTGTTTAATAAATATATAATATTATTATTAAATAATTCAAATTTATCATTAATATGTGGTGTACAATATATAATGTCCCAATTTAACATAATAGCGTCACGTTCAAAATTTTCATTATTAATATTACTGTAATCCCTGTATTGCACGAACTTCAACGTATTTTTAGGTTTAGAATTACTAAGTATAAAGTAAATTAAATTGTGTTCTGTGATTTTGTTGGATATAGGGATAGACTCTGAAACAAGAAATTCAGTACATTAGTTTGTAATTACGACATCAATAATTGAAGAATTACCTGTGTTTAAGTTAATATGGGTTGGTTTATCAATAACTTGTTTTAAACCAAAAGATTCAAGTAAAAAGTTAAAATTATTTTTAACTACATCCTGCTTTAACAAAGCTATATTAATATCGCCCAAAAGTATTATATTATCATAATCGGTTACAGAAGCCGTTAAGAGATCTTCAAATTGACTAAAAAATTCAGTTTTATCTGATTTAGGTTGACGATATAGAGAGTCTATTAATATTTTCTTTTTCTTTATTACTATATTAATGAATATACTTTCAAAATTACTGATAACGTCAAAATTCACTTGTGAAAATTTAAATTTGTTTTTAATATAAATTCCTACCCTACCTCCAGGACCATACTGTCTATCCTGTCTAATAAATTTATAGCCTGGTAATCTAAATGAAGTTCCAGGATTATCTGGACATAACCACTTTTCTGATACTGCAACCAAATCAAAATCATAGTCATTTACATAAAGTGCAAATTCATCAAAGCCGGTATTAAGTGATCTGGTATTGTGTGCTTTTACTAAATTGCTTTTAGAAAGATTTTTTAAAGTACCTATATCGCTTACAACAGAATGAGCGGTCCGCGATGCCTGTGGATCTACAATTTGCATATTAGTACTAGATTCCCCACAACACCCATCCGCGCATCCACATCGTCGCAGTATAGTCCTTGAACAGAATGCCACACCTAAGCCTAAATATATATATACAGGGTGGGCCAATAGTGTGTGGACGGAAGATTGTGGTTATACTGATATATATTTTTAAAATCTGCTGTTGGTGGGGGGTGAGGGGTAGTAAGAGCTACAAACTAAAAATATTTTTACTGGAATTCCTAGACATATTCAGGGTGATTCATATCAAAGTAACATTTTTTTAAATGGAACCCCCTGTATATTATTGCATATTTGGATTCCTCGGTCAATTCTAGTGTGATTTCATGTACCATACTTGTACTACTACTAATCGATATTTTGTCAAAAAGTTGATGTCTAGAAACAGTTGAATATCAGAGGTGAGCGGCAACATAGGAGGCTGTGATTGGGGGAAATTATTGACCACAAACTAAATAAACAAAGTAATTTTTTATAAAGAAATCACTTATTATTAATTTGTATGAATAAATGCAGCCATAATATTTATTTACTTATTTTTGAATTTAGTTTAAAACTGTAACTAATTTCTACCTTGTTTCGTTCCAATGAATGATTTGATTCCATTTCCGACATTTTCATTCGAATTTGAAACATATATTTATATCACACTTAAGTCAGGTTATGTTTTGATTGTAAAGTAAACAAACCAAAAATTAGAACCGCCCCAATATGAGTGGTTCTAAAATTGACAGACCGACCGAAAAAAATGAAGAATTTTATAAAATTACTATTATAGGGTGCAACCAAATTTTATGCGCAATTATTATTTATTAAAAATACCTACAGCTTATGCCTTCGACAGAGAAATTTGTAAATGAAACATAGAATGAAATTGTTTAGATATTACTGACATAAGCATCGTTTTCTAAAAATTCTTATTCAACTCGGATTTTCCTTATTTTAATTAACACATTTTATAAAAATGCTTATACCGGAACAAACATTGAAATATCAACAAACGTGCATTTCTCTGTTAACAAATAACAAACAAATAAATACATACATACATATGTATAGGCTACAGTTGTTAATTTAAAAGAATATTCAGTGGTAAAATCTCCACAAATTCAATGTTATTTTCACGTAAGAAATTTTAAGGTATTGGTCCTGTAAAACTCTGTTTAGAAGCTCGTAAGGTTCCAAATCTCGTTACCAATTTTATGTGATTTTCTGGACCCAAACCATGTAAATTGTGAATATTTACCATGCCTACTCAGGGAAAGTGAGATTGGACTGACTGATCACTGCATCACTCCAAATTAATATTTTTTAATATGAGATATCCTGGCTATTTGTTTCACTTAAAAATCTACAAGATTTTGGCCTCCTATTTTCATCGCCACTGTGTAGAGACTGAAGAGATGTTAAGGTAATTTATACATATGTTTGTAGTGATCTTTTATATGTAGATTTTTTACTTAAATTGTAATTGGAATAAGTTATTGGTTAGCAACAATGACAGCAAATATTTATGTTTGTCAAACTAACAAATGTTACGTAGGTAATTTAGTTATTCCGTATTTTGTAAATTGTTCATACCTAGTGCCAACCAGTGGCGTAGCCAGAAATTTGACAAGGGGGGGTTCAGTGAACAAAGTATTTCAAACTAGATTTTTTTCAATAAAAAAAATAAATAATTTTTAATAAATTGAAACAATAAAAAGTAAATAAAAAAGCAATCTCATCATAAACATGTAAATAATAAACAGGTATGAACAATATTTGTTACAAAAATGACAAAAATAAGATTAGAACTTAGTAGTTAGTCCTAATGTAAGGTTTCCGTAGGAGATCTAGTTTACTGACCACGTTGCTAAATCTAGGAGAATAGAGTGATTGCAGGTTTGTAGTGAGACATTACCTATATGACCCAACCAACCCAACCCATGGGGGGGGGGTTCTGACTCCCAAAACCCCCCCGCCTTGGCAACGCCACTGGTGCCAAAGTAACTGAAATGCTATTACAATATAGTATATGCGGACATACATTTCTTGTATGGTTATTGTAATGGAAATTTACGAGCAGCCGCACGGGAGTACGCTAGAAGATTTCCAAACCGTCGACACCCAAGTCACAAATTGTTTACAGCGGTACACCAAAATCTGCGGCAGAATGGGATTCATGGTAACAGAAGACCTGAGCCAGGAATGCAAAGGAGGAAAAATCCTTACCAAAGATTTTTAGAATTATTTGAAAATAAAACATTTACGTAAGGCTAACCAGCAACTTAATATTCCAACTACAACCATTTTTAGACCTTTAAAGATAAATCACTATAAACCATACCATTTAACACCAGTTCAGGGCCTACACCCTGGTGATGACAATAGGAGACTAGAATTTTGCAGATTTTTAAGTGAAACAACTAAGATACAGATTTTCTTAAAAACATTATTTGGAATGATGAGTCTCGTTTTACCCGAAGAGGTATAGTAAATTTTTACAACTTACATGTTTGGAGAACAGAAAATCCACATGAAGCACTACCTAGAAATTTTCAGAGAGAACAGAAAATCCACATGAAGCACTACCTAGAAATTTTCAGAGAGAATTTAATATTAATATCTGGATGGGAATAATTGGTGACGAAGTTTTGGGACCTTACAAACTTCCACACAGAATTACGGGACCCATATTACTATAGACCGGTTAGAGACTAGCTGAAGACAAATTACCCATATAGGTGGATTAGCAGGGATGGTCTTGTAGAATGGCCACCTCGCTGTCCTGACATAAATCCTCTAGATTTTTTCGTTTGTGGGTTTATGAAGGACCATTTGTTTAATATACGGCAATCAATAATCCTTCGATTAGTCCTCCGCATGGTACAAAATGGTGAACGCTTCGAACAATATATGTAAAAATAGTGTTTATAATGTACAAATAAGTAGCCTAATGTATACCATATGTACGTATTTATTTGTTTGTTACTTGTTAGTAGTGAATTGCAAGTTTGTTGATATTTCAATGTTTGTTCCGGTTTAAGTGTTTATTAAATGTGTTAATTAAAATAAGGAACATTCGAGTTGAATACATAACGTTAAGAATTTTTAAAAAACGATGCTTATGTCATTACTAAACAATTTCTTTATGTTTCATTTCCAAATTTCTCTATCAAAGGCGTAAACTGTAGGATTTTAAAAAATGAACTTGTATAATATTCGAGACTAGTTAACAGCACATTTATCAAATTTGGAGGCGCTATGTGTAATACGAACTTGGTAATAAAAAAAATAAATTTATTTTTTGGAAACTTTAGGCCCCCGTAACTCCGCTATTGGTCGAGAAACATACCAAGTTCATATAAAGTTTTCTTCTTAAAATTGCTTATTCTATCTACGGTTTCAATTTGTTCCAAACAAACCGGAACATTCTGTATATATACCGGGTGTTCCCTCTAAGACTTTCAGTGCGAATATCTCAGAAACCATCATAGCCAGTGCGACAAAATTTGGTATACAGACACTATAGTCTGTTTGGAAATGAAAGAGAGTAATAAAACCCCGACCATGGGCGTGGTAATATTTCGTTTCAGGTAATTATTGGGTAACACTAATATTGTGACAGATCAATCCAGTCTTAAAGCTGAATATACGAAGACGTGCTAGTGCAGTAGAGTAAAATTGGACTTGTGTTTAGTGACTATTGTGCCAGTGGATATAATATTGTTTGGGTAAAATGTCGACCTTATCAGATTACGTACCTGCTAAACTCATGAAAAAATGTGCGCTGTCTCAGAATTAGAAGATTATTATATTAAATGTATTTAATACATTGAAACACCAAAATCCTACCAACAGTGTTGACGACATCGTGGAAAAGTGTGCCAAAATGACAGGGATTGGAAAATCGACTATCTACAGACTTTTAAAGGAAACAAAAAATGAACAAGATACTGTAAATCCCCCAAAATCATCTACAGGGAGGTCAAAAGTCCTTATAGATGATTTCTTCAAAAATGTCATTCTCAGTAAAGTACACTCATTTTATTTTAAAAAAGAAATACCAACGCTAAACAAAATTTTAAGTGAACTTTCAGAGGACAACGATTTGCCAAAAATCAGTAGAAGCAAATTATGGGCCGTCTTACGAGAGTTGAATTTTTGCTGGGAAAAACAGAACAGGAAGTCAGTTCTTATCGATAAAGATGAAATTATTTGTTGGCGAAGATCCTACTTAAGATCAATTAGAAAATTCCGTGACGAAGGGAGGAATATTTATTATCTAGACGAAACTTGGGTCAACGAGGGATATACTGTAACAAAAGTATGGCAAGATAAAAATGTAAAAAGTTTTCGACAAGCATTTTTGGATGGACTTTCAACAGGGTTCAAGGCACCTTAAAGTAAAGGGTGAAGATTAATACTGACACATATAGGTAGTGCCAGTGGTTTTGTAGATGTCGGTTTACTTTTATTTGAATCTAAAAATACAGGTGACGAAGACATGAACGCAGATGTTTTCGAAGAGTATTTTACACAGATGTTGGATCCTATTCCTCCGGGGTCTGTGAATGTCATGGATAATGCCAGTTACCATTCACGGCAGACCGAGCGGACGCCTACGACTGCTTGGAGGAAAGCCCATATAATTCAATGGTTATCCGGAAAAAACATTTCTTTTGAAACAAATAGAGTGAAAAAGGAGCTTTTGACACCTGTCAATCTTAATAAAGATCAGAAAAAATATGTTATCGATGAAATGGCAACAAATCGCCAAATAACGGTACTACGGTTACCACCTTATCACTGTGAACTTAACCCAATCCAATTAGTCTGGGCGCAGGTAAAAGGAGATGTAGCGCGAAATAATACGACGTTTAAATTAAGTGACGTTAAAATTTTGTTAAAAAATTCCTTGGAACGAGTAACTGCAGATAACTGGCAAAGATGTATACATCATGTACAAAAAGAAGAGAAGAAAATGTGGGAACTCGATAATTTAATTGACGTTACTGTGGAGCCTATCGTTATCAATCTAGGAGACGAAGATAATTCATCAAAATATTCAGAGGATGAATTTTAATATACCTACTTTTTTATTTTTTTTATTGTACATTTATACAACACTACATTTACTCACCATAATTTGAATTTTCAAAATACATATATTTTTGTGTGGAATAAAAGTCTATTCATTAAATTTAAATAAATATTTTGATAATAATATTGAATAATTTTATTTGAATTACTAAAAACCCTCGTAACCCAGTTATGATGCTTAAAGTAGCTTCATGTTTTGAAATGCTGTTTTTATATTATTTACTTATAAGAGAAATGGACCGAGAAATTGAAGCGGCATAGACAAAGATTAAATTTTATCTACCTGCTACAATTTAGTCCGGTCCGATCACAAAAAGTTTTTTTAAAAGTACACCTCATCTATACCGATAATACATAATATAAAAATATTGAATATAAGCACCAGTATTACATTTATTTACGATTTGCATACACAATAAGCGTTTATTACTCGTTTCATTTCTAAACAGACTATAGATGGCGCGTAGAATCTGATGATAACATCAATTCTTATACAGGGTGTTCCATTTTCCAAGACATCGATTTAATTTTGATTTTTTGGTTGTCAGCCCTGCTACAACTTATGTTTAAATTGATATATACTTAATTATGAACACATTCTGATAAATAAACATTCAAAAATGTCAAAATTTAACACAAAAAACGCCTCCAAAAAGTACCCAAATTTCATTGTTTTGTCATGTAAAACGTGCATAGCCTTGAGCCAGACTTACACAGAAGAAACTAACATCGGTGGACGTCAAAACTTTGAATTGATATTGAATTGTCAAATATTAATGGCATAAAGTATTTTATTGGACACAAGGAACGCTAAATAATGTATTTAATGCAATTTAAGTATGCACAATGGTGTTATTGAGACTTGTCGATAAAAATTCAGACTTGAGTTGAGGCTTTTGGAGCATTGGGGTCGCTGTGCCGGCGCAGTCTACCGCTACAGCTAGGGTTACAGCGTGAATATTGTGTAAAATATTTGCGGATATTTTTAAATTGTTCCATTATAATGTAATAAAACTTCAGTAAATTGTTTTTTTATGTTACTACACTGTACATAATAATTAGGTACCCGTATTTTTTATGACAAAATAATTTACAAAATTGTGTAAGTACCTAAAGAATATCCCTGTTTTCCAACTGCTATAATAATTATTGATTACTTATTTAGCAACAAATAAATTCAAACAAAACGATTTCTAAAACTAAATTATAATGTGAACGTGTTTGTCGTTGAAAGTCAGGTCTGAACCTTCCCTAACCCCACAAAAGGCACTATTACGAAAGCATAACCTAGAAATGATTGATTCTTGTATCCACATATTTCAGCACTTTACTTATGTTTCTGATGAATAAAATATGTTTAAGAAGAACTCTACATCTGTAAAATAGTAAACAATGAACTACAATTTCTGTATTTCATGATACAGATCTAAAATAAAGCAACTGGTTTTTGCTACGAACAATCACCTGCAAATGTACTATACCCAGTAGGTACCTATCAAATAGTCATTTAAAGCTAGATAATAATTTGTAATTATCCTTTTTATCTTTCAGTTATCCGTGTGCGGTGCTACAAATTACATTAAAACAGACACCAGAAAGAATAAGCGAAAAATATTACGGACATTTTCTTGGAAATAATTCTAAACATGGAATGATGGATAATATTATAAAGAAGTATCTAACTCACTTTCTTTGAAGAGTATTCTATAAGACATTAAATTCAGTTGTCTGTCGTGGGATTTAAAATTTATAAACAAATAAAATTAAGAAAATCTAATTTCATAATTCTATGTGCACTACGAAAACATCTCGTTAGAATATCTTAAAAATGATGAAAGCTAACTGTTGTTGTAATATACACAACGTAACGTAATAAGGTATCGAACAATGAAATGGCAAGATTGTAGCACACCTATATGGCTCGAAATTTTACTCAGATTTGATAGATGTGGAGTAGTTTTTGTAATACTGGAACTGAAGCTTTCACTCTAGGAATCCATTAGATTTTTATTTATGATTGTTTCTAGTCTAGGCTTTAAAACATTTTTACCACTTGTTGCCGAGACATATTATTTTCATTATTTCGAACTTTAGGTTAAGTTTTACATATCGTTCGGGTTTCGCGCCATGCTGCAACTTCGCAGCATAACAGCGAGATAATATGACAGGAGATTCGAGTAGAGTCAAGGGCATGTGACGTGTTCATAAATTTAGTTTTCTGTTCGTAGAGATTGTTCCCTATCGCTTTTATTATTTCCGAGAATAGTCTTATTATACAATTAAAAAACAATGTTTCACAAATATTCAGAGTATTCATGCCGCATAAAGCTCAGCGCACGCGAGCCGCTAATAACCTCAAAATTTCATTTTTTTTTAACAAAACTAGCATTATTGGAAATACGTACGCACATTCAATGTACCTCGTGGTGTTACGTATTTATAATAAAATTCCTACAAAAATACTCATACTTGCTTTGACAGTTTCTGTCACTCTACGTTTTGACGTCTATCCATGCGGTTGTTGCGTGTGTGTAAATTGGACTCAAGGCTATTCACATTTTGCATGACAAAACAATGAAATTTGGGGATTTTTCATAGAAGTTTTTTTATGACAAAATAAAAATTTTTCGTGACTTTTTTATCAGAGTGTGTTCATAATTAAGGATATTTCAATTTAAATACAAATTTTACCAAGGTTGACTATCAAAAAATCGAAATTAAATCGATTTTCTTCAAAACGGAACACCCGGTATAAAAACTAATGCCATCATCGAATTCTACGCGCCATCTAATGTCTGTATACCAAATTTCGTCGCACTGGCTGCAATAGTAGCTGAGATATTCGCACTGAAAGTCTTAGAGGGAACACCCGGTATATGAATGTACTTAAAAGTATCCAATTCCATAAAAAATAAATTGAGATAACTGGCAATCAACTAATACATATACAGGGTGTCAGTCATAATGTCATTAATTTTAACCACGTATTCGGGAGACCTAATAAAGGTAGAAAATCGAAAAAAAAATTTTTACTCGACCTATAAAAAAATAATCACCCTATAAAAATCGTTAACACGACACTTCTGGTACGCTACAAATTTTCTGATCGCAGCCATATGACAATCGAAGGAAACATCGTTGCCACATCAGTATTACATACATAATATCGTTTAACACTTAGTAAGAGCAGCAGTAGTTTATTTCGGTCTCGCGTATTCGTCGTAAATTCACAGTGCCTACTTTTACAAATTTCGAATATGCGGAAATGGTAGTGTTATACGGAGAATATTTACGAAATGCGAATGCCGCTGTTACGGAATATCGGAGACGTATACCTAGCAGAAATTTTCTAGGTGCGCGAACTTTGTGCAAGAGCTTCAACGCCTTCGCGATGCTGGTTCTGTGAAACCGCGTCGGGAACTTGTGGGACATCGGCAAAATTACTTCAATATGATAGAGGCTGTTTTAAATTTAGTTGAGAAGCAGCCTACTATTTCTACAAGAACCATTTCAAGGCGATTGGAGATATCCCAAAGCAAGGTCTGCAGAATATTACGAGAAAACTCACTGAACCCGCATCATTTTCAGAAAGTTTAAGCTTTAGAACCTGCTGATTTCCCCAGCCGTCTTGAATTTTGCATTTGGCATCAAAATCAAATTGCGGCTGACCCTAATTTCATTAATAAAGTGCTATGGACGGATGAGTGCACCTTTACTCGAACTGGCATTTTAAACAGGTTAGTACCATACTACTTAAAAAACAATAAATTTCTAGTCTAGATGTACGTAACTGCAAACTGAATACTTAATTGTACTGACGAGTAATACTAAAAATCATATTTATTTGTAAAAAATAGTGAAAACGTAATATCAAAATTATTAAACTGTAATAACCTAACATTCGAAAACATTTATTTATTATTCTATTATTCTATTCTGTAATTGCTCTGTACACATACAGTACATTTGTTTTTATTAACAAATAAATCAATATTTAAGGAAAATTCATTGATGTATCTAGATTTAAAAAAATAGTTTTACTCCTTGTCGTTGAATAACAATACAAAAACTAGGTAACTAGGTTATTGACCTAATAATACGGTAGGTCAAGATTCACTCTCGATAACTTTTATGAGCATCAGATCAGGGGTGTGCCATTTCGGTCTTGGACAATTTTTTGCCGACAACACGATGGTTTTTTATTACTTAGAGTATTTAAACACGAAACAGTTTTCAGCTTCTCTGAATAATTTACCCATTGGGTATAGGTTTTTTATGTAATATACCTAAATGGTTTATTACTCGGTTTATTTTTAGATACGTTGCAGTTTTGTGATTTCAGTGTTAAATATAACTGTAACTAAGCTAATTTATTTACAGTCATAGCCACATTTGGTCAGATGAAAATCCACACGCTACTTGTCGGTTTAGCTTTCAAAGGCGATTTGTTGTCAACGTATGGGCAGGAGTGTACGGGGATCGTTTCATTGGACCGTATTTTTTTTTTCGGCGTAAATATGCATATAGATTTTTTTTAAGCGCTATTATACTCATTACTCCCTATCTCCTCTTAAAATTAATGACATTATGACTGACTTACCCTGTACATATAAAAAAGTGAACAAATAGGTCAACATAAGAATCAATTCTCCCACCTTGCGACCAACATTTTCTTGCTTCCGTGTAGAGTGACAGAATGTGGGATGATAAATATTCCGAAATTACAATCTTAGTTCCTAAGTTTTTTCTTTTGATAAAAAAATGTCATTTATTTTCCACTGGTGAACAAACTCAGCAACAATAGGTCTATTCTTGCTTCACTTCTTACACCTATGCGATAGAAACAGCATCTGCCCTCTAAATATTTGAAATTTTATTTAGAATTAATTAAATCTTCTATTGTACGTTCCTTTTCGGGTATACCATTTATTATTATCCTTCGACGTGCCACATTACTAAATGTAATGTTAAATATTTCCTCAACTTTTGCAGCGTCGGATTGCAGTTGATCCAAAAATATGTTTACATTAATCTCGAACTCGTCGAATCTCTTCAGTAGATTATGCAGGTTTTCTGTAGCATCTGCATTACTTGCACTGGTATTTGCAGACTGTTTCAAGTTCATTTACTCATTTTTAAAATCGTCAAATTCGTTTTTAAAACCCACAGTTAAATTGTCGATGCGTTCGTTAATTTCTTTAATACTTTTTGCCGTAGTGAGCTAAATCCAGATCAAATGAAAAAAAACTTCCAATGTAACACAAGTTAACTTTTGGAACGATAGATAGCTTTGTAAACTGGCAAAATAATTTACTATTACTTTACTATTTACTTTTTTTTTTAATTTATTTTCTGCACTGAAGCAACGCGTGTTTACTCGACTACAACCATTGTCTGTCTCCCTAATAATAGTTGTAAATTTTAATTTGAATTAAATTTTTAAAATGCAGGTACATGAGCTTTTTGTTTAATGGTACGTTTTTCTAAAATAGTTTTTACTTGAGTCGAACAATTAAAAATTTGATTTGGACAGATTTTTTCTATTATGTCTGGTCGTAACATAAAATATGAAGTTCAAAGAGGGATAAGGATGTTGCGAAATTTTTATATATGGTAGTTAGGCAGCTAATTGGATATTATTTTCTACTACGTTTGGTTGTTTTGGGGAAGGATTAAAGGAAAATTTTGGTTATTGTTAGTCCTGATTACAATTTTGATTAAAATCTTCATCGTTATAGTCTGTTTCATAATTTTGTTCAAAAGGTAGGTTTTCATTTTGACTAGGACCGAAGTTTGGTCAAAATTTTGTTCGAAGTTTTGTTCTTCAATATTATAATTTCCATTAATTCTTGAAAAATGTTGTCTATTTGGTTTCTGTCTAAAATTTTGTTGGTTTTGCTTGAAATTTTGTTGATTGTTTCTAGTGTTGTGAGTGTTGTGTTGTGATTGAACTCCTGACATCGGAATTGGATAATTTGGTTTATAATTTTGATAGGTTCCCGAAATTTGTTGATTTCTGTTATAATTTTGATTATAGTTTTGATTAAAATTTTGATATCTTGGTGGAAGCGGTGGTCTTGAGAAACTTTGATTATGAAAATCCGGTTTAAAATTTTGTTTGTTCTAAAATTCATATTTGTATTGTGGTTTCGTTGAGGAATTTTAGGTGGGACTGACGGCTATGAGGAATAAGACATATTTTTTGTTGTTCTTTAATACTGATTAAATTGTAGTTCTCGATTTATAAAACATACCGTGTCTTCTAGCGTAGTTTTATCCGCTGTACGTATCATTGACTGCAGGTTATCTGGTAAATTCGCGACGTACGTGTCTAGTGCAAGTCTAGTGTAAATATCATGATAAGCTTGTTTTTCAACAGCTGTGATGTTTAAGTTTACTAACTTTTGACCTAACGTTTTGAAAAGTCTTGCAAAGTTTCATTTTTCGGATTATACCGCATGTGAATTGAATCTTGCTGAAGGCTGAAGGATCTTTACAATCTCCGAAATTTTGCTATAACAAATTTTTAAATCGCGTCCAAGTTTGTATTTCTAATCTTTGGTTCAAAATAATTTCGGCTTGGTCTGTAATTTTCGATCTAATTCCCGCAAGTAAATATTATATAGGGTCGGGTCTTTTAGGGATATTAAACATCCTAATTAATTCATTGCGTAAAAAGTTTGCAGTTTAGTTTGTGAACCATCAAAAATCGGTATCACATCTAGGAAAGCTTTAGCTTCATTAATATTTGAATTAGTAGGCATATTTTCGTTAGAATTAAATGTATTTTACAAATAGTTTACTAAACTATCCATTTCGTTTTGATTTATGGAGGAGAGTCCAACATCGACAGGGACCTCGTATGGAACTCGCTCCCCACCTGGCAACCGCAGGTTACGGTGGGTGTGTGCGGTGTGTAATTTCGGAGTAGGGCATCGACGGTTTAGTACAAAATAGTGCCTACTGATAAAAAATTCGTGCGCTCGCTGAGCTTAATTTAATAATAAAAATAATACTACTCTGTACACTACTAAATACCAATTACATCTCAACTAAACACTATTTCACTTTGAAACTCCATGAAATTTCCTACTAAACACTCCAATTCAAGACTGTAATTCAAGACTGCCTGACTCGGCCGTTTATTCTTTTATAGACCAAACGAATATTCCAGGTATTTTCAAGTATCTCTAGATCCATGTCTCGAACGATTCTCGTCGATTCTCAATTTTTCCAGTTGCGCCTCGATACATGGCATTATTTGTTTGTTTACTAGAATTGCGTAGGGGCGATCGGGGCAATCTAGCGTTTCGCGATACCACAGTCGTCGAATTGGCTGCTAGCGGGGCAAATTCTGTGACAGTAGTTTTCTTTCCAGTGATTGGACGTTAATTGTCTCATGGCTATGTAAAATTATATATCGCTATAAAATTTCACAAATTTATTTCAATTCATTTCCACCATTAAAAAATATTTATAGGTACCTGAAATCGACATGAAACCCGACAAATGTGTGAAAAAGAGAATAGTGTAGACCAGCGGTCACCAAATAGCGGACCGCCTACCTATTTTGTGCGAACCTAGAATAATAAGAATATCAATATAAAAATTTGTGGTAATTCAATTTAGGCCATCTCCAGGATTTAATGGCAATAGCTTACATCAACTTAACTCCAGACTTTAGACAGATTGTTCAGAGTAAAAAATATCATTTTTCGCATTAATATTAGGTACTTTGTTATTTTTTAATTAGATGTACTTTTCCTTAATAAAAAACTTTTCAGATTTCTTTTTGTTTTATTTCTTAATTGATATTATAAATCTTGGTTACTAATCAACTTCTACCATTCTTATTCTTATTGTTATTATTATTACATATTCTCTGAGTAGCTCAGGTAAGTACTTTAGACACGGCTTGTGATGCAGGTGTCTAAATATTAAATTGTTTTTTCAGGTTAATATTATTATTATTATTAATATTTTTAATATTATTAATATTATCATTATTATTAATATTATTATTATTATTAAAGATTCAATAAGGGCAGAGGATGAAGTCCTATTATGCCCATTACAAGAAAATAACAAATATGCCTGTGACAAGTAAGTACATACAATACAATGCAATGTGTCCCACCCAAGCACCAGCCACCCTCGCAGAAAACTCCACGAGGGCGGCCAACGCCAAAGTGGGACAGACCGAATGTAACGAATTATCTAAATGCTATCAAATATTAAATCAAATTCACTGAAATTTACAATTAATCGGTGTGAGAACTGACAAACAGTAGCAAAATGACAAATAAACACTGAACTTACAAATAGTAGCAAAATGACTAATGCACAAAATTTAATCTTGAAGCCAATATAGCCGAAAACGATCATATAATTGTCAATCTTATTTTTAAAAGAATTAATTGATTGAGCATCTATTACATGGGGCAGATTATTCCAAAAGTCAAAGTTCCTGTTACTAAAAAAATACTGTGTAGCCTGCGTCTTGAATGATTCCTTTTTTAGTTTATAGTGGTGTCCGCGCAGACGAGCATCTGTGTTGAGTGGAAAAATTGAAGCTAGGCCGCCAAAGTTGTACTTCATAATGTGGAACGTTAGAATCAGGTTGCCTCTGAGACATCCTTGCGCATACGTTGTAAGATTCGCTAAGTCCAATCTCTCTTCATATGATGGCCTAACAGGGCCAAAACAGAGTCTGGTGGCACGGCGTTGAACTTTCTCGGTCACGAGCAAGTTCAGGGTACTATACTGGACCGGCGTATTCCAGAATGGGACGAACATACGATTTATACAGTCGGCAACACGTATCAAACGACAATTTGGAGAACGATTTTGTAACAGAAACAGTCTAGCGTTGGCACGTTTGCACACTGCGACGATATGATCACTCCACGTTAGATTAATGTTCACTGTGAGTCCAAGGTCGTTATGTGATAATACGCTCCTTAGCGACTGACCATTAATAAAGTATGGAAAGTTTGAATTGTTTTTGCCCAGGTGGAAAACAACACACTTATTAGTATTCAACGGAAGCAGCCAATCGTTGCACTACAGCCTCACCAAGTCCAGATCTTTTTGAAGACTTAAATAATTGCTAGATGGATTAGTATATAATTTCGTATCGTCAGCGTAGAATGACAAAGAGCTTGACATATGATATGGTATATCGCTTACATATAATAACAAATAACAGAGGACCAAGAACCGAACCCTGAGGAACTCCACTGGTCACTGGCCAAATATCGGAAAAGACCTGGCCGACTCGAACTTTAAAATGTCTATTGTCCAAAAAATCAGCTATGCATGAACAGAGTTTGCCTCGAAAACCAAAGTGATCCAACTTGTGCAACAGTCTGCGACGGGGGACTCTGTCGAAAGCCCTAGAGAAGTCAAGATTTATTATGTCCATAGGATCTTTCTCGTCAAGGCCTTTAGTCCAGGCGTTGATACAATGCAGTAAGTTGGTTAGGGTTGAGCGACCATTGACAAAACCGTTCCTATCTAGCATGAACTTGCTCATTTGTTCAGCGATAATTGATTCCATTACCTTGCAGACAACCGGTAGCAAACTAATAGGACGATAATTATTTGCATCAAGCTTATTTCCCGTCTTAAATATGGGCGTGACAGAGGCAAGCTTCCACATCGGAGGTACATAGTCCTGCTCAAAACAGGCGTTCATTAATTTGGCTAAGGGATGGGATATCAATTCCGCACATTTCTTCAGGAGAAAAGGAGATATACCGTCAAGGCCAGATGTTGAGTTACTACGAAGGTCCAATAGACGAACTTTTATTTCATCCGCCGAAAAGTGAATGTCATTGAGCGAGCGTTGAGTACGTGGTGTAATTGGTTGGGAAAGGTTATTGTGTAACGGTTCATTGGTAAAAGCTCCTGAGAAACACAGCTAAATTTTCAGCAGTTTCGATATTAGATGGACTATCATTTGCAATAATAATGACACTACCTCAATCACTTTTTAAACAACTGGAAGTTCTGAGTAGAAATTTCATTGAATCTATTGATAAATGGAACAACTAAATACTAATGTTGAAAGTAGATTTCATTATCAATACGTCAGCAGTTCGAAATAAATAGCCAAATTCGTTTTAAAGTGTGTCATTGATATTGAAAACGATTGTACACAGGCGTCCGTCGGACTTTTGAAGTAAAGGTATTGACACCTTGGAGGAGAGAGCAGACCGAATGTATTTGAATTTTTTTTTGCTGTTGCAGCTACTTGCTATTGTCTTTATATATCTGGCGGGATATAGCCAGAAGTTGTTTGACTATTAGATCATCTTCGATGCGCCATAAAATCATCATACTGATTAGAGAGCTTATTCCTTCTCCGCAGATTTCTTTTGCGATTTATCATATGAAAAACTTCGAAGCTAATCCAGGGTTTCAAACTGTTACGATAAACCTTACGTTGCGTGATATTATCACGTAAACACTCGGTTATCACTCTGTGAAAGCTATCCCACATTGTTAAACAGTTGTCACCCAGAACATAGTCCCAATCAGTTAATGAGAAAATGTGATTCATTTTTGCAAAATCGGTAATCGATAAATCGATAATTGGAATAACTATGAGCTGGTGGTAAATTCATCTGAATATGTCCTGTGACCACTGTGTGATCGGATATTCCAATAGGGGAAGAAACTTCTACCGACGAAACAAGCTGTTCATCGTTGACAAAAACAAGGTCAAGAAGTGACGGTTCGTTATTCACACGAAAGCGAGTGGGCTCCTTTATTAACTGTATTAAATTTGAACTGTGAATGAATTCTATACAGAGGCTTTTAGGATTAATGTTAGGAATATTGGATATTGGTCACGATATATCAGGAAAATTTAAGTCTTCGCCAATAACTGAATTTTCCAGGAGTGACAATTCTTCGAGTTTTTTCAGCAAAGCGACGTTATCTTCAAAAAAAGGTGACATCTGGGCGATAAATACAAGTGATGTGAGTCACTATAGAGTATTTTTTGATTTCAAGACACAATATGTCTATATTTGGAACTGACTTATAAATTACAGATGTTTTAAACAGTTATGTCTCCTGTATATTATATATTTTTACTTCAAAATGTTCTAAGGAACATAACATAAACGTTAAGCTTTTGCCATATCTAGTTGAGATAATAAAAATTTTAATTCATCAAAATTCTTTTATTATAAAACATGTAGAATCTTTTTGTAACTTCAGATATATTTGGTCATAATAACGCTTCGCATTAAACATCATCTACTCAAAAACAATTGTTTTATTCCAAAGACAAAACTGGCGACAAGGATACGGATAAGTAGTGCCGTTCGAACCTTTGTTGAGTGATTCAAATAAACTTTTTAAAGTTGAAGGTGCCGTGAATCCACAAACGGACAAAAAGTGAAAGTGATAGACTGCCGGATTCTTTGTGGGATAATCGATTAGAAGCTGCTCTTCTAAGATGGAAAATAATCTTCCGAAGCCGAAGCCACCCAGGACTGTATATCGATCCGGATTTAGTCAACTGAGAGGACCAGGCCGAAAACACCAAAAAGTAGTAAGTCAAGCATTATTTTCCTCCAAATTGCAACTTGACTAACGATGCCTATTTTCAATTGAGAACAATAGGCCCGCCGTTCATTGTGAGCAATTAGATTTGAGAAACAAAACTTGAAATCATACTCACGTCTTGATTTTAGTTAGAAGACCTTAGCTATAAGTTAGAGTAATAAACAATTTTTTTTCAAAATCATTTTTTTCTGTTTCAAAATTTAAATAATTTTTAAAAATTGATAACGTAACAAAATTAATTGATTCTTTAAATAGTTTAAATGTCAGTACAATGGCAACTCGTAGAGAGCCAAGCGCCCACAGCTGTAGACTATCAACTTCTCAGGTTATACATTGATAACATTCCAAGATATGATGGCAATCCGTTCGGTATCAACACTTTTATTAGTTCACGTGATAATCTCATAAACAGTTTTTACAAAGCAGATAGAGATGCGTTAAATAGTTTTATTCATCAAGCGATTTTAGGCAAATTAACTGGTAAAGCACAAATGCTAGTAGGCTCCCGAATTGAAATTCAAAATTGGTTACAAATAAAAGAAGTTTTGAGAGTTAACTTTGGCGATTAGAGAAACATAAATTGTTTAGAGCATGATCTATTAAATTTAATATTATCCAAATATGAATCATATAACAGTTTCGGATTAAGGTGCCAAGAATTACGAAGTTTTTTATTAAGCAAATTAGTTCATTCCAATAAATCTTATCAAGAAAAAGAATTTTATTCCAAACATTACGAACAAATGGCTCTTGATACTTTCACCAGATCTCTAAATCCTATGCTTCAATTTATGGTCAGAATTCAGAAATTAGATTCCTTAGAAATGGCTATTAATAAAGTAAATGAAGAACAAAATTTTTCAAATTATAGTAAATCATTTAAAAGTTATAATCCATCTAGTAATTTTCAAAAACCAAGGATTCCTTCGCTTCAAGTTAAACAGCCACAGTATAACTTTGTACCAAGACCAACTGTAGGATATAATCCAAATTCATAAAATTTTAATTTTAATTCAAATAATCAAAATCCGTTTAGAAATCAAAGTGCCATAGTGCAACAACAAAAACCAATTTTTTCTTCACAACCAATTAATATTCAACCGAGACCACCGCCCCCACAAAAATATCCAACAGGTACTAAAGTTTTTGGTAAACTACAAAACCTAAAGGTATAGTTCCCCAATATAAACCAACACCTATGTCGACTACATCAAAAGCGACTATACCAAGATCGTACAACCATTTCCAGCCCACAGGTAGAAACTGGACATCTGAATAACTACCACGTCGGAGAAGAACCTTTCCAAACAGAAGAATGTTATGAAGAAGAACAACTTGAATATTATGAAGAGGAGCGAAACGAAGAACAATACTGGTACCACCGAGAACAAATGGAACCAGGAGCCAATGAAACATCTGAAAATGAAAATTTTCACTCAGCTACGGATTAGAACAACTCCAAATAGCATTCGACAAAGAAGAACCACCATATAACAAAATTAACGCTTTAAGACAAGCTTGCCCATTACCTTTTATTATAATTCAATAACCACCTATGAAATTACTAATAGATATCGGTTGCGCAACTTCTATAATTCAACTCTCTATAATTGAACAAAACTGGTACCACCAAGAATAAATGGAACCAGAAGCCAACGAAACATCTGAAAATGAACATTTTCACTCAGCTACGGATTGAGCAACCCCAAATAGCATTCGACGAAAAAGAACCACCATATGACGAAATTAATGCTTTAAGACAAGCTTGCCCATTACCTTTTATTATAATTCAACAACCACCTATGAAATTACTAATAGATACCGGCTGCGCAACTTCTATAATTCGACCCTCCATAATTGAACAAAACTACCCTTCTTGTATTTACATAGATAAGACTGATTTAAAAACATGTGCAGGTACATTTTCAACAAAGTATAAAGCCGACATTCCAATTTTTAATGAATTTAATTCTAGTGAAAAAATCACCGTGATTCTTCATGATCTCCGTAAGTATTATGATGGTTTAATAGGTTTTAATGATCTTCAAAAATTCCATTTATCAATTTTTCGGAACAATCTCTTTGCAATCCTGATATGTCCGTCAATATTCCAATGGATGACGATAGTTCATCCAGATGATAATTCCAAAAGATATTCTATTAATGCATACGAAGTTCTTCTTAAAGAAATTCCTGTAAACGCACCTGATGGAGACATTTACATCCCTTATCAGTCAACCGATAATCGTTTTATTTCCGCTTCTATAAGTACATACTATAAAGGTTATGCTACTGTCGAATACAATACAATATGTCTAAGGAAACCCAATCTGTTGAATTTTATGAACCCCTTGATGTTGAACCTTTTTCTGAAATTTACGATTACTATGATTATGATATTAACCCCCCCCCTGTAAATTCAGATAAAAGCAATATTGAAAAATTACTTGGCCTTGATCATTTCAATCCCGAAGAAAGCATATTGGATGTTTGTAACAAATTTCATGACATTTTCTTAAAACCAGACGATCTCTTAACTTTCCATAATTCTGTTAAACATGAAATTAGGACTGAAGATAAAAATCCTGGTTTTTCCAAATCGTTTCCCTAATGTTCATAAAACTGAAGTACGTACATAAATCGACAAAATGCTCCAAGAAAAAAATCATTAATCCAAGCATAAGCCCTTGGTCTTCCCCTATCTGGATAGTGCCCAAAAAATTCGACGCATCTGGTACCCAAAAATGGAGACTTGTCATTGACTATCGTATGTTAAATGATAAAACAATAGAAGATCGTTATCCACTTCCCAATATTATGGATATTCTTGACAAACTAGGTCGTTGCAATTATTTCACAACATTAGATTTAGCCAGTGGCTTCCATCAAATTGAAGTTCACCCAAACTGTCGTGAAAACTGCATTTACTGCAGTACAAGGGCATTACGACTTTTTAAGGATGCCCTTTGGATTAAAGAATGCCCCTAGCACTTTCCAACGCGTCATGGACAACGTTCTTAAGGTTCTCCAAAACAAAATTTGTAGTAGTAGTATACATGGACGATGTTATCATTTTTTCAACTTTCCTTCAGAAACATGTAATGAATTTACATAAAGTATTCGAAGCATTTCGAAAACATAGCCTCAAAATTCAATTGGATAAATCCGAATTCATGTCTAAATCAGTAGAATTTTTAAGTCACATTGTTACAAGGTGTTAAGCCTAATCCAAAGAAAATTGAAGCAATAAAACGTTTTCCAATTCTTCAAACCCATCGTGACTTTAAAAGCTTTTTAGGTCTTTTAGGTTATTATCGACATTCCGTAAAAAAATTATCTAAAATAACTAAACCTTTTATAAAAGGTCTTAAAAAAGGAGAACAGGTAATCCATACCCCAGAATTTGTTGATACTTTCGAATATTGTAAGAATCTTCTATGCAATGATCTCATATTAGCCTTCCCAAATTTCGAAAAACAATTCACCATCACAACCGACGCTTCTAATTATACCATAGCTGCACGGTACACTTACTAACGGTATGCCTATGCGCCTGCAAGCGCTAAGATTCGTGACGTCACATGCGAGCGCCAAACTTGCTTTACCAATGTTATATTATGATATATGTATAAGCGATTTGGCTCAACCGTTGGCTAATGTATTTTGATTGTGACGATATTTTTGCTTTAGAAGTATAAATAAATCTGAATATATTATCTTACAATAGAATTCAAGAATAGTAATTGCATTAAGGATAAGTATGTTTTAAAATACGAAAATAGGGCAATTTACAATTTTCAATATACCTATTTCTCATTCTCCATAATTCTCAAAGCTTGTATATTTTGAAGTTTGGAAATAGTTCCTAATTAGGTATACAGGGATGTGTAAAAAATATTTTTCTATGGGAACACTAAAATTTATTTTTTACTGTAGATTTTTTAATTACCTATAAATATTGAACAAATTTAATAAATATCAATTTTTATTTTTTATAATTTGTTAACTTCGAGATCTTCTTATCTAGTCTGCTTTGTCAATTTTTGAAACTAATTTTTCTGTTGAGATCCCGTAACCTAATATAAGTTCTAGTTCTACGGAAATACAAAATTTTTACCTGAGACTGAGTATTTTCGGCCAATTTTTGAAAAATATTTTTTTACATACAGAATTTCTTTATTTTTGTACCCATTGTTTGTTCTTTAGATTTATCCGATCTTCTCTTCTACACGCATCAACTCATTGATTCGCCAAATCTATATTTTTTGGAAAGCGAAAGAATTTAATGTCTGTTCCTTTCGTGTTCTGGTTGCGATTTTTGCACGTGGTCACAGCACAATTTGGCATTATTTTATTTTAGTTTATTAACTAAGACAACTTAATATAAAAATAAGAGCTCTAACTAACTAGAATAACGCAATTAGTATAGAAATAAATATAATGCAACATAAATTTCAAAGTCGATACACTGTAACCAACGGCTTTGCACTGGACCAACTGAGAGCGGACGCTCGCATGTGAGGTAGATGCGCGGCGGGAGTGTCTGAATTGCAACCGAAGATCGGCATACCGTTAGTAAGTGTACCGTGCCATAGCTGCAATTCTTAGTCAAGATGACCGACCCATTTGTTAGTATCTCGGACTCTAAATCCCGCTGAGATTAACTACAACATTATAGAAAAGAACTGTTCGCTGTCGTATGGGCTTGTAAATATTTTCGTCCCTACGTTTTTGGTAGAAAATTTATAATTCAAACATATCATAAACCCCTACAATGGCTCTTTAACCTCAAGGAACCAAATAGTCGTCTTGTATGGATGAAGCTCTGCCTAGAAGAGTGTGACTATAAGATTAGGTACAAAAAAGGCAAACATAATGCCAACGCAGATTGTTTATCGCGCATTAAAATTGGTCAGGTAGACGCAAACCGATCTTATATCCGAAATTGGAGACAAAATAACTGAACGACTTACAGACACACCCACAATGGAAGAAATCTTTAAGGACATCACAGCACCAGAACCTACTGCAGACAATGACGAAACACGACACACCGCGCAAGAAAACCCAATTCAAGAAATCCCTTACACCGAAAATTGTCTCAATCAATATAATCATCAAATTACTTTCATAGAATCCAATAACACTGTCTTAGATTCATCTGTTGCTTCAACCTTATTTAAAACAAAAATTCGACATTTAGTAACACTTAGAACTACAGCCCCAGACCAAGACATAGTTAAATTATTAAAATCCATAATATCCCCACAAGTTACATATTGTCTATATTTTAATACCCCTGAAATTGAAAGAAATGTTACCCATATCATTCAACAAAATTTCACTAACTTGAAACTATGTATCTCATGAAAACTCCTACAAGACGTACAAAATTTAGACGATCAAACTGAAAAATTAAAATATTATCATGAAGGAAAAACCAGTCACAGAGACATCAATGAAGTAAAAATGTCACTACTCAAACGATATTATTGGCCTAACTTAATTGACGATGTTACAAATTATATAAATTCTTGTAAAGTATGTCAGAGAGCAAAATATGAGAGACACCCTCAAAGAATAAAATTCCAAATTACGCCCACTCCAAAAAGACCTTTCGAAATAATTCATATGGACTTATTTTTTGCAGATTGATATGGAATTTGATAACAATATATTTAAAGAATTTTGTAACTTGCATCAAATTGACTTCCATATAACTGCTCCTAAAAATTCAAATTCTAATGCTCCCGTTGAACATTTTCACTCCACATTATTAGATCTGATACGTTGTGTTAAATTAGAACATCCCAATAAATATTTAAATGAGGTAGGAAATTAGCAATTATAAGATATAACAATTCCACACATTCAGTAACAAAATTAACTCCTTTTGAAGTAGTATTTGTAAACCAAAGAAAAACTCCATTTGACATCAACGAAACTGAAATTCTAAATGACTATATTAATGACCAAAAGGAAATTTCTTAAAAACTATATAACAACCTCAAACAACAAATTTCTCAAACTAAGGATCACAAAAAATTTAAATAAATTCTTCTAAATTAAATCAAAAAAGAGACGAACCAATAACAAACAAGCCTGATGAAACAGTTTATTTAAAAACAAAAGATAAATTTACTTCTAAAACAAAGCCAATTTATAAAGAAACTCAAATAGTTTCCGATAAAGAACATCTAGCACAGACAAAATTAGGGACATACCATAAGACTTTAATTAAAAAACCGAGACAAAAACTAAAAGAACCTCCTTTGTCACAGGTTGCCGACGAAAATGACTTTGAAGACCTTATCACTGATTATCGCATTCAGCAGACTGACGATAACCAGTCAAGCAATCAACCCCTTGTTTCAAACAATAACTAACCCTATCCTGCCAATACAACTAGGACCTACAAAATTAATCGAATCGACACACAAATTCGTATATCAAATAAATACATTAATGCTCTTGGAACATGCAGAAAACTTATACAAAACTTATGAAAAAACAGAAATAATCGAACAATACAAAATCTTAAATAAAAACCAACAAAATTTAAAAACCCAACTAAAAACACAATTATCCATTCTTCAGCCACTGTCTAAGATTTTTAACGAGACAGTATCAACTTTATCAGATAATCAGCAACAAATTGCTTAATTAGTCGAAGGATTAAGACATGCCTTTAGAGACGTTAATATTAGATTCATTGGACATCAAATTATTGACAACAGAAATTCTCTCTTAACGCTAATTGATGAAATTTATATAGCTATATCTTTATCTGCTTTAAAAACAGTATATAACCCCATAGTTAGTCTTAACGAAGTTTCATTTATGAAAAACACTCTCAAATTTATGGTAATTCTAAGCTATTACCTTTAGAAAACGATTTATCTTATTTTAAACTAATGCATCAAGATATATTTTTCAAATATCCAAATTTTAATTTTATTATAACATTACCGTTGTTCTTAAACAAAAATTTATTTCTTTATAAAATCTACCCAATTCCACAAGCCAATGTTTCCCTTATTCCTTATAAACCAATAATAATGCTTGGCGAGAAGAATTAGCAATACTTAGATGAAGAATGCCCACAAGTCGAAGGTTATTACATTTGTGATAAGAAACAACATTTCGACAATAATCAATGACCAACAACCCACAAATTGTCAATTTTCAAAAGTAAAAGTCACAACCAATTGTCTCTCAAGTCAACCCAAGTCAACTACTAGTTATACCATTTAAAGAATCCAGTATCCGATTCCAGTGTGATACCAATGGAGTAGAACAAATGCAATCTCCCACATTAATCATTATTGATCCAAATTGTAAATTATGGATTAACGATGAACCATACTTACTGTCATCCAATCCCACTACAGTCGCAGGCACTGGTATATTATTACCACCATTACAACAAGTTAATATGTCAAGTATCATTTCCCATGATCTCAATCTAAAAACTGTCCATTTCGAGGATATCAATAAAATTACCCAATCAAGCCATTCATTGTCTTCAGTCACTACAATAGAAGCATTACCAGAAAAGAAGATCACAATATTTTGGATCCTCTTTGCCGTTACGTTAATATTCCTGGGTCTGATGACAACGTACATTTGTTTCCAAGAGAAAATATCCAAATTCATAAAAGCTACAAGGTCCAGAGGCAATTCAACCAATGATGTCCCAGTGGTGTCCCAAGGCCCCTTGCGTCATTTTGTAGGCTCAGTTAAATTGTATTTGGTCGTAATAACGCTTCATATTAAACATCGTCTACTCAAAAACAATTGTTTTATTCATATTTTTATTCATTTTTATTTATATATTAAGACAAAACTCTCCGACGGAACACATAACTAGCACATCCTAGATGTGTTTGCAAAATAGTTACCAATTTCGTAATTACCACCTCAGAAAACAAAGGTGTACAAACTTTCAAGACAATCCGTTCAAAGATGCTCAATATATTTAAAAAAAATCGAAAATATTTTTTCAACTTTAATACCCTGTAGATCGAAAAGGAGCAACATTCGGATAAAGCTTAATCGCTCTATTTTGAGGTCAGCAACATGCCCTTAAGCTCTGTCCCATAATTAATGAATCACCCTATATATATTTATATCTATGCGGTTTACTTGTCTGTACAAAGAAATAAATATATATTATATTATCGCTCACCGTCCGTAATTAGCTTTACGGTATTTGAGATATACCGGGTCGTATCAAAACAAAAAATTGCTGTCCGTGTGATTGTCCTGGATATGTTACTTAAGAAAAAGAAGAAACGTTCAGTGTGGTGGCAAATTTTTTATGGATAACCAACTCAATTTGAAAAGCTTATTTATAAAATTGGACCTATAATAAATATAAGGAAGATACCAAATTCAGAAAAACTATTAGTGTAGCAGAAAAGTATTAATTTTAAACGTAACTGTATTTTTTATTTCATTTTCAAATTCTTCGTGTAATTTTAAGTCAAATTATTAAATATACCATATGTCTAAACTCAACAGTTTTTGATTTATTTCGTTTCCTTCACTTCGTTTTTATTTCATCATGACTGAATTATTCAGTCGCACTCAGGTAATTAACGACTTTAAAAGTAATAATTTTGCGAGAGTAATACTCGAGAATAGCTCGGGTAATACTGAGACAGTGCCTATAGTGACAAATTGAAATATCAATAACTCGCTTATTTAAAAAGAAAATATTTTAAATAAAAAAATAGTATTTTATTTTACCATCTTCTTTTTATACAGATCGAAATGAAATAAAATATAGTAAGAGATGGTAAAATAAAACATTGGGTGCGCTATTTAAAATAAGTGAGTTGCTGAAATTTGAATTTGTCATTATAGGCCGCCCACTTTTCAGCACCCTGGTAAAATCTGGAGAAAAACCCAGGACTATTTTAGATAGTGTGTCCTGTCAGTATTATTTCCACAAAATTATTATTTTTTAAATCGATGATTATTTGAGTTAAACTATTCAGTTTATCATTCAGTCATGATAAAAAAAAAATCGAAATAACTCAAAACCTACGTCGAGTTTAGACATAGTAAAAATGACTTACATGTAGAATCCGAAAATAAAATGAAAAGTACCTGTTCCATTTAAAATAAGCAGCAGTGTTGAAAGGAAAATAAAGCCCTCTAAATGGAAAATTCCAGTTTCCTAAATAAGTCTAATGCATATTTGTTGTATATCCTGTATATACATATATCCAACAAATATTTTTTTGTTTTAAATGACATCGAAAACCGCTTGCCTGCTATGATTTTTTATAGATCTGAAATTCTATAGTTTAAGCAAAATATTGAATTTGAATGGTACTAAATCAGATTTAATTTTCAGATGTATAATTTTTTTGTCCCCCAGAAACATCTGACAAACTGTTAAATATAAACAAACGAATTTTGGCAGGAATTCTTACTTATAAAAAGATATTTTACTTGCGCATATTTCCCATGTTCGTTATAAGGAGTGAAATAAACCATATTCAATTACTTACATAAAATAAAAAAGAGAAAAACTATACAGGGTGATTCAGTCATAATGTCATTAACTTTAAGAGGGCATAGAGAAAAAATAGTATAATACGACGACGTAATTAAAAAAAAATACATATTTACGCTGCAAAAAATATTTTCAAATTAGTTACACTTCTTTTCAGGTTGACACTGACAGATTCATACAGCACCAAAACCAACTCGTTGACCGCCTAGGTGTAACGTCAAATTTAAAAATTTTCGCGCTAGTATTATGTATCATAAATAACGAATTTACCTTCAACTTTTGCCAAGTTCTTAATTCTTTCCACTCACCAATAGAGATCTAGTTAGAATAAATCTGTAAACTTTGTCCACCGCTTTTATAATTAATAATATTTTCGCGTGAGGTCCAGACCTTGCTTTGGAATTTCTGCGTCTACAATCGCCTTGAAATTTTTCTTGTCGAAGAAGTAGCTTCCTAATTTTATGTATGTGTATATGAGATTATATTTTGCATATTTGGGCGTTGTTTAGTGTTCTGACATTTTTATTTGATAAAATGCGGTGTGCCGTTATGATTATACATTTTAGAATGCAAATTCAAACAGGTAAACATATCTGCCTTATTTATTTTCTTTTAATGAAGTTCGGGAAGTGTGTTGTACTTACCAGAACATTTTGCATGGTTAAGTTAATACTATTGTTATAAGAAAATTCAGTATGCTCTTTTATTTTGTTGGATTTTATTGTTTTCATTCACATATGTATTAGCAGAGGTAATAGTCTATGAAAGAAAACAAACATTTAGCCGTAATGTCGCAACGCAGATGTGACGTTGCTCGTTTCACCGCTCGACACTGTGATGTGACTAGGAAATTATTGTGAACATGTAGCGCCGTATTACCGGGGGTTATGGGTTGATTAACTTCAATTTAAAAGGTCGATTAAAAAATTTTTTGTGCGATTTTCTGTCTTAGGCCTTCCGCATACGTGGTTAAAATTAATGACTGAATTATTCTCTGTAATTAAGTTAACTATATATGAAATAGAAAAGACTTAATTTAGATTTAAAATTGTTAGCAGCGAATTTTAAAGAAGAATTAGGAAGTGAAATATCAAACCTAAAAACAAGTTTATCTATAAGGGAGAGATGGGAAGAAGGATCATTAATAATTTTCATAACAAAATGACTGAGGTGCAATTTAATTCTATTATCCATCATTAACCATCCAAGGCCGACATACTTATATGAAATATGAAATTTTCTCAAATCATAAATAAAACGAACACAACAATTCTGAACTTTCTGAGTACGTTTCTTTGCAGAATTGTCTAAGCAACATTTAGCCGTGATGTGGCAACGCATAACGATTCGATACGATTCTTTGCAGAGTTATCTAAACAATAACCGTAGATCAAATCACAGTTAAAATTGAACAAAACTAGAGTCTCACAAAATTTATTTACGTTTAAAATGTGTGTTAAAGCTTAAGGGTACCAGTTAACTGTAACTGACGTACCTTCATCGCGAAACGAGTTACCAGATTATCTGTCGAAAAGACTCGACTCGAAACGTCAACCGAAGAACAATCCGTTGATGATGACAACGCTCATCCATGTTTGATACAAATTGGGCAAGCTGACCTAGCAGAATTAGTAATACAGTGGCACAACGAGAAGATTCCTCTTGACGACGCGACAAACTGTACGTGGCTGGAATAATTACTGTAGGCCCATTTGATGACGAGGAACGGCGTCAAGTAACACAAGAGAGAAAAAGAACGTATACTGTTGTTCGTTCCTAAAACACTACGTCGACGTATCTTGGAGGAGTTTCAGGAGACTATGACCAGTGACGATGAATCAGTGGAACCAACTTCGGAAGTTCCAAGGAGGCCCATCGTCAACAGTAGTGATAGCGAACCTGAAATGCCAAAGTTTGTGACTCAATAAAACTAGAAAACGCCGATATGTCTCTTCAGTCGGAAGGATGTCGCCAGAGCGCAAAAGTTAGAGCTTTGGTTAGTTGACAATAAGCCTCGAGACTGGTCACATCACAGAGACTTATTGGCGTTCCTGTTTATGGATATAGATAAATTTTTATTTTTATAGAATAGTCACAAACTACAAGTGCCATTAAAGAAAGTAACATCAACACAACAATGCATTATACATTTAAAAATGACAAAATCATCTAGATTTAGTTATACAGGGCGATTCAGTTAAGGAATAGACTTGTAAAATTAATTAACCAGGTATAGCAATCACTAGGCAAGAAAAAAGAAAACTCCTTATTTCTATTCAAGCTTTCGAAGCCTTTATTGCTTCTTCATCAGGAAACTACAAAAATGTATAATAATTATCAAAATGTAAAAGGATAAGTAAAAGGGACTTACGAAAAAGATTGAGATTAATAAAAGTGCAATGGAACCATCCATCAGAACAGAAAACTTCAAAAAAACATTATCACAATGTCACAACTTCTTACATTATGTGCAATATTAAGCGAAAACATTAAAAAACTAGTATAAAACCAGGATGAACACTGATAACTCGAACATATTAGAAAAATTTTGAGAAAAAACTTTCTTGAGCCAACAACAGGTGGTCAAGGAAGTAAGATAGGTTAGAATAAACAAAAAACTCCTAAGCCTATGAAGATAGTCCTATCAGCTGAAGGCTGACCAGAGAAATGGAGTAGGGAGAATGATCGTCAACATGCGCAAACTTCCTAATGAAGGGCGCTGACATCTTCTAACCCAAATGTCAAATTTTATACAGGGAGTAATCAATATTTTATACTTACCAGGACTGTTTACAATTACATCAACATTCTTTAACGCAGCAAATCGTATGAAAAATTGTTAAAAAATAAAATTATTTTTGTAACTATTCAGCAATTGATGTTGAAGTAAAAAAAAAACATATTTTAAAAATTGGAATATTTTGAAAATTATTTTTTTTACGCAATTGTAATATTAATATCAATTATAAGAAAAATCTCCTTTAGATTGAAAGTTAAACTAATTTTTTAACAATTTATATGCAATTTGTATAAAAAAATCTATCACTATGCGTTACTTTTGATAGTGTAAACATTTAGTAGATACCACTTTTCAGTTACGCCTGAAAGCGGTATGTTAATAAAAAAATTTAAAAAATTACGTAAATCTCTGTCTTGTCAATCAGCTCTTATAACTCAATTTTGGCAAACGGTGGACAGCGTCTCAAAGCAAAGCATAGCAGGTAGGATGGGTGGTTTGGCTCACTTCATTCTGACAATAAAACTCAAATTAATGAAAATGTCATTGTTCTATTTTGCAAAGCAAAATAATAAAGATTACTAGAGCTACAATTAAAATTTACGTACGTCTTGTGTTTATTTTTTATTTCTTTTATTTATTAACTTACCTTGGATATGTACAAAATTAGGGGAAAGGGGAAGATTATAAAGAGAATAAATACACCTACTTTATTTATTTTCTGTCGACAATGAAGATTATTAACAAAAACCTGATTATATATAACTATGAATGACTGAGTGGAATATAAATGAGAATTAGAGTATCGTACTCAGCGTTGAATTCACAGGGGAAAAGAGCACGGCAGAGAAAACCCCGATGCAAACAAATATATGTAATTCTGTTGATAAATTAAACTCTTTTAAAATATAGGTACTTAAATCAACAGTAACACACAAACGATATTACAATACCACAGCCCTGGAAAAAGCCTTAACATTCAGCTATCATGATAATGGTAAGTCCCAGGCCTATATCCGTCAGCACCTAAACAAAAAGAAAAACAACAGCAGTGTGGCCATAACTTGTAATTTTTAGCTTTTTAACGATAGTTAATCTGCTGGTTCCGAATAAAAAAGAGGCCCAGCTAGCCGATGTCAATAAAGATTGTAATAAAAATAAAAACTTCGACATTAATTACAACTCACCAGTTAGGTTTTTTTCTTAAAGTTGCTTGCTATAAAACCTTTAAACATTCTCCGAACCTGGGCAATGAGCGGTATCTACTTCTACAATTTGGATAGATAAAAAATATCTCAATATCAGTTTACCACGAGTTAATTATCAAATAAATGGTATTCTCTTAACCATAATCATGTCTTAGTAATTTTAAATAGTTCTAAGTGATTTTTATTGCTTAAATACCTTAATGTATTTGAAATTTATTTACCTTGTTACTATTTTACATTTTCGTATTTTTTGTGTTTTAATTATATTTTAATCTGTCGATAATGCTGATTCTTGTATAATTGATGGAGAAGATTCTATAGTACTTGTCGAAGGTACTGATATATTGTATGACGAGAAGGTGTCAAATGCATCAATTTGAACTTTTCCTAATTTCAGTGAAGGTATCGCATTAGGCTTTCCTCTTCTTTGTGGTCGTCGTCAGAGAGTCGTTCTGACCTTGTCATTAGTGTTTTGATCACTGATTGTAGCTGCGATGGGTGGTGGTGAGATTCTGCATGTAGGTACCTATTCGTGTGTGTTGGTTTCCGATATACCGTATAGCTTAGACCTCCATCTTCTTTTTTCTTTATACATACATCGAGGAAAGGTAGCTGTTGGTCCTTTTCCAGTTCCATAGTGAACTTGATTTTTGGATGTCTGCTGTTCAGATGAATTAAGAACTCTCGTAATTTCTCCTCGCCATGTGTCCATATGACAAAGGTGTCGTCGACATATCTCAGCCACATGGATGGTTTATATTCTGCTGTTTCTATTGCTTGTTCTTCTAATTCCTCCATGAACAGATTGGCTATGACTGGTGACAAAGGCGATCCCATGGGTGCTCCCTCTATTTGCCTATACTTTTGGTTTTTGTAGACAAAGTAAGTGTTCTTTAGGCAATGTTTCGTCAATTCCATTAGATCCTCCCTTACATGGTATTTCCTCTGGATCATGTCGAGTGCTTGTTCCACTGGAATGTTTGTAAATAGGGACACTACATCAAAACTTACTAGCAGATGTTCTGGATCCACTTTTACGTTTCTAATACGCTCGATGAAGTGGCTTGCGTTCTTGACGTAAGATTTCGCTTCTTCGGCGTATGGTTGTAACTGTTTAGCCAGGAATCTTGCCAGATGTTGTAATGGTGATCCAATGGAACTTACAATGGGTCTCAAAGGCACTCCTTCTTTGTGGATTTTAGGTAATCCATAGAGTTTTGGGCACCTCGATGACTTCTCTCTTGGGATAAGTTGCAGCTGTTGTTCTTGTCTGATGTTTGACGCTTTAATTTTAGCTTTTGTGGTCTTCTCAAGGTATGTAGTAGGGTCTGTGGAGATAGGTTCGTATGCTGGGTCGGTAAGTAAAGCCATGATCTTCCTGTCGTATTCTTGAGTGTCCATTATGACGGTTGCATTTCCTTTATCAGCTGGAAGGATAAGCACCTCGGTGTTCTTTTGGAGATTACGTAGGGCTTGAGTCTCTTCTCTCGTAAGATTCTTTTTTGGCGGCTTAGATCTTCTCAGTATTTGAGACACATCCTGTCGGATAGTTTCTGCGATGTTGGTGTCCATATTCTCAATAGACGCTTCCACTCCGCATATGATGTTTTCCACTGGAATCTGTGTTGGTGTTACAGCATAATTAAAACCTTTTGACAGCACACTTTTTGAGGCTTCGTCAAGGACCAATTTGGAGATATTGTAGACAATTTTATCCGTGTTAAGACCTAGGCGAAACAAAGAACAGAAGGAAGAAGATAAACCAATAGGCAAAGCTCTCCTGCCATATGTCAAGGGAACTACAGACAAAATAAGCAGGGTTTTAAAGAAATACAAAATAGAAACCGTCTTCAACACGGACAGGAAGATTGGTAATATGCTACCATCAGCCAAAACAAACATTCCTCTAGAAGACCAAGGAGTATATGAAGTTCCTTGCGGAGGCTGTGAGAAGACGTACATTGGACAAACTAACAGAAGAATCCAAACCCGGAAAGAAGAACATCGGAATGCTGTCCAGAAAAATGAAAAAACTTCGTCATTAGCTCAACATGTAAAAGACACCGGCCACGAGATTGATTTCGATAATACCAAGGTATTAGCAAGAATGGAGCATAAGGCAAAAAGAATAATTAGAGAAGCCATCGAAATTGAAAAACATCCTCAAAATCTCAATACACGTGACGATACCCAAAGATTACCAACAGCTTGGAAACCTGTCCTGGGAATCAAGAAGATCAATAAACCAGTGACACGCAACGGTGAGAGTAGGCCAAGCAGAACACAAGAACCCACAGCACCATTAAACGCAAGACCCGTGACGCGCAGCCATGCGAAGAAAACCACACACCGGAACGAAAGCACAGTATATAACTCACCAAGTGGACAAACATCTTCCAGTAAGCCGAACGTAGTAACGCGAAGCAGAAGTAAGAAGACCTGAAGATGGTAAATGAGATTTTACCGAAACGTTGTCAAACAAATGGTTCTTTTGAAGACCATGCAGATTCATCGCGGAGAGGAACCCGGAGAAATTTTACAACCACATATAACACCCGCGGAAGCCTACGAATTAACATATATATATATATATATATAATAAACAAATCTAGTGGGTGTCAGTAAGGGACTGACCAATACCAACGTCACTATTATTATTTGACTTATTATTGACAGTAAGTAAAAAAGTATAAATCACACTGAGGCCATCAACATCCTTCCTGGAGTTAACAGAATTATCATTGGAATAAATATGAAACATTTCTAAAAAACTTCTTTTAAACAAATTATTTTCTGAATCCAAAACACTGACCTCATCGTAAGAAAAAGAATGTGCGTCATCAATGACATATTTTGCTAACGCACAAGAGGACTTACCAACTCTTACATCACTCTTGTGAGTAACAATCCTTTTTTAAGACATCTACCTGTCTGACCTATACATTTTTTTTTTGCAATTGGAACATGGTATTGAATATATGGCACCGCTCCTCTGTAGCAATGCAGTTTTATCTTTCGTACTAGAAAAAAGAGACGAAACCGTAGTAACATTTCTAAATGCAAGTTTAATAAAGTTAAATTTTGAAAAAATTTTTTTAAATCTCTGACAAAGTGGAGCTATATAAGGTAAAGAGAAATATTTTATTTGATCCACATTAATAGAATTGATACGAGAATTATTAGAATTAGCAAGTGGAGGAATATTTAAATTGGAATTTGGAAAAATATTAAGAGTGGAACGTTGAAATAGAATTTTATGGACAAGTCCGGGTGGATACCCACAAGTGATACACCTTGCAGAAAGGGCTTCCAGATTACCTCGTTGTAAAGAGTGGTGACTGGTGCGAAGGACCCTGTCTTTCATAGTGAAGATCAAATTGACTTTGTGCTTGTGTAAACGGTACGAATCATAATGAATGAAACGTCCTGAAGCGCCTGGTTAGTATACCACGACGTGATAATGGAATTGTCACTCCTTCTAATGACTTTACTGTCTAAGAAGGGGATACAGGAATCATTTTCTTCTTCAACGGTGAATTTAAGAAAAGGGTCATAAAATTCTTAGTAATTTGTCTTTGCCATCCCTCGGGATGCTAAGAATTAAGTCATCCACATACTTCTTAACGAAAGGAACCTCGAAACTCAAACTGCTGAGGCAAACCCCCAACAGATCGTCCATAACATAATGAGAAATAATCGGAGAAACTGGACTGGCCATTGGCATACCCAGAATTTGTTTATAAATGACACCCGAGAAAATAAAGATTGTGGAATCGAATAGGAATTCCAAAATCTCAATGAATAACTGCCTTGGAACAGAGCAATGGTCGCCAATACGCCACCAATGCTTTTCTACACTTTTTTTGACTAATTGAAAGGATATATTATTGAAAAGAGATTTAACATTTAAACTGATTAATACTAAATTATCTGGAAATTTAAATTCATTAATAAATTCACAAAACTGAAAAGAATCTTTGATATAAAACGGATTATCTTTATCATACGACAAGGTAAGTATATCTGTGACAAATTGCGCTACGCCTCTATTGGGGCTATTAACACCCGAAATGATAGGACGCAACTGTAAAATTAGTTTATGGACTTTGGGAAGACCATAAAATTTGTTGATAACACCAGTGTAAGACCGATACTGTTTCGCTTGTAAAGGAGTTAAATAATTCTTTTTTTTCCAACTGAAAGAATTGGATTTTTCCAATCTCTTCTTGATATTGTGCTCTGGACATAATAGCAGTAATATTCATTTTATCTGAAGGTAAAACTAATAAATCTGGATTTTGTTTCAGAAAATTCTTGCAATTTCTAAACTGTTGAAAAAAAGGACTATATGAAATATCAGAATTTTGACAAAAATTAGTAACTAAGTTGGTTGTCTGGGCTCTGATTAAATTTCTATCCCCCCTAGGGATATTATCTATAATAAACTCTAAATCAGACAACAACCTCGGAATACTAACAGATTGTAATACTGGTTGTATACTAAATTTCGGACCTAACGCCAAAAAATTATTAATTTCTGGAGGAATTACAGTATCAGTTAAATTTTTAACTCAATTCGCGGGAACTACTAGATTGATTTTTTGATTAGATAAAAGATTATTGAATTTGTTAATATTGTTTAATTTTATAAAAAACCGTATTGTAAGTAATGGATTGTCTCCTAAAAAAATTTTTAGTAATATCAAAAGGTAAAATGTTGACAATTTTTTGTTTAAAGAATTTGAAAGATTTTTCAAAAGTGTTTATACTATCGTGGGTAATCTTAAGTTCTAATTTTAAAATTCTATTCCTTAACCTGTTGTTGAAATTCGCAGTGATGTGTAAGGTCCGTCCTCTTGCAGCACCCAAGAGGTCCTCCACGTTCCTTAAACCTTGTGAAATGTGAGAAGGCATAACATTAAATCTTTTGCATCTGAGCAGGAACATTTTTCTGTTCCTAAGTTTGGCCAACTTGCAGTTGATATTTGCCACGTCTTTGAGATACTTCATCGTTGAGTACCCATAAATCCTCTGGATGTCTTGATAAAAACCCATATCTGTAAGTAGCGGAAGAGATTCACCTGACTGGAGAAGGAAATAATTTTCTTTTTTCTTGCCTAGTGAAGAAGAAAGAAATAATTTTCTTTTTTCTTGCCTAGTGACTGCTATACCTGGTTAATTAATTTTACAAGTCTATATATATATAATTGAATGTACACTTGCTCTTACAAAAACAATTTTATAAAAATAAAATCAAAAAGAGCAGTTCAAAAATGATTTAAAAATACACTTTCGCGCGGCACTGGAAACTGGTCCACTGATAAGGTGTCTAATCGACGACCGAAAAAAAAATTCTCAAGGAAAGAAATGCGTTACGTTTTACAACGCCTATTTTGATACATCAAATTCAACTGCTTTTGCTGCTATTGTTATTAATTATTAATATAATTAATTTGTGGTTTTAGTTAGTAAAATAGTTTGACATACCTGATGTTACAATAAAATATTGGGCTCGTCTTACCCAGTTTCTACAAACTAACACAAATCTTTCTTCTTCTTGTCCGTTTTGAATACTTGCAAATCAATAGTGCCCACTTCGGTGCACTATACTTTATTTTTTAAATATCCCCACAAAAATAAGTTCAAATGATTTAAAGTCAGAAAATCGTGTCGACCACGATACCGGTCCTCTTCGTCCAATCCCTTGGTATAATGCTTGGACAAGACGCTGTACATGGTACGGATATAATTGAGATTTGTATACGATACGCCATACTGCTGCAATACTCCACGGACACCCTGGACCTCCATCTCTTCCACGATTCAGTTGCAAATTTCCCGGGCCAGCGTTTTCACTACACTTGCACTCACTGCACACCATTGTAAAAGTAGTTGCATTTGGCATATGTTTACCGGGAAATCGTTCTGCTAAAGCATTTTCACATCACCATAAATTAAAACAATATGAACAATTATTTGTTCTCGTGTAATAACAATTTTGTGAAGTTACTTCTGAGAATAAATGTCTGTTTCTAAAGAAAAACAATAGTATTTGATATACAGGGTGAACCTTAAATATTTTAACTGCAGGTGTATGTAGTTCCTCATATAGATGGGTCTAGTAGTTATTATTAAAAAATTCAAATATTTATATATTAATTTAAAAGAAAACACTTACATTTTTATGTCTGCTGATCAGATAGAGCGTTGACGTAACCTAAATCATTTTTTATTTTTATTATTACTTCTAATTTAAAAATTCTTGTCTTAAGCAATAAATAAAGTAAAATTGGTTCAGTACTGCGTTAAGCTTCATTCACATAAGATTAGTGCGGTTGCATTGGTACTGCAGAAAAGTTATTAAAAAGGGCGCCCTATTCTTGAAATAGTGTTTTCTACAAAATACAAATAATTTTAGACATTTAATAACTGAATAATCTAGGGTTTAGCAAATAATAGGAATGTTAACTCATCCCACCTGCAAATATTCAAAGATACTGAAGTAAAACGGCGAGAAATACGGGTGACTTTTGTAACGTTCAGATAAACTTAACAGTAACAGCATTTTAGCTTTTACCAATCCTTTTGCAACAATCATACAAGGACCAATCAGAAAACTGCTTTTTTGACAGTAAACAGAACATTAACATTTTTGCAGGTTAAGTTTTTAAATTAGATTCTAATTTAGATATTTAGTTTAGAATTGATTTGTTTCTAAAAAAATGGATGAAGAGGACTGTTTGGTTTAGAAACAGTTACTTTTGCTGCTCTTATTCGCAGCGACGTCAATATGTATAAAAACTATACATGCAAAAAAAAATGAAAAGAAGAAATCGGAGATGGTGGGTGTGACCTATTAACCGCAGATAGCACATGCAAGGTGATTTCTATAATTTATATAAAGAAATGCGAAATGAGAATGCCGATTATTTTTTCATTTCACCCGAATGACAGTGGCAGTGTTTGATGACTTGCTGAAATTAGTGAGGCCTCATTTAAGGGCGCCTTGTTTTTGAAATAGTGTTCTACAAATACAAGTATTTTTAGAGATTTAAGAACTGAATAATATAGAGTTTAGTAAATAACGAGAATGTTGTCTCATGCCACCTGCGAATATTCAGAGGTACCGAAATAAAATCAATATATAACGTCAGAAAGCGATATTTCCAACAAACTTTTAGGTACTGAAATCTATCAAAATATGTGTTTTTTTTTAAATTCAACTATAGATGTAAACATTGTTATAACATAAACTTACATAGTTCTGCATATAAGATTATTCACTTTTGTTTATAAGTATGTGAAAAGAATTGTTAAAATGAGGGGTTAGAATAGCGAAATAATGTGTCATAGAAATGCATTATAAAAGTTATTATATTGTTTGAGGAGAGTATAATTAGAAAAAGTGTATAAATAAAACATCAATAATTTTATTTTTGATATTACTTTTGCTCTACGTGTTTTATTTTTCGAGATTTCAGTACCTAAAAAAGCACCACAAATTTGATCATTTTACGGCGAGAAATACGGCGACCTTAACCAAACAGTCAAATACACCATCTATTCCTGCAGATTGTAGGCTTTTAATTACTATTCGGCAAATGATAAAAACCAACAATTTCCGTAGATAGGGACGTAGTTGACAAAAATATAAACATAACCTCTTCATCTGACGGTCAAGAATCTTGAGTTTTCTCTCTTTCTTTTTTTTCATTTCTTTTCACTCCCGCTATTCTATCACTGTCTCATTGGTCTGAGATAAATTCCAGTATAATGTTGCTGTGCAATATGCAAGATGTTCCCGACTACAGGCCCGGCCTAGCCGACGGCGAACTGCGAGTTTTGAATTCGGGGTTGAGGTAATTATTGATTGTCACTTCAAAAATATAAGTTCTCTGTTATTATCAAACATCAGAAAAGTTACATACAAATTAGATATTTATAATTAATGCATGTCAGAAAAAAAATGAGCAGGATGGCAGTGCACCATTGTCCTACCAGCAACAGCCGCCACTGAATAAATGTTTTATGTTGTATGTAACAGAAATTTCATCCCATTGCACGACGATTTTTTTATGTAACACAACGAACCCAGGATATAGGCAAACCGCGAAATGGATATAATTTTGGATATAATTATTTACTATGAGTGTACAGTGGCAACAGTATCTGAGAATCTTTGACTTGCCCTTGTTGTTATGCGGCTAGGCTCTGTGGGAGCAGACTCACTATCGGTATCTCTGGGCCCGCCTATATATTAATTTCGGCTCCTGTTATTACGATTGTTACGGTCGGAACCATTCCTCGGTGATCTATAACTGGTTGCATTCCATGCTTCCAGACGTTTCACCGCTCTTCACTGTCGGCATCTTCAGTGGTGTTTCGGCAAGCTTCGCCGCAACTAAGGCTGTTTGGAACTTCGCCAGTTGTCTAATAATGTCGAAGCTGCTGCGCGCGCCTTTCCACCTACGCACACGGGCAGTGGGCGAGACCTCAAGCTCAACATCAGTATTGACTCACGGCTTGTTTCAGTTTAGGAGCCGCGAAGGCATGGCCACCCTGTTATTATTAGTCATCGATCGTGTAATGTGGGGAGAGGTAAGAGTGTCTTTGGACCTGCACTGTTGGGCAGTGGACGAGGCCTCAAGCTTGACTCCAGAGCCGGTGCATTTTCCGTTACAGCTCGGCAGTCCCGTGGGTGTGATATTAGTCATCTACCATGCAATGCGGGTGCTGCTACAAGTACGTTCGAATCTGCGCAGTCGGGCAGTGGATGGGGGCTTCAGGTTGAACCGTAGTGATGACGCAAGACTGTCACGGTTCGGCAGACATGTAGGCGTGGTCATGCTATTAGGCATCAATCGTGTAGTGCGAATGGTGGTCTGACCGCGTTGGGACTTGCACAGTTCAGTAGGGGGGGTCCTCAACACCGGCCCTAGTGTTGACGCAGGTCCGACCACGGTTCGTGTAGGCGTGACCAGGTTATTTAATCACCAATGACACACACCCCATAGTCTCCATTTCACCCACAATGGCTGCAGTTGTTGCCATTCTTGATCACATATCACGATAGGGATGTCTGTTCGTCCTGCAATTCTCTGTTACGGGCAGCGGCCAATTACCGAGGTCATAGCATAACAACCTGGAAAATAACAATATATCAAATAATAGCTCCGGCCGTGGAAGACTCAAAACCACTAAAAGCAATATTAATTCCTGTATACAGGGTATCCCAACGAACATTTGACCCCCCTATAATTGGAAAACCGAATAATATTTCAAAATTCTCCGAGACCAGTCGATTTTTGTTCTTGAGGGGAGCTTTTTTGACAGTCAAGGCAACTCGATATGTTCATCCCCCTAATGCCTAGCAACCCCAACTTAAAAATTTCAAATGCAACTACCCCACTTGTGGCACATTATTTTAAAGCCCTTTTCATTGCGAATACAGTGACGTACCGTTTTCAGAAATCGGTTGAGATTTGACAGAATTATTGGTTACAAACGAAAAGATGACAAACCAACTTACGCGTAGTAATTTCTATACAAATGCCCACCACTAATAAGTTTTTCATCTACTACACATGACCGCATTACCTAATTGTTATTGATGTGTCTATCAGTTTACAAAAAAGTCAGAAATGAAATAAAAAAGCTGAAGCAAATAAAACTAGATACTAAAATAGTTATTAGTAGAAGATACTTAAGTGTATAGGAATTCAGACCTTTTCAAAATAACAAAAAATCAGTACTACAAAAAAAGTCGGTGTTTTTTGCTTGTGACCAAGAAATCGTTAGTTTCAGCCGTTATTGAAAGTATTAACGTGTGTTCGAAATGGTTTATTCTATAGTTGCATTTGAAATTTTTAAGTTGGGGTTGCTAGGCATTAGGGGGATGAACATATCGAGTTGGCTTGACTGTCAAAAAAGCTCCCCCCAAGAACAAAAATCGACGGGTCTCGGCGAATTTTGAAATATTATTCGGTTTTCCAATTATAGAGGGGGTCAAATTTTCGTTGGGATACCCTCTATATATACTACAGTAAATGTTAATATTTTATTTTCTTTGATTTTACTTCGGCAAGATTCTCGACAATTCAGTTTTAATATTAATCTTAAGATAAACTTTTGTTTACATTAGTAAGAGGGTCATTTAACGCTTTGACAGTAGTTTGAACGCACGTCTAAATAACAACAACAACAATAACAATAACAACTTTATTTCAAGGATATGTACTCGCACATTTTACAAGCATGTAAAAAAAAATTACAAGAAACATAAAAATGAAATGACGTCACATACTATGTATATATACAAAAGTACAAAAAAAACATCTGTACCTACTTATACCTACTTAATTACACACAACTTCATTACTTACAAATTTGCTCATTTTAATGTATAGATTATGCAGTAAAATAATCGTCTATATTATATGGTTCCAAATTAATTAACATTGCTTTGATGTATTTCTTAAATTTTTTAATACTCGATAACGTTTTAGCATGATAAGGCAATTTATTGAAAAATTTTATACACATATAAAAAGGACTTTTTTCTGTTAATGATAATTTATGCTTTGGGTAAGTAATATTAGCAGTTCTTGTATCATACATATGATCAGAGGTGTTCGTTGTAAAACTATTTTTATTTTTAAAAATATATAGCAAACATTCATAAATATATAATCCGTATATTGTCAACATATTATTTTGCTTAAATTTGTTCTTACATGATTCATTATATGTCATTTTATATATGATTCTAATAATTCTTTTTTGTAACATAAAAATTTTTTTTATGCTTGAATTACTACCCCAAAAAATTATTCCATACTTGCAACAAGATTCAAAATTTGAAAAATACAATATTTTTAAACTTTTAACATTTAAATATCTACTTGTTATTCTAATACCATAACAAATTTTGTTGAGTTTTACAGATAAATGTTCTATTTGATTTTCCCATGTTAAATATTCATCTATTAAAATACCAAGAAATTTAGTATGATCAGCGAACGCCATTGAATCATTTGCAATATTTATAGTTTTAGGTGTGTCAATTCTAGTTTGTTTTGTTCTGAACAATATTGTTTTCGTTTTATCTTTATTTAAAAGAAATCTGTTTCTATCATACCACTCCTTTGTGGCTGAAAACAAATTATTTCCTTCCCCTAACAATTCTGGATAAGTATCTGCTCCAACAAGTATATTATTGTCATCAGCATAATTGGTGACACTTTGATTTGAATTTATAGTAACATTACATAAGTCATTAATGTATATAACAAATAAAATTGGACCAATAACACTGCCCTGTGGAATACCAACATTAATATCCAGTATATTAGATTTTACAAATTCTGTATTTTGTCCAATGGCAACTCGCTGACTACGATTACAAAGATATGATTCTATCCACTTATTTACATTTCCACGAATTCCATATTTTTCCAATTTTAATAACAAGTATTTATGATACAAACAATCATATGCTTTAGATAAATCCAGGAACATACCCAAAGCAATTTTTTTATTTTCAACATATTCTAATATTTTATTAGTGAACTGAAAAATAGCTGTTTGTGTAGATCTTCCCTTAATATATCCATGTTGCGTATTATTAAATAAATTTTCAATGTTCATAAATTCAACTAACTGACTACTCATTGCCATTTCAAATAATTTTGAGAAACTAGGCAAGAGGCTAAGGGGTCTATAATTTTCAAATAAATCAACATCTCCCTTTTTGTATAAAGGTTTTATGAGTGCAAGTTTTAATTGCTCTGGGAAAATTCCATGTTTAAAAGAATTATTTAATATATGACAAATTACAATATTAATATCACATATACACCATTTGATTATTATACTTGGTATTTCATCATCTCCACTACTGTATTTATTTTTTATATTCTTTGATATTTTAACAACATCATCTGGTGTTAGTGGTTTTAAATACATCGATTTATTATTATAAGCTATATTACATTGAAATGGAATCATTTTTACATTTGCAAATAAATCTGGAATAACATTAGTTAAATAGTTATTATAATCATTGGCACTGTCTAGTAAAGTTTGCCTTATAGGGAAATTACTAGGTCTAAAATGTTTACCTATTATTTCATCATGTATGGCCCACATACACTTGTTCTTATTGTCTGAATTTAGTATTCTATTTTCATAATCCATTTTTCTATTTTCATTCAAAATATTATTATATCTCTTTTTTTCATCATTATACATCTCCTTAAAAATATTATTATTTCTACTTAAGACTAACAATATATCTAATCTATTTTTACAATCTTTTAGTGATTGACTTTCAATTATTTTACGTCTTTTCTTAGTTACTATGCTTGATAATTTTTTTGGAAAACATTCATTAAAAATATTTAAAAATGTACTAATAAAAGAATTCCACTGCTTATTTACATCTTCACTATTGCATTTAAATACGTCATCCCATGTTTGGCTCCTTAACTGTACTAGGAAGTTTTCCTTATTTTGCTGAGTATAAAATCTTCTATATATTTTACTGTTTTTAGAATTAAAATTTTTTATTTGAAAACAAATTTTTTGCGCTTTGTGATCTGAAATATGATAATCAAAAACATTTACTCGATATTCATCAATATTTGTTAAAATATTATCAATACAACTTTTGCAGGTAGTTGTAATTCTTGTGTAATCATTAACGGTTAACTGCATACCAAAGGAATTTATTATAGATATTAATTGTGATTTATTATTATTATCTCTTTTCATTTCTATATTAAAATCTCCTGCAATACATATTAAACTATTTTCCTCAAAAATTATCGTTAACATATATTCTAGTTTATTAAAAAATACATCTAGACATCCACTAGGTGGTCTATAAATTACAATAATGATAAGTTTACACTTATTTAATAAAAATTCACTTGCTGTGCACTCAAAGTCTCCAGTCACTGACAAATTATTTATCCTCTTGCACACTTTAAATTGCAGCTGCTTTCTTGCATAAAGTGCAACACCTCCATGCTGGCCGTCTTGTCTGCAAAAACTTGACACAAGTCGAAAATGTTTAAATCCGTATAGGATAAGTTGGTCATTAGATTTCCAATGTTCCGTTATGCACAAAAAATTGCATTCTTCATTTTCTTCAAGTAACATTTGAAGTCTGTCAATAGCATTACCAATAGATTGAACATTTTGATGTATAATACTGAGATTGTTGTTAGCACTGTTCAATGTATTGTTAGTAAACATATTTTTAACATTTTCTAATTCTGAGCGCGTTCCGAGATTGTATTGGGAAAATTTGAATTTTTAAAAAATCTAAATCTATTAACCATTGCACCGTCGGGCCAAATTTCAGGATTATAAACTTCATTAACATAGCATATAGGAAATGATACAACCATCGAACAATACTTTTCACTACTGTGTAATGGCTCACATTTAAAAGGTATATGGGGAGTTGTTTTTCTTAAATCATCTTCTAGGTCTTTTGGTAACGTATCCGGATTAAGCCGATAAACATGTAGATATCCCAGCTTTGGAACGGATTTAACTGATGCATTTGATTTATTTGATCCTATTATAGGTTTTCGCTTATTATTACTGTATTTTAAACTGTTTTGACTGCTTTTTATAGCAGCTTCTACTTCATTGTTAGTAAATATATGCTGCGTGTTTTGTGTTGTTTTTATGTCAACTTTTTTGTTTGCAAGTCGTTTATTTCTTTTATGATTAGCTGTATGCCATTCACCTTGATTTTCGCTATTTAAATTATTGTCATTAGATGGCTCTCTTGATTCTTTTAAGTAATTATTACAATTTTCTACCATTTGACGAGAATTATTCTCCATTTTACTGCTAGAGGGAGTTGGAGTTACCTTTACTGATGGTGCTTTATTACACACAAAATTTTGTTCTTTACCTTGTAAGAGACTAATTATATATTCCAAATCCATAATTCTTTTTTCCATTATCTGTATATTTTTGTCCAAGCAATTTCATTCACAAGAAGTACTTTTCAGATTAAAGAAATTTTCCATGCACTCTTTGCGATCACAGGTTATGTTTCCTAGACTATTTTTCTCGTTAAAAACTTTCTTCTTCTCACATTCATCACGACGTCTTTTAACAAATTTATTGATTACTTCACTGTTTATACTATCCGGCACTTTATTGTATATTAGCAATTCAATAAGATCAGCTTTTTTTAATTTGTCTAACTCACGAGGTAACAACGGATCAACTAGCTCATCCGCCATCTTAATTCAACCCATAATTTCCCATATAAATAATTGTTATCCTTATTTACAAGAGTCGGAGTTTATAAGACTTTTAAATTTGTTAATATGGGGTTGTGTAAAAGAAAATCCTAAATTAACATATCTTTCGTGAATATACAGGGTGAACCTTAAATAAATACAAATATTTTAACTGCAGGTGTAGTTCGTCATATAGATAAGTCTAGTGAAAGTCATTTTTAAAAATTTCAAATCTTTACGGAGATATTAATTTTTTTTAAAATACCCACATTTTGAGGACCGCTGACCGCTAGACCACTGACGTAACCTAATAAAATAAACCATATATCTGTAAGATAAATAACTGTTTAACGTAAATTCAATTTTTGCGGTTGTTTCTAATTTAAAAACACTTATTTTTAACAATAAGTAAAGTAAAATTGTCATAAACTATTAAAATATGAATTTCCGCACGATTTCGATACTATCAATTAAAGTGATTAAGAAGTTACTTTGTTCAATGATTCCAAAAATTATCCATAAACGTGCATAAAAGCTCACCTACTTATTGAAAAACCAGCAGTTATCCACATTTCAGAAGTTAATACAATACTATTGTACACTGTTAGAAACAAACAAACAAATTATCAAAAAAAAAAAACTATGATTTTCAAATAACACCAGTTAATTTTCGCCACATAACCTCAAATAACGTGTCCGTGCCAACCATTTCGTACTTCGTAGTGAGTGAAACAGATTTTAAAAATAAACACAAAACATGGAACAACAAAATAACTAGTTTGATGTATGTTCAATGTCAAGAGAAGGCAAAATAAAATATTTAAAAGCAATGTCAATCGCATGGAAAAAAGAAACTAGTGCCGTAGGCACAGGTAACATGTAGATGTCACGAGCAGTAGATGAAATGTTCCGTACCAGCCCCACTCTCTAGGATTGATAGTCGAGGGTCGAGATCGACAAAGAGGTTATGTTGATGTTCATACCGCACCACAAGTATGGTTCAGCGCAAAGAAATAAACGGTGTAAATTACAAGTGGAAATAAAACATGTAATACTTGTAGAAACGTATTTAAATCGTCTTTTTATTTTGACGGGCAGTGTTTTTATATTAAGTGTCTTGTGTATTTAATTAATATTTTTCGTGAAATACAGTGTGATTAAATAAAATGTGGCACATTATTCAGAGTGAAAAGGTTGACATGCTAAGTATATTTCTCAAGTAGTGATAATCAGTGGTAGTGATAACGATAACATATTGTGATAACTCAGTTGGAGTGTAGTAAACATGGATAATGAACAAATTCTGGAAAACTATGATTGTGAGTAGAGAATCTGGTTTATATTTGCAATTTATTAGTGAGGTATAGGAATGGCAAAGGGGAGGAGATGGCTAGTAATAATTTCATAAATAAACATATTTGTTGCCTATTCAAAGACATTAGTGTAACACTGGCAACGTTGTGAAATTCACATCCACCATGACTCCCGGAACAGCGGTCCTCAACAAGTTTTCTGTTGAAAAATCGCGAAATTTATTTAAAATTTGACTTTTTTATTCCTGATTTTTTTGTAAAAAAACTATTAATTATGTGTTCTACACAGTGAACTGTACTGCTGGTTAAAATATTTATACTTATTTAAGATTCACCCTGTATTTCAAGAAATTTATGTCGGAGGAACAATCGTCTAATTATTTATTTAACTCACCATTATCATTAATCTCATATGCATTATGTAAAAATTAAACGTTTCATTGAATAAAAAATGTTGTTATTTACCGTACAGGGTGGTAAGGAAAAACTGAATGTTATCTTTATCTCCGTTATTATTCGAGTCAAGAAAAACTCTGGAAGAATAAACTTGTATATTTAAATAATATTCTTTATGTCACAGACAATGAGGTCATTTAGCATTTTTTTATTGCATTTTCTGAATGATTTTGTAATTTTAATGTGATCTAAAAAATACACTTTTCTGACGCCTCTAAAATCAAATTTGAGAACATGGACAACGAGAAAATGCATAGATTATTTAGTTTACATCGGCATTCTAATACGCGAAACTTGTTGCAGAAAGCAGTGAAGTGCAACATATTTCTTAAACCCGAACAAATGTGAGGGTCTATCTTAGCAGCTGACCGTGCAGGCTGATTGGAAGAATATAGCCCATTCATAAGCGGCGCCGAATGTTATGGCTGAGATCGTCCTCGCTCCCCGTGATGCTTAAATAGAATAAATAAACAATGTCGAGAACGGGATAGCTATGTAGAATGTAGAGTAGTTTCAGTTTAGCTTTGACAAGGGAAATATAAGTTTGTGAGTTTATATATTAAAGTTTGAATATATATTGAATAAAAGTGTATTTGAGTTACTCAGGTGTGTTTATATCAGAAGTGGGATTCTTATCATGTGTTTTGTGTTGTGTTTGTGACAAACAAAACAATAGAACAAGATGGGCAAGCGAATGCAGAGGCGTTGTTATAGTAGTTCAAGCAGTAAGAGCAATACTTATGGGAATGTAAGGACATATAAGTTGAAAAAAAAAATGTTTTTTTTGAAACTAAAAATGGATTATATTGGCTGTTAATTGCCCGTTTGATGACAATGTATCCATTGTCGCAAATTGTCGTATAAACTCAAAGAGTTATTACATTTAAATAAAGTGGAAATAAATTGATGATCTATTTAAAATATAAAATTGGTGCAAAACGTATTTACCCGGGCGTTGTGCGAATGTACAGTCAGTTTTTGAACTATTGGAAGTTCCGAGTAGAAATGTCATTAGATTTCTATTGATTGACAAGATTTCTCATATTTGTTGTTGACTGTCTTAATACACAGGAATTTTTGGCAACTATTTTACCTGATTTTAATGATCATGTGAATGAGTGAGCAAAATATTGCACTGTTTTTGATTACGATTATTGTACAAACAGTACTTCAAATTATGAATATGTGAAATAAGAAAGGTTATTAGAACAATAGTGTTGTAAGCAAAGTGGAAAAAATACACAACATTATATGTTGTCAATAATGATATACAGAGTGTTAATTCAATATTTGTATACATTAAGAGCATTTATGCAGGTGTGAGAGGTTCAGTGGGGATAGGATCCAACGAGAACCCGTCAAACCCCCTCGTGCGGCGAGAGAGAATAGCAGTCGAGTGATGGAATGGCACTTGTGTAGTTTGGTATTTGGCGCTCTGTTACGTACTCGTATTTTATACGTATACTGTGCGAACTGTTAATATATATTATTATAATCCGTTGTGACTGTGTTATTACAACCCTTTCTATCCAATACTCTACATCAGAAGTGGAGAAAAAGAAACCATGCCCAAGCGTAAAGCAAAACGAGAATAGTCTTCTAGTTCAAGTTCTTCGGAATCTGGATCATCCTCTTCGCCCCCATCAACCCCGGAACGAAGTTAATACGCTACCGTTACCGTCGATGAACGTACATCAGAAAAAAATACATTCAAATCGTCCGTCCCGTAGCTGTACACCTCAGTCATGTCACATTATCGAAACGTTCGAAAAGAAGCACTAGTACTAGGTAAGTGCACTAGACTTTGTAGGCCGTACATCAAATACCAACCTTTCATTTGTTTTACACATATTTAATCCTCTCAAAGATTCTATTGACGACTGGTTAGAGATCATTGATTATAATGCGTCTTTGTACTCTCTGTCGCAAAATGATATCATTATTCAAGCCACAAACTTGCTGGTATTGCAAAAATTTGGTACGATAACCTTGTAGCGAACGAACCAGGATGGTCTCGATATTCGTGGAAGCATTGGAAAAAAATGCTCTCGACAGCATTTCACACCCAACATAATACGTATTTACTTTTTATGGACGTGGCAAATCACAAACCGACGTTAGGATGTTCATTATATGAATTTCATTTTCGACATATCGCTAAAATTGACAAATTACGTGCAAAATTCTCTGATTCAGATAAAGTATCTATGGTGCTCGGTGCAATCGCAGACTCCAACATAACCTTAGCTGCGGAGCCGCGCATATAAATGATACAAATAAGTTGGCTACTTATTTAAAAAATAATGTTTATTCGCCGGCTAGCTCAAGCGCCCAGTATGCGGGTGCTACTGGCGATGGTGCTCCCGTCTCGCGCCCGACGTTTTCCACAGCCGCTAACCACAAGGTACCGGTTCAAGTTGCCGACGTGGCCTATAGATCTATGCCGCCAGTATATAAGGCTTGCGGTCAAAACGATCATTTTAGAAAATATTGTAAACATCGTCACAAAGTTTCTAGACATTGCAATATTTGCGGTCATATTGAAGCGGCTTGTTACAAGAAACATAGTGGCGCATATAATCAACAGTATCAAATTCAACAACTTGAAACCTCAACACGAGCCGCAAATAAATTTTACAAACAGACACTTTTAAATAATAATTTAGCTCGCGCTTTCATTGATTTCGGCAGTGACTGTTCAATTATCGATAAACAATTTGCACTCTCTCGCAATAAAACTTTCTGAATTTTTAGGTTGGCACCTTGGCAATTAAACTATATATCACTGATAATTTTCATTCGCAAGCTCCCATATTGATCAGACGTAATTTTACCGAAAGCCCTTCTATTATTTGTTATAGAATAGGCGACGATTTGAAATTTGAATGGAATAAAGAAAATATTGTTCCGGCAGTTGATATGAATATACAAATGGGCACCCTTAACCAATCAGATAAAGCACTTCTGTTAAATTTACTAAGAATCTTTGATGACTGCATTTATAAATCACTAAATACACTAGGTTGTATTCCTGGTTATGAATTTCAAATATCTACCACGACAGAAAACCCAATAACTTTTCATCCATATCATACATCAAATAGAGATAAATAAATCTTTCACCAAATTATGAAAGATTACTTAGACGCAGGAATTATTCGCAAAAGCAATTCAGCATACGCAAGTCGTGCATATTTAGTTTAGTTAGTAAAAAAAATAAGACAAAACGATTAGTAGTTGACTATAGAGAATTAAATAAAATTTCGATCAAAAATGCCTTACAACCTATACCACTGATCGAAGACCTCCTGGATGGACTTAGCGATTATAAATATTTTACAACGATTGATTTGGCTTCTAGTTACCTCCAGGTTTCAGTACACACTAATTCTATTGCAAAAACGGCTTTTGTAACCCCTGAAGGTCATTTTGAGTGGTTGAGAATGCCATTTGGAATTTCTACAGCACCAGCTTATTTTCAGTCCATGATTGTAGATATTTTAAAACCGTTACGATCATACAAAATTATTCCATATTTAGACGATATTATAATCCCCTCACACACGATTCAGGAGGGCTTACATTTATTACATATTACCCTTAAGTTATTTCGAAAACACAACCTTACAATAAACATTAAAAAGTCGTCATTTCTTCAAACAACCGTGTGTTTCTTGAGTTATGTTATTACTGAAAATCAAATAAATATTCCCGAATCGGAAGTGGAAGCTGTCGATCGCTTTTCCATTCCTAAAAACCAACATCAACTTAGACAACTATTAGGACTCTTCGGATTTTTCAGAAAATTTATTTATAATTATGCTCGCTTAACAACTCCTCTAACTTATTTGTTGAAAAAAAGACGTATCTTGGAAATGAGATGATAATAAAACAGAACTTGTAAATCAATTAAAATCTGCTCTGAACCAATCTTGACAATTTATAACCCAAATTATGAAAGTATAATTTATACAGATGCTAACAGAGATGGTTTAGCAGGTATTTTTGTCCAAGTTACCCCAGAAGGTGAAAAGCCGATTGCGTATTATAGCAAACAAACAACAAAACATGAACAGAACTACCACTCGTTCGAACTGTAACTTTTGGCAATAGTACGAACCGTTGAACGGTTTCGAACATATCTCTTAGGGAAACCATTCACAATTATCACCGATTGTGCCTCCGTTAAACGTGCCTTAGCGAAACAATTATCCCTAGAATAGCCCGGTGGATCCTCACACTTCAAGAATATCAATATACTATTAAACATAAGGCTGGCAGTCAAATGCAACACGTAGATGCGTTAAGCCGTAACGCAGATACTATGGAAAACGATTCTCTAACAGTAAATTTGATTTCTGAAATAATTGATTGATTACGAGAAGCGCAAATTCTAGATAATACTATTACTAATATTAGAGATATTCTACTTTCAGGTGACCGTGAAAATATCAAAGCAATTTTTAACGAATACGATCTCCGTGGAGACGTTGTATATCACTTGACTGATTATGGACGAAAGTGGTATGTTCCTCGAAATTGTAGATGGCAAATCGTAAAAAATAATCATGATGATATTGGTCACTTTGCCCTCGCAAAAACTTATGAACGCATTAAAAACAAATTTTGGTTTCCCCGCATGAAACGTTTTATAAAAAAATACATTGCTTCTTGTTTAAACTGTCTGTACCACAAAGAGTCTGGTGATCACAAACCGGGATTTCTCCATTCTTTACCAAAGTTTGCTAGACCATTTCATACCCTACATCTAGACCACTTGGGACCGTTCGTTACAAGTAAAAAGGGTAATCGATACCTGCTCGTTATTATTGACGGTTTTTCCAAATTTCTTTTTCTTCGACCAGTACAGAATACTAAGACCAAACATGGCATTAAAGAATTAAAAAAGTTTTTTACAATTTTTGGTAATCCTCGACGCATAGTCTGTGTACAAAACGTGGCATTAGACTTTTCATTGCGGCTACGGAAATGGCTCGAGGAAATGGTCAAGTTGAGCGAGCAAATCGCACAATTCTGTATGCCCCTGCCACCATGGGTGCAGATGTTTCGGATGATAATTGGGATTCCAATCTTTCCGCTATTCAGCAAAGATTTAATAGTAATCCGAACAGAATTACCAAATATTCTCCAGCTGAACTTCTGCTTGGAATTCCGCTACAAATGGATTCGGATCATTTAACGATAGAGGCTGAACCACTCGATGTCACCACCGTGAGAGCAGCGGCTTGAAACCAATCGACAGAAACAAAATGCTACTTTTAATATTAAACGTTGTCCCGCAAAACAATACGCAGTTGGCGATTCTGTTCTCAGCAGAATATCTAGCATTCCATGTAACAATAAGTGCAGTAAGAAGCTGTTGGCATAATATAAAGGGCCCTTTACTGTAACCGAAATTCATTCGAATCATCGCATTCACATTAAAGAAAATATTCATACGACTCGCTCACGACTCCCCTATGAAGGTGTGGCCTGTGTAGAACACCGAAAACCCTTTACAGTTAGCCAATAAACAACTGGTAAGTCACAATTGCCTTTCTTGATTTTTTTAAGCCCGTTTGCATGCTAACAAAGCTCAAGTTCGCCCTTCAGATTCTGATTAGTTGTCTAAAGCTCAAGTTCGCCCTTCGGGTTCTGATTAGCCGCCCAAAGCTCAAGTTCGTTCTTCGGGTTCTAACTAGCTGTCTGAAACTCATAATTTGCTCTCGTTGGCCCTTCATGGGTTCCTATCGGCTCCTGTCAGCCAGTTTTCATGTCATGTTATACCATTCACGTTTGCCTCTAATGGCTCTTTCCTAGAAAAATCCATTCCGTGATGCGTCATGGTTTACAGAAGTATTTGATTCACCACCAAGTGTTCCCAGCTCGAACAGCTCGCTATTCTCACAACACCACTTGATTGCTACTTTGTCTGGTTCTACTCTTCTACCATTCTACCTCACAGGAGTCAGATCGAGGACGATCACAGTCAGGATGGCCGAATGTGGTGGTTCCCTATACCCTGGCATTGGGAACGCCACTGTGAGAGGTTCAGTGGGGATAGGACCCAACTAGAACCCGTCAAGCCCCCTCGTGCGGCGAGAGAGAACAGCAGTCGAGTGATGGAATGGCACTCGAGTAGTTTGGTAGTTGGCGCTCTGTTACGTACTCGGATTTTATACGTATACTGTGCGAACTGTTAATATATATTATTATAACCGGTTGTGACTGTGTTATTACAACCCTTTCTATCAAATACTCTGCACAGGTTTAGTACTCAAAATTAAATTCTATAATCCAGTCAGTTCCTGCATTCTAATTGAAGTCTAGTCGTATTACACAGATCTAAGAAGATGATTATGAATATTTGAGAGTTGAAAGAATCTTAAAAAAGGATACCTATAGTTTGTATGGTTAAGGTATGAAAGGAACCGAAATCATTCTTTTACAAGACGATGTGAAGATACTAAAGCTGAAGTAATCATGCTGCAAGATGAGGAGCTATTTGAGAAAAATAGAAAAGATGTACAGGAATAGTAGGTCTAGAAATTGAAATTATGCTCACTTTGATGAGAGAAAAATACGTAGGTAGTAAGAAATCGCTGTTGGAAAATAAGATAAGTAACTTTTAGTTAAGTTTCCAGTAAGTAGTTATTTTAATCGTTAATCAGAATAATGTTTATTTGAGTGATTTTAAGCTAATGGAATTAAACTAATGAATTAGTTCAAAACATTGCAAAGCATTCTGAATTAATGAGAAGAGGTAATTTTTATTCCTGGCAGTGAACTGGTTATTTCAAAATACATGAATGAATATTTTTTTATTTTTTAATTTAGTTATTCATTGAATAATATAATAAACACAATATTTTTTGGAATTGTTGTTTGGAAACAATCTTTCAATTTAGATTGCTAAAAGGGATGATCTAAATCTAGTGAATATCAGGTTGCACAATAATTCTTTAATTCCGTTACTATTTTTTGTGTAGAAGATAAAAGTAAATCACATATTTGGTAAATGTTTCCGTATCTATATGTAAGTGTTCCATTAAACAGAGAACCTCCTGTATGTTAAAAAGTTGATAACATCAACGAATGACCGTGTTGTTTCTGTAAATATATAGCGACGAATAAGAGTTGTATAGAAAACTTTGATCAAAGCGAATTCTTTGAATTCTAAGATAGTAGTTTTGAGCTGATGTTATTGCTTATGTTTTGGTTTGAGCAATACCCACTGTTTGTTTATTAAAACCTCCTAAATTTTTCATTCATACATAGCTGTTTTGGGAATGTTATTATAATAATATTATAGTGTTAAATGTTTAACTAACAATTACTGACATTATTATTACACAAATGTTTAAATTATTGCTGAGTTATCACTGAAGGCAGGTGATGCTAGTAGAAAGTTTGATAGCCCATCATATTGACATTTGAATGAGAGTTTAAGGAGTTGCATATGTTCATATTAAATTATATAGAGTTGAAACAAAGTACATCAGTAGAAAAAGTACTCGGTACTGAGCTAGTTACTATGGAAAATAAAATGAAATTGAATTACTCTCTCTAACATTGTTGTTTAAACGAAATAATGGGACATGTATTAAGTTACTGATTCATGGTTTAGGAAAATTGATAAAATGAATACTGGAAATAGTTGATATCTAAAAAAAATATACTTAATGATTATTAAGTAGAAGTAGTAGTTTAGATCTGTTTGGAGATTAAAAAAAACTGTGTTGTAAGAACTAATAGCACAATGTGTTCTGTATGTGTAGGTACACAATATCCAGTTGAAAAAGAAAATAATCTTGAATTGGATGGCGTCTGTTGCCTGCTGGTCAGACATTGCCACTTGTTGAAATGACGTTGATCGTCTGTTGTTTACAGATAGGCATTTAGTTTGATGACCATATGGTAATTTTCATCCATTCTAAAAATCCCATGTTCATATCATCCGGTGATATCCAGGGAATCTATGGCGCATATAAAAGTAAAAATCCTGTTAATAATCGAGGAATTTATGCAATCTTTTTAATCGATGATAATTTATTATTAGCGGTTCAAGAAGACAATCAAAATGTCTATAGTTTTGAGAGAATGCTTCAATTTTGAGAACCAGGAGCTAATCAAATCTTTAATGAGTGCGACTTACAAAATAACATGATAATCGAGCTGTGCTTTCTAAGAACTGCAGGTGGCAAATCCTTAGGTTTAACCACAATTATATACCGGGTGTTCCCTCTAAGACTTTCAGTGCGAATATCTCAGCAATTTGGTATACTGTCACTAGATGGCGTGTAGAATTCGATGATGGCATTAGTTTTTATACAGGGTGTTGAGTTTTGCAGATAATCGATATAAGTTCGATTTTTTGGTAGTCAACCTCGGTAAAATTTGTATTTAAATTGAAATATTCTGAATTATGAACACATTCTGATAAAAAAAGTCCCGAAAAAATTTAATTTTATCATAAAAAACCCCTATGAAAAGTACTAAAATTTCATTGTTTTGTCATGCAAAATGTGTATAGCCTTGAGTCCAATTTACACACACGCAACAACCGCATGGATAGACGTCAAAACGTAAAGTGACGGGAACTGTCAAAGCAAGTATGACTATTTTTGTAGGAATTTTATTATAAATACGTAACACCACGAGGTACATTGAATCTGCGTATGTATTTGCAATAATGCTAGTTTTGTTAAAAAAAATGGAATTTAGAGGTTATTAGCTGTTCGCATACGCTGAGCTTTATTTGGCATGAAAATATGTGAAACATTGTTTTTTTAATTGTATAATACGACTATTCTCGGATATAATAAAAGTGATAAAGGACAATCTCTACGAGCAGAAAACTAAATTTATGAACACGTCATGCTCTTGACTCGTTGCGGCTTTACTGTTGTTTACTGTGAATATTGCTGCAGACTGCAGAGCGCAGACGCAGACAGAGCCCGAGAGTCTCGAGACCCGAATACCCGAACGATATGTAAACTTAACCTAGAGTTCCAAATAATGAAAATAATGAATAAAGCCTCTTCAACAAGTGGTAAAAATCTGTAAATAATTATGCAGGAAACAACTCATATCTCACCTGCAAGTGGTAAAAATGTTTTAAAGCCTAGAAACAATCATAGATAAAAATGTAATGGATTCCTTGAGTGAAAGCTTCAGTTCCAGTATTACAAAAATATATCTGTTATAAAAACTACTCATCAAATGTGAGTAAAATTTCGAGCCATACCTATACCTAGGTGTGCTAAAAATTACATTCATACAATAAAAAGCTTGATAGTACGAGATGTGTAAGTACTAAGTATAATGATTAATGGGAATTGAGAGGAAAGACGAAGGCAAAATATCAGTGTACTTAGTAGGTAATTATAACTTGCATTTTATTTTTCACCTTTTTACATCGAATATACGAGTTGTAGTTTCTTGTACTTATGTTTCATATTAGCTACTTCATTTCAAAGAACTATGAGGTTAAATTTATAAGAAATAGCCCAGTAGAAATTAAAAATGTCTACGAAAATGTTTCGTCTCACCTCTAGGTAAGAACCTAGAAAACAAAGTGCTGTTATGGAAGCAGGTTGACATACACAATTACGTTAATCATTGATTAAAAGATTCGATAATATACTGAAGAAGCCAGATGCCAAGATTAGTTTATATTCGTACGACAGATAGATGAGAGACGAGGAAAATTTTGCTAGAACACATTAGACTTTATGTTTTGCCATAAATAAGAATACCTAACTTTCTGTACTTCGTTTAATTATTTAATAAAATTAAAATTCATGGAATGTGACGGAAATTAAAGTTTATTAAATTGTTATTGTTTGTATTTATTATACACTACAGCAAATATTCCTTGTGTTTAATAATTCTATAACAAAATTAACATGTCTAAAACATAAATATCAGTGAGAACTGTTGATATTTAGTTCTTAAATAAGGTAGGTATAATTTTAAGCATGAAATGATAGATAATAATATAAAAAAACTCACTTTGAAAAGTATTCTGCAAGGAACACATTTTCAAGACTGAATGATTTTTTGTATTTTATTTTAGTTATTATTCAGTTGTAATCAGCATAATTTCAACTAAAAAGTAATACGTACCTACAGTGGTTTATTTTTTTCATTAGTGGCTAACTTGACCCTTCATCATTAAGTATTCATTATTTCTTAAGCATCTGTGTTTAATAATTCAGGTAGAATAAAAAAGACAAATACAGATTTTAATTTATTAACAATAAAATAAAATTACAATAAATTAAAAGTATCTAAGTACTTACATACATTTAATCGATTTTATGTTAAACAGTTGTTCTGTATTCTAATTTACAGAGCACCGTTCAATCTAAGGGATGGTCATGCATGTACGATTAGAAACGAATCTCGCCATTTCATTGTTCGATACCTTATTACGTTACGTTGTGTATATTATAACAACAGTTAGCCATTTCATTTCATTTTTAAGATATTCTAACAAGATGTTTTCGTAGAGTACGTAGAATTATGAAATTAGTTTTTCTTAATTTTATTTGTTTAGAAATTTTAAATCCCACGACAAACTGAATTTAATGTCTTATAGAATCCTCTTCAAAGTGAGTTAGGGGCTTCTTTATAACAACCATTCCATGTTTATAATTAATTCTAAGAAAATGTCTGTGTGATATTTCTCGTTTATTCTTTTTGGTGTCCTATGTTCTGAATTATTTCAATATAGTTTTTGGTACTACTGAAAGATAAAAACAATAATTTAAAATTACTATCTAACTTTAATAGATGTGATAGGTACCTTCTCCGTCTAGTAAATATTCAGGTGATTCTTCCTAGAAAACCAGTTGCTTTATTTTAGTTCTATATCATATAAAATACAGAGATGGTAGTACATTGTTTACTATTTTACAGATGTAGATTCTTTCTTAAACATACTTTATCCATCAATAATGAAATATGTGGACACAATAAACATCAATCATTTCTAGGTTATGCTTTAGTGATATTTCTTTTGCGAGGCAAATTCAGTTCAAGGACAAACACGTTCACATTATAATCAAAACAATTTTAGGAGTCGTTCTGTTCGAATTTATTTGTTGCTAAATAAGTAATCAATAATTATTACAGCTGATGGAAAAAAGGAATATTCTTTAGGTACTTCGTACTTACACAATTTTGTAAATTATTTTGAGATAAAAAATACGGGTCGCTGTAGTAAAAAAAAACTATTTACTGAAGTCTTATTACATTATAATGGAAGAATTAAAAAATATTCACAGATATTTTACACAATAATATTCACTGAACGGGGCTGTAACAGAAGACTTCGCCGGCGCAGCGATCCCAATGCTCCAAGAAGCCTCAACTAAGTCTAAATTTTTATCGACAAATCTCAATAACACCATTGTGCATACGTAAATTGCATTCAATACATTATTTACCGTTATTTATGTGCAATTAAATATTTTATGACATTCATATTTGACAATTCAATGACAATTCATAGTTTTGACGTTTAGCGATGTTAGTTTCTTCTGTGTAAGTGTGGCTCAAGGCTTATTTTTCAGAATGTGTTCATAATTAAGTATATTTCAATTCAAACATAAGTTTTAGCGGGGTTGACTACCAAAATATCAAAATTAAATCGATCTCTTGGAAAATGGAACACCCTGTATAAGAATTGATGTTATTATCAGATTCTACGCGCCAATTCATCGCGCTGGCTGTGATGGTTTCTGAGATATAAGCACTGAAAGTCTTCACCCGGAATATATATATAGATATATATATATATATATATATATATATATATATATATATATATATATATATATATATATATAATAAACTTACGAACCAATAGTTGATATATTCAGATTTTCCAATATGAAAGGGTAATATAGAAATATGTTCATTAATTGACATTGACATCTCCACTCCATTTGAGCCCTACGTGTAAAAGTTAACAGGGCAATATTTGATTCTTGTGATTGATGTTTGTTATACAGATAAAAAAAGAATGTTGTGAATAAGCTTAATGTAATTGGCTAATTCTTTGGAGTTTGCAAACGCATGATCAGCGAAAAAAAATGTGTATATATTGTGTGTAAATTGTGTGTATATATATTGTCACGGATTTCCCAATCCGAATTTTCTTACTTCCAGAAAAACACAATCCGTTAATTAATTACTTTTTTATTAACTATATTCAGTACACTACTGAACACTAATTAGAACTCAACTAAACACTTATTTAATTAATCGCTATCTAAATCACTTTGATATCTCCAACTAAACACTTCAATTCAGATTGTAATACAAGACTTATACAAGACTAACTTAATCGGCCGTTTATTTTTCTTTTATAGACCCAACGAATATTCCAGTTATATTCTAGCATCTCTAGATCTATTTTCTAGCATCTCTCGAACGCTTCTCGTCGTTTCTCAAATTTTCTAGTCCCGTCTCGATCCACGGCATTTTGTTTGTTTAACAGAATCGTGTAGGGGCGATCGGGGCAATCTTAGTAATTCGCGGTACCACAGTCGTCGATTTGGGTGTGAGTGGGGCAAATTCCGTGACAATATATACATTTTAATTCTGTGAGAATGCCTTATGAAAGAGGCTAGGGTATTATCTGCCAATAAAGGTAATAAAGAATGAGACGATATATTTGGAATATTCAATTAGGTATCAATAACATGATCAAATAGGACAATGAATACCGTTCTATCCAATGTGTCATTAGGTTATCGCTCTGGTCCAAGTAATTTTGGTACTGTTGTAGACCATGATGATCAGAGTGCTTTTACTGTGACAGTATTGCGAAACAAAATTAATAAGATAAAGGTTGTGCCGGCACAGTAGAAAGATAAGTCTGATGCTCATCGAGCCGATCAAGTGTTCTATTCTGAGGGTCATTTAGTACTAGTTAAAATTGCATCGATTGTTGTCACTGAACAGAGTTCGTGCCTAAATTGAAAGGACCTTTCAAAATCTCAAAGGTTCTCGAAAATGACCGGTACAAAGTAAAGGAAATATTTGGTTCAGAAAGATCTAGAGTACCCTATACTGCAGTCTATGCTATAGAGCATATGGATAAGTGGATTATTCCACCAGAGTTATAAGAGAGTCCAGAGTTGTAGCAAGGTAAAACTTGTCGGACATGGCCGTCGGGGCATTGGCAACCCTGGGCATTTATCTAGTGTTTTTGGTCAGAATTATACAATTTGATGATCTGTTAGATCCTTTGCTTGTTGTCGGAAATCGCTTTGTCTCTTGAGTTGACGAACTCGTCGAGACTAGTTTTCCTAAACTAGACAGAACCATCGGAAGATGTTTTGTTTCTAAGTTGGTGGACTGTCAATACTATAACATTTTCCTGGGTTAGTGTTGACCGTCTCTGGGTTAAAAACTGTCGAGACCAAAATGTTCCTGGGTCTTGTTTCACCGTCGAAAATGTTTATATCTGGGTTAAAAACCAACGAGACTAACATGTTCCTAGGTCCTGTGACACCGTCGATAATATTTCTGTTGAGATAACATTCTCCTGGGTAAATCATTCAGTCCCTGAGCCATGTCGCTGTCGGAATAACAATTTCCCTGAGTAGAAATCTTCTTGGTGGGATTTGGCTATCCCAATTTATCCTTTAAAAGGGTAAGTCACTGCGTTTGTTACAGGGCGAATTTCAGCCAGTCAGGATGGCCGAGTGTGAGGGTCTATCTCAGCAGCTGACCGTGCAGGCTGATTGGAAGAATATAGCCCATTCATATGGCCCGAATGATATGGCTGAGATCGTCCTCGCTTCCCGTGATGCTTAACTAGAATAAATAAATAATGTCGAGAACGGGATAGATGTGTAGAATGTAGAGTAGTTTCAGTTTAGCTTTGACAAGAGATATATAAGTTTGTGAGTTTATATATTAATATTTGAATATATATTGAATAAAAGTGTATTTGAGTTATTCAGGTGTGTTTATACAAATAATTATTCTTTGCATCTCTCTATGGCCCGCTACAGACTATACGTGATTCGCGATTCGTGGTTTTTAAGGAATTCGTGCATCGCGTGTAGGGTTTTTATTAATGGATTTTTAACGAACAATACCCTACACACTATCCGCGAATTCCTCGCATATCACGAATCGCGCATAACGAATTGCGAATTCACGCATAGTCTGTAGCAAGCCTATGATAATGATACGTATCATTTGTCTGGTCTATGTATGGACCTAACTGTCATCAATTAGATCCTGTGGATCAGACTGGTCCCTTTCAGAGTCGCCTAAAGAGTTATCAGATTCGTCGCCTACATTAAGTGCACCGCTTTGATAACGCCATAAACTATCTACTGCTACAATAGCCTTGAATCGTTTATAACCCCTAACACTTTGCAATGCGGCAATTTCATACCTGTCATTGTCTAACACCTTTGTTATCTTATATGGACCATATTTATTAGACACCTCTGACAAATCTGCCACTCGCCCACTTTGATAGGAGAACATCCAATCTGCTGGGGAGAATCTAGTGCTGGCATTCATCGTGTGATTGATTCCCCATAGTATCTCTGATAGCTGTTCATCCCATTTCGCCTTTCCTTCCGCACTCACCGAAATCGTTTCAACCAGTGTGGGGTTTGATCGCTCCACCTGACCATTCACCCAAGGGGTTGCAATAGCATTCACATGCTTAATGTCCTTTTCACGTACAAAACTAACAAACGCCCAGCTAGTAAACGCTAATCCTCTATCCGATATTATTCACCTTGGGCATCCAATTTCGCTAAATATCCACCTTAATTTCTCGATAGTTTCTGCAAAACTCAAGGTTCTAGTACGTTTTGCCCATGTATACTTGGTAAACGCGTCTATCACTACCAGCAAGAAACTATTTTTGACAAAGGGACCTAGACGATCGATATGCACCGTATCGAGAGGAAGTACTTTCTTTTCATAAGGATGGAGAAATTCTTCGCCTCGCCCATGAACACCTTTCACATATTTACAAAAGTTCCAAACGCGTCGTCATGGTGGTTACGCAGCAAGCCAAACTTTGCAATTGCAGGAACATACAACCTGTCTTCTTCACCTGTAACACGCCACAAACGCCCATCTCTAACCTTAAATGCTGCTTGTAAGCTGCGAAACACCCTTATTTATAGGAAGAAATTTAGTCGCAGTATCAGACATGAAAATTCTTTAACGTCTGTACATTAAATAATTACTAAAAAAAATTAAGTGCAATATTACCGACACCAAAATACCTGAGTTTGACTTTTAAGGTGGCATGGTTAATATTATCAAAAGCTTTGTTGTAGGACCAAACACAAAGTTTTATTAGAATTATGTGCTCGAAAAAGATCATCACTGACTTTGAGTAATGCTGTGGTAGTACTGTGATTGCACCTAAAACCATTATTTATTAATAATAATAATAATAATTTTTTTTATTTAAAAAATAGGCTGTGCCTAAGATACACAATATAAGTATATAAAATAAGTTACAAAAAACATTAGTTAAAATCCTATCCTAAGATTACACACATTAACTAATTCTATTTAATTATTAATTTAATTACTAATATACAGGGCGATTCAGGTTTAATCTTGATAACTTCAGGAATCGATAGAACAGGTTATTTCCTAAAACGCATCGTTTCCGAGATAGAGGGCGTTAAAGTAGGAATTTTTTTTCGTTTTTCCCTCATAACTTTTGAACCACTTATTCGATTTAAGTGAAATTCGGCACAAACACTCTTTATGATCTTACATAAGCTTCTTAAGTTTGAACTACCTACCCCTCTTAGAAGTGTATTTTGTATGCTACTCCCCTTATTTTATTTCAAAACTACAAAAAAAAATTATTTCAATAAAACATCTACACACCACTTTGACCTGATTAATTTCGAAGCTTTTTCGTCTCCTGTTTTTTTTTTTCGACGTTTGGTCTTGTTTCTGAGATATTCAAAGAAATTGGTGACAGTGTAGCGCACCAGCCGCGTAAATTTCATTTAACGTTATAGCAACCCATGAAAACAAAACTCAGTGATTTGTGTAAACTGACGTTTGCGAAAATCATTGTTAAAAGTATTATTTAAAGAGCATTTTTAGTGCTAAGAAAAAATGCCAAGAACGTTTACAAATGCTGAATATGCCGATATATATTTAGTTTCGAAATTAATCAGGTTGGTGGTGTGTAGATGTTTTATTGAAATTAATTATTTTTTTGTAGTTTTAATAATAAAGTAAGAGGGGGGTAGTATATACAAAATACACTTCTAAGAGGGGTAGGTAGTTCAAACTTAAGAAGCTTATGTAAGATCATAAGGAGTGTTTGTGTTCCCAATTTCACTTAAATAGGATAAGTGGTTCAAAAGTTATGAGGGAAAAACGAGAAAAAAAAATCCTACTTCAACACCCTCTTTCTCGGAAACGATGCGTTTTAGGAAATAAGTTTATATCACAAATGAACATTACTTTAACCTGTTCTATCGATTCCTGAAGTTATCAAGATTAAACCTGAATCACCCTGTATTATTAACTAATAACAATCAACAATAGCAATAACATTCTATGTTATTAAATGTTTGAATTTAGATATTTCGTGGCACTGTTCTAACATAATCCACTATAGATCTTTTAAAGGTAGTTAAATTATTTACATGTTTTATATTATTTGGTAATTTGTTAAAGCTATACAGTCATTTAAAAAACAGAGAATTCCAACATTTTTTTGAACTCGTCTTTTTTATATGAAAATGATTTCTCGATCTTGTTGAGTGTTCATGAATTTGTTCATTTCAATTCTTAAGAAATTATTTAAATATGATGGTTGAAGACCATTTACTTCTGTCAACCACTCTAGAGTATCTAACATAATGCGAATAGGTGTATATCGATTACAATGTAAAATGATTCTCATAGTTCTGTTCTGAATTTTTTGCAACTGAGATACCTAATCTATTTTGGTTGAACATATATGTCACAGTAGCATAATAATCAAAATGAGGCTGAATTATGCTGTTGTAGAAAGTAATTCTAGCAAACAGTGAAAGTTTATTAGCTATGCGAGAAAAAAATACAGCTTTTTCGAGACTTTTTTGATTATATATTCTGCATGACTATTTAAAGACAAGTTGTTATTGAAAATAAATTCTAAATATTTAAATTCATCCACTATTTCAATATTTTCACCTTCTATACTTATTATTATTTCATCAATATTTATTTGTTTATGCTTAAAACTAGTTGTTAAAACCATAGCTTTTGTCTTAATCACATTCAATTTTAGTTTATTTACTTTAAGATAATTTTCAATTTTATCCAGAATTGTATTCATCAAATAAATTGCTTGATTTAAATTGTGATGTGATACATATATTAAAGTGTCATCAGCAAAAAGATTAATAGCATCATTTTCTACCACATAATTAACATCGTTGAGATAAAGTATAAAAAGAAGTGGTCTCAAAACACTTCCCTGGGGCACTCCAAAATCATTTAATACTTCGTCAGAAACGGATGAACCAATTTTAGTTACTTGTTTTCTACCATTCAAATATTTGTCAAACCATTTCAAAACAGTACCAGTCATACCATAATACTGCAATTTACTTAATAAAAGTTTTCTGTCTATAGTTTCAAAGGTTGTTTTTAAATTCAGAAGTACTGCTACAGCATACATATTTTCATCTATTATTTTTTTCCAATTTGTTAATGTATACTGTTAAGCAGTTTCACAGGAGTGATGTTTTCTAGAACCTGATTGATTACCTATTAATAAATTACTTTCATTACAATATTCTAATACTTGTTGATACACAGCTAATTTTAACACTTTTTCCAAAGTTGGTAATGTATTGATAGGACGAAAATGACATGCTTCTATAGTGTTCTGAATTTTAAGTATGGGTATAACAGTACTAGTCTTATAAAACTCTGGAAAGCTACCCGTTTCCAACGAAGTATTAATGTAATGCAAAATTACATGCCCAATGGTATCAAAAGTATTTTTTTAAAATTTGGCGTGCAATATTTCCCTTTGGATAACTTTATTTTCTAATGAAAATACTATATCCCTCAGCTGACTATAACGTACTTTTTTAAAAGTATTGAAAGAACAATTTAATTGGCAATAATTCTGTGAAGACCATAATTAATCGCTATTTATATTATTTACTATATCACATATGCCTTTAACAAACAAATCATTAAAATTCTTTGCTATTCCACTTTCATCTGTAATTGTTTTCCTTTGACTATTTTTTTAAAATATAATTCTATTGAACTCATAGGGTACGTTAGGTTTAATTAAATATTTTAAATTTTTCCACATTTGTTTCGAATTTTTTTTGTTTAAATCAATTTTAGTCTCATAATATTTTCTTTCTTTTTCTTTTAACATGTCAACATATTGATTTCCTTTTATCTTATAATGCAGCCATTTATCATTTTTATTCAAAATATTACATTTTCTAAAATCTCGATAAGCTACATCCCTCTCCCTCTAGCTTTGCCCCTAAGTTTATAATTATAATAATGGTACCTGATTTTCTTTAACTTTTGCAGAATGTATAGAATGTATATTATTTTCATTTAGGTTTCTGACAGAAATATATTTTTCATGATTATATATAGTATTCTTATAAATATGTATTGATACTACAGAGTGATCTGTTATTTTTGGAATTTCATGAATATAAACATCAACATTTTTGTAATTTGTTATTGCAAAACCTACTAAAGTTTTACTGTTGTTTGTAATTCTGGTATAATTATCAACATGTTGATCAACCCCGTAGATATTTAACATTTGCTTTATTTTTTTTTACTATGGAACGTATCACCTTTGTAATCAATATTAAAATCTTCTTCCATCTTCTCAAAAAATATAGCATCACTAGAACTAGGCGAATGGTACACTCCGCCAGGGCTCCACAACTGTTCCGATACCTTCACTTCAATAAATTGAAACCAATAATTCCCATCTAGTACCATACTTTTTTTGGAATTATAATGAATACCCAACTTAATGTATATTAAAACACCCCCTCGATTAACAGATAAATATTCAGAAAGTTGTTGGTGAGCAATTATTTCAAGGATTTTTGACATAACAGGTAGAATGCTTATTTTTAAATAACAGTCTTGAAACAAAATCAGAGGTACCTTAAACTTAAAATTGGCAGTAATATTAGGCCAAACTGCATTAATATAGGTCGACTCAATAAAGTCTTTATTATTTCCATCAATTGAGGGCATACTAACAGTATAAAAAAGTATTAAAATCGTCGGAAGTACCAAAATCAGATAATTCAGTACAATCAGTATTAGAATTGGAACAGATGTTTAAATATTTCAGTTTTCCAAAACTCTTTAGGATTTGTTTTAAATTTATTATGCAAATACCTTTTCTGATTTAACCGTCATATTAACTAAATTTCTAATATTTTTATATTCACTCCAAGATAGATCTGTTTTTAATCGTTTGTATTTGGTTAAAGCTTTTCTCCTCAATTTAAACATCAGTCTTAAATTATCAGTTAGCCATGGTGCCGGAGACTTAGTAAATTTCGACGTTTTAAAAGGAGCATGAATGTCAAACATATACGTAACATTTTCATTAAAGAAAGTTAACATTTCATCAACATCATCATAGTAAGATATTCTATCCCAAAAAATAGAGTAAATATCTTGGACAAATAAATCATAATAGAATTTAGAAAAATCTCTGCATGTTTTTAAAAAAGCTTCCTGAGACGGTTTCATTAATTTTAGTTTACAATTAACATATCGATGGTCAGATATACCATCCATTCTAAAAATATCAACTGTTTCAGCAACCTTCCATCAAATTCTTTTAAAAACACCGACTCTGTGGTCTCCTGTAATCCTAAACGCTCATAACATTTGCCTGACATTAAATTATGTTGACACCATGTATCCACATACATCTTAATATACCTCTCATTGACCACACCAACTTTTTTGCACACATCGTCTAAAACAGTTGGACTCACCAGTCTCACCTTGACTGAGCGACTCCTCTTCTCCTTCTAGCCTCTCTCCTTCACCTCTCCTTTACTACGAAGATACTCTTGCCTGACGACAATGGTTGAACCAATGTCCCTCCTTTCCACACCAGCTATGCCTGCTGCTCTTGGGGTGGGGACAATCTCTGCTGATGTGTCCCATACTCTTGGTAGTTATAACACCTAACCTTGTTGGGCCCCTCTGCTGTCGCCTGTCTTTTCGTGGGGAGGACACCTGGGCTGCTTACCCTCTTTGACCTCACGTCTGACGTCGAGAGTTCCGTTCGCTTACCTACTACCATCGCTGCTAGGGACCTGTAATTCTCTAAACCAGCTAGAAAATCAGAATATAGCGCCTCAGATGACTTGCTTCTATAAGCCCACGCTTTCGCCCATGAGCTCTTACCTTCGGCCGCTAGATGTCGTTGCCTGTCCAATTCTTTGTTCCTATATTAATCTTTTATTGTTTGTGAGATATAGGTGATTAAATAAGTTATAATAATACAGTGATTTAGTCATAATGTCATTAATTTTAACCACGTATTCGGAAGACCTAATAAAGGTAGAAAATTGAAAAAAAAAATTGTTTACTTGACCTTTAAAAAAATAAACAAATCGCCCTATAAAAATCGGTAAACGACACTCCTGTTACGCTACAAACTTTCTGATGACGCAGCCATCAATCGATGTCGATGGAGAGAATACAAGCAGTAGTTTGTTTTGGTCTCGTGTATTGGTCGCAAATTCACAATGCCTAATTTTACAAATTTCGAATATGCGGAAAGGGTAATTTTATACGGCGAATGCTTACCAAATGCGAATGCCGCTGTTGCGGAATATCGGACACGTTTCCCTAACAGACAACAGTTTCCAAGTGCGCGAACTTTTGTGCAAGTGCTTCAACGCCTTCACTATACGGGTTCTGTGAAACCGCATCGGGATCTTGCGGGGCATCGGCAAAATGACTTAAATGTGATAGAAGCTTTTTTGAATTTAGTTGGGGAGCATCCTACTATTTCTACAAAGACCATTTCAAGGCGATTGGAGATATCTCAAAGCAAGGTCTGCAGAATATTACGAGAAAACTCACTGAACTCGTATCATTTTCAGAAAGTTCAAGCTTTAGAACCTATTGATTTCCCCAGTCGTCTTGAATTTTGCAGTTGGTTTCAAAATCAAATTGCAGCTGACCCCAATTTTATTAATAAAGTGCTATGGATGGATGAGTGCAACTCTACTCGAAGTGGCATTTTAAACAGGTTAATACCATACTACTTAAACAGTAATAAATTTCTAGGCTAGATGTACATAACTACAGACAGAATAATTAATTGTATTTACGAGTAATACTAAAAATTCGTATTCATTTGTAAAACGTGATGAAAAAAGTTAATTTTACTTCTTGTCGTTAAATAATAGTACAAAAACTAGGTAGCTAGGTTATTGACCTAATATTCACTTTCGATAACTTTTATGAGCATCAGGTCAGAGGCGTGCCGCTTCGGTCTTGGACAGTTTTTTGTCGACAACACGAGAGCTTTTTATTACTTAGTATTTAAACACGAAACACTTCAGCTTCTCTTAATAATTTACCCATTGGGTATAGGTTTTTATGTAATGTACTTAAATGGTTTATTACTCAGTTTATTATTAGATACGTTGGAATTTTGTAATTTCAATATTATATATTTTTTACTGAAACCAAGCTAATTTCTTTGCAGTCATAACAGTTACATTTGGTCGAATAAAAATCCACACGCTACTCGTCGGCTTAGCTTTCAGAGGCGATTTGTTGTCAGCGTATGGGCAGGAGTGTACGGGGATCATTTCATTGGATCGTATTTCTACCGGAAAACCTGAACGGACCGCGTTACTTACAATTTTTAATAGAATTATTTGAAAATCTTTCCCTTCAGATGCTACGAGATATGTGGTATATGCACGATTGTGCTCCGGCCTATTTTGCTCGCGATATATGGATTTTTAGATGATGAATGCTCACATCTATGAACAGGCATAGGAGGGCCCGTAAGATGACCAGTCTGTCGGATACAGGGTGTAACTTTAAGTGGGGGTCCCATTTTGAGGGGTAGGAGTCCGTGTTCCCTAGATTGCTAATCTGAAATTAGTTTTTTTTTATTCAAATAAATAACCGAGTTATAATTATTTTTTTAAACTGCACCCAAATTGCTATACACGCCGCCCCTGTACAGCGTCCGAGTTTCACTGCAGAACCATGTCTACGGTGTTGCCAGTTAGTTGTTACCAGTCTAGACGTCGGAACTTGTCCCGTCATTTCAGGGTCGTATTCCACGCAGCGCAGCGCGACCGAAGCTGATATTTTATAATGAATTGAGTACATACGTAGCTTTGATAGCGTGCACTACTTGTTATTTATTTACATTACGTTCACGAGTACAAGTTAACTGTACACAATGTCACGACGAATACCGTGCAGAAAAGCCACAGAAAAATGGATTCACGATTTGCCAGAGTTAGTATTTAATGGTACAATGTATTCTATGTAATATTTTACTTGACTGCTAACGAAAATCAACCGTAAAAGCCTGAATTCGCTCCAATTTAAAAGACAATTATTTATGGTTAAGTGTTGACAAAACAACTACTGCTGGTGGATGGAAAATAACACGTTATAACAGGTGCATTGGAAGAAAATTTTGCCACAAGATCTCATCTGATCGCATCAAAAGTACTAGAACACGCAAATGCAGAAGCTATAACAAAAATAGTGACATAGTTTGACATAATTGTGGGGCGAAATGTGAAAGTGAGGATTTTTTTAGTGAGATAACGTGAATGCCAGAAGACAATAGTCTGGATATGCAAAACTACAGCTTTCAATTTATTGTGATGAGATTTCGGCGATGCGAGTCACTAGAAACACATAACACCAATTCAATGTAAATACCTATGTTATTTTTGTATTTATACACCTCAGTCTGATCCTAATAAACTGCCAATGATACGACAAGTTCCGACGTCTAGATGTTAAGTAACGTAGATACAAAAAAGAAAAAACTGCAATGAATAATCTTTTAAATATGCTTTTTTATAACATTGCGATTCATCAGTCATTATACTTTTCTGTCAATCCTGATGAAGTATGGATCCTAAAACCATTTTCGAGTGTTGTAAAAAAGTACGTAATGTAAAAGTACGTAAAAAATACAATTTTTTACTGATCTATTAACTAATTATTAAATAATAGTATTGGTAGGTGGATTTTAATATGTTACCTACTAATTATTGCCAGTAAAACCTAATGTTTTAAAATATTTGTTGCTGTTTTATAAAATGTACGTAATTAAAAATAAGCGAGTAATTAATCTGATAGCTTTAAAATGTTTAAAAAAAACAGTTTCAGTACAAAGGATTTGATGCTATTTTTAAGGGTTTTATCAATGTCCCTTCAATAACCGTGACATTGACCTAGTTTATAAAATAAAAATATCGCATAATACTGCACACAATACATGAAAGTGGCCGGTTTCTCAACATTTGGCGCAATCCTTTCGATAACTGTCGAGTAGATAAATTTATCAGACCGATAACTTTATATTGCTTTCTGAACGCATGCTTTCCAAATTTTGTTGAATACATAACAGTTGAATGGATATCTTAGTATCTGCAATAATCATAGAGGGAGCTAGTAAATGCACAAGTGTTTGCAGATGCTCAAGACACTTTCAAGAAATAATTGTAGATGGCACCACTATCGCTCTAATAAAATTGTTAACCACATAACACAATTTACATTTATCGTGTTTTTACATACCTACCTGTTGTTCGAGTTTTGAGTTTCCTTATAATGTCAACAGAGTTAAATGGAAAATAAAGAAAATATAAAACGTGCACGCAATTTCAGACTTTGACCAAACGTTAACTTTATATACGAGTATAAACATTCAGTACCTAATGACATCACATCATATTAACTAAATAAAAATATATACAAACCTGTTGCATAATAACGAAGTTATTAAAACCTTTTCTAATACTGACAGCGAATTTGTTCTATTACTAGACACTTGAATATTATCTCCTATTAAATCTATCAGTAAATTTACAGTTCCTTTCGTTAAGGGCGCCGTTTTTATATGCAAATTTTCAACAAATTTCATAGCTGTTTGTTGACAGTCTAAAAAAAATCTGAGTAAGTTAGAAAGAATATCTCTTCACTATGTCAATTGTACAAGTTTTCTCCAGGATATAAAACAATTTCCAGGCAGACAAGTCATTTAGAATAAGAAAAAAGAGCATAATTTTCAGCTATTATGTTTTATCATAAAATCTCCTAAATTTTATAAGTCAACTGCACATTGAGAACATTGTTTACGACATTATAAACATTATCACATCCCGCAGAATTCGTTTAAAAAACTAGTAGCACCTGAATTTATGTAAATTATCAAGTATTTTTCACGGTGTATAGAACACAGTGGTTAGGTACAAATTCACGGTTTTTCATGTGCTCTAGCACATTTTCTCTTCAAAAGTTAAATAAAATGATTTAGTTTCAGTATTATATTTTAGTACTACGCTAATAAGAACCTCCACCTACTGGGTATATTTTTTTGTGCATCTTTAGATACGATTATTTGTCCTTGAAATGCTGTATTTTTCATACTGGTTTTCTCTTTCACGATAACGTCTTGGCCGTTCGAGATATCTGACTATATTTAAATATTCTCTGAAGAAGCAGATGAATCAGAATTTCTCATTGCACAAAGTAATCGTCACGAAAATATCAAAAAATATCTAAAAAAGTTGGGTTAAGCCTTAAAATAAAGATGTAAACAAGCAAAAGCTAAATCGTTGCGCGCGTGCGCTAGTGTTTATTGGACAGATATCTTGCCATTTTTCTTTGAATATGTGTTGGATAACTTATGCAATAGATAAGCATTATCGAATGGTTAAGAAACCGAATTCATGGGATATCTCTACTTTATGGAATCGATAAGTTTATTTAATAGATATCTACTACTTGAGAAACCGGCCGTAAGTACACAGATATGAGAGAGAGAGAAAGAAAGTTATCTGTGCGATTTTTTACTGAAATCGAATTAGAATTTGTTTAGTGCAGGGTTGTATTTTGTCAAGTTTAATTTCGTAATAATTTAAAGTGATATTTTGTGGAATGTGTTATTTTGTACAAGTGTATACGAGCCCTAACAACTAAATGTTCGGACGACAGTTTATTTTTTCCAAATATATTCAGTTTCCATTTTGAATTCAATTAGAATTTTTTCTGCTGAAACTATACCAATTATTGTCATAAAACAAAAGTTATAATCTTTTCAGAACAATGTTTACTCCAAACATAAATTATTTCTTTAAATATCTAACAACAAACTACAAAATAAAGTGACAAGTAAATGTTCGGACAATCTTAATTAAAGAACGTTCTTAGGGAAATTAATAGGATGTAACGTCCCCTTTGGCATCTATTACCGCCTTGATCCTCTTTGGCATAGTATCCACCAAAGATTTACAATATTGTGGGGTAAATGCATTCCAAATTTCTTGGATTTTGGCCTTAAGTGCTGGAATTGATCGCTGGGGGCTATTTCTTAAGGATCTTTTCATGTGATGCCATAGTGTTTCGATGACATTTAAGTCGGGACTACTCGAGGGCCAGGACAAGACACTAATTTGATTGTCCCCAAACCATTTTTTGGTACTCTTAGCTGTATGGCAGGATGCCCCATCCTGCTGAAATATGAAATTCCCATGTTCATAAAGCTCCATCGTACTTGGCAACAAGTTTCTTTCCAAAATGCCTTGATATTTTTGGGCATTTATGGTGCCATCTACAAACTCAAGCCTGCCTACACCATTAGTGGACATGCAGCCCCAAATTATAACACCCTGTGGGAACTTTACTGTACGCTTAATACAATCTTTATGAAATGCTTCAGATTTCGTTCTTATCACCCGTTTCCGAAAATCGCCAACACAAACATCAAATTTGGATTCATCACTAAAAATAATTTTAGCCCAGTCTTCTTTGGTCCATTGTACTTTAGATTTTGCCCAAATAAGACGTTTTCTCTTTTGTATGTCAGTGAGCAGTGGCTTTTCTTTGGCCTAAAAATGTGAATTGCTTTAAAGTGCGCTGAGCTAATTATTACAATTTTTTGTATTTCAATCACAAATAATATTTACTTTATAAAATCCATATCCAGCTTTGTGTATCCACTGTCTGCAACATTCCCTTGAAACATTTAAATCTGCTTCTTCATTCCATCGTGTTTGAATATCCCGTACCGTACCCCTTCTTTGTTGCTTGCAAATTATAACAAGAACCCTTTTTTTCCTTTCTGTTACAATCCTTGGTCGCCCAGAACTTTTGCCGCGGACATCAAAGGATCCCGTTTCCCCATACACTTTTATTACCTCTCCCACGGTCGATTTGGCAATATTGAGGTCTTTTGCTATTTTTCCCATAGTTTTTCCGTTGGCATATTGTCTTATTATGATTTCACGCACTTTTTTATCAGTAGCAACTCCGCGAGCCATTTTGTTCGCGAATGCACTATTGCTAATGTCATAAAAATATATTAATTTTGCCATGGTGACAGATGGCATTTTTTTTTCAGAGCTTGCTTTTATTTCATTGATGAAAAGAATCTTTGTCCGAACATTAAGTTGTCAGAAAATTTCGTTAAATAAACATTTAAACTATTTGCCAAAGCCAACAAATCGATAATTATTAAAATAATGAATGATTTATTGGTCAAAACACTTGATTTAATAATTAAGTTTATGTAGATTTTTTAAATTCCAGATGTAGTACTCAAAAACAATTTTTAATTATAAATATAATAGTCCGTCGAACATTTAGTTGTTAGGGATCGTAATAACCTTATAAAGGTCAGTTTTCATTACCACTACAAACAAATGTATGTGTCAAAAAGCAGTGCCTCACGAGTGGCGTGGGCCTTTTGCTTTCTAATAGAACTTCTTGTCCCATCTTCCACTTCAATAATTAAATACGGCAACAATGCTGGTGACGCTGCAACTAGATATGCTCAGCGCTTGTCTGCCCAGTGGCGTACTATAAAAATTGCGAAAAAAGGCAACAAAAAAAATCAGTTTTTGTGACAGAATTTAACTTTTAAACATTTTATTACATATTATTATTTTCAAAGCCGTATTTATAGCATAAATTTGATTATTAAAATTAAGCTTTGTGTCAAAAGTGACGCCCAGATCACTCATTGTTTCAACCCTAGACTGCGCTATATTATTTATTTTATATTCATGAAATATAATTCTTTTTTTGCATACATCATAGCAAAACATTTTAAGTTTATATGTAATGAGATTATGTGATACTCAATCGAAGACTTTCTGATAATAGTCCAGGGAAGTTAGGAAAAATAGCGGAAATTTTTAGGCACAACAGATATCGAGATGCGGTTTTCTGCATTGTGTTCAGGAAGGTTCCAATTGCATCATTACTTGCACCATTATAGGAACGACTAGAAACTCGGAAAAATCGCTCGGAAATCGTTACTCGGGGGTTTTCGGGGCTTCCGAACTCGATTCTGGCATTACCCGGGGATGCACGGGGGTGGCTCTGTGGGGTTGTCTGGGAGTGAATTGGGGGAGAATTGGCAGCGTGCATGAAAATCGCTCCAAACTCGTTACTCGGGGGTTTTTGGGGATGCCGAATTCAATTCTAGTATTGGAAATACTCGGGGCGTTCGGGGGTCCCTCTGTGGGGTTGTCTGAGGGTGATTAGGGGGGAAATAGCAGCGTCCATAAAAATCACTAAAAACCGATATTCAGAGGTTTTCGGGGATGCCGAATTCAATTCTGGCATTGGACTTCCCCGGGGGCGCTCGGGGGTGGCTCTGTGGGAAATGGTAAAGGAGAAAGTGAAAAATCACATATTATGAAAATAATACTTTATTCAAATAACAAATAGGAGTTTTTATTAATGTTGAATTATTTCGCCTCCCAATCACCCCCAGACAACCCCACAGAGAGTGAGAATCTGTGAAAAAAGGAAGGAAAATATTGTTTTAATTTGTTGAAATCTAATAACTTTTCAGGTATGAATTTACAAGTAAGCACATTAAAGGCCTGCTATTTTTTACGAAGATCATTTGAAACAGAATTAGATAATTTGGCTTTTCTCTCCTTACTGTAGAAAGTGTAGCTTATATTCTTCTTCTAAGTCTTTTATATTCAATAAAATCGTCAACTAATTTGGATTGCTTAAATTTCTGCAATCTTAATTCTCTTTATCTCATAAACTTTTTAAATTAGGAGTAATCCTAGGAGTTTTAGTTTTAGTACACTTCATTTCTTTAAATGGCACATTTTTATCATGGAAATAGGTAAAATAAAGTCATTAAAAAGTTTAATTTTGTTATCATTATTGCTTTCCCTCAATAAAAAGTACCAAGTTTATGCAAATTATGCAAAATTAAGCAAGTTAAAGTTTCAAAATATATTATGTCATTATCATTTGTTACTAAAATAGGATCAACAAGACTACTCTGTTAAGAATAGAAGTCGTATCTATATTTTTTATTATTTTCGGTTTATGACACCCACAACTTGGTAATTAGTATATGTATGCACATGTTAAAACTGAAAATTGTATTATTTTTTTTTATGATATTTAAATCTGAATTTTATATTATTTTTTCAAAACGGAATTAGTGCAAAAGGTCGTATCAATCAAAAATCTAATTACCACTTATATAATAATAATAATATCTCTACCCCTCATTCTAATCACAGGGATTAGCCCAGAAGTCGAAGACTTGTGCGGGAGAGGGGGCGGCATATTATTATTAAGCAGGCCGCATTTGCGTCCAGGAACGACTTACGTTGGTAGGCCCTAACCACTATTCAGTGCAGGAATGAGGGAAACCTGGAAAACCTCATTAATTAGGGGGGTAGTTAAATATCAACCGGTATCAATCTCTCACATTGACCCAAGCCAACATTCTTCCACCCTACCATACCCGCAGAGAGGGCGCCAAACCTCTCCACGAATATAGCTTATATACGGTCTACCGGCAGCTGGGCTCGAACCAACACCGATCTAGTCACCTCGATTGAAGTACTGACGCCTTAAACCGCGCGACCACTGACCGAATATGATAAAAAGGTTCTGGCATAATAGAACCTACTGTGAAACATAGTAATATTTTTTATATATATTTTTAGGTATTAATAATATTGTGTGAAACTACTCTGTGGACTAAAGCCAGCGTTGAATGACACCCACAATATCTACGCATATATTCTTTATTATTAGCTTTTGTAACATTTTTTACTGTATTAGAAAGGTATTTTAAGCTAATATAAATCAAATCTCCTAGAATTCCTATCAATGAAGTCATATGTATGCTCTCTGGTACCAAACATCTAGGTATGCTAATGAACAATTCCACAGGCAAAGCTCTATACAATAATTATCTAAAGAAATTAATCTAGCTAAATTTACTAACCTGGTTTAATGAAAACACTCTATAAATATCTAACTTCACTTTTGAAACAGTGGGAACTCGAAAATTCAACCACAATAGATGAGATCTGACCTATTTCTGCATTTTTAGGATTGCTTTTTCAGATGGCTTCCTTTAAGTTGAGTCAAATATCTAATTATAAAAATTATTATATAAATTAAAATTTGAAATTAAATATCGACAATGTCAAAAGTGATTTTAGCCTATCAATGAATTTTAAATTAAATATGAAAAATATCTACTTTAATAATAATATATATATATATATATATATATATATATATATATACAGGGTGGTCGCGATGTAATGGGCCAAAATTCATGACTAGATTCCTAACGTGAAAATATTGCGATTTAGACAAACTCACCTTAGTCCAAAAGTTGATACTTACAGAGATACAGGGTGTTTAATACAAAATATTATTTTAGTTTTTTCTTATTTATTTCATAATAAATGCTCATATCGAGATGAAATTTTGGTGTTAGGGGTTTTCTGGGGCGAGAGATTGAAATATATCCATGGTTTGCTTGTAGCTCATAGAGGGCGTCACCTGCGCTAAGTTGAATGCGTTGAAAACGGCAGAACTTTTTTATCTTTCAAAAATCTAATTCTCAGGTAGCAAATTCTGATTTTACAACTTCTTTTACACAAAAAAGCTATACTTTTTGATAGTCGCTATCTTGCACCGTTCTCAAGATATTTAGCTTTTTTAATTCCAGTAATCAAAATAAGGTACGAATGTCAAAAAGAACAAGAGTTTATTTCAAATTATAAATTGTGATGAACAATTGATTATCGAATATTACAATAAATGTTCAACATGTCCGCCTCCAACTTCAATACATTTATTAACGCGTTTGTTCAAAGACTGCCGTATTTTAAAATAGAGATTCTTGTTACGAAATGATTCGGCGGCATTTACAATTTTCTGCCGCTATGGCAGAAAATTGTAAATGCGGGTCTTTATAGTTTCTTTATAGACAACTGATTTCATGTAGCCCCAGAAACAAAAATCCATAGGATTAAAGTCAGGACTACGAGGAGGCCATAGTATTCGACGACCACGACCGATCCAACGATCCGGAAAAATGTGGTCACCTTTAATCAGATAGTTGAATCTGATTAAAGGTGCTAAAATTAATATCACATACATCTGAAATTTTATTGAAATTTTGACACATAATATGGACTGGAGACATTTTAAGACCGCGAGACCTTGCTCTAGTACAAATGAATGTACAATTTTGGCGAGAATTTAATCGAGGAACATGAAAGGAAAACTGACATAATAAAGACGGACATTCTAAATTATTATGGAATAAATTGTATAAAATTTTGATACTTGTTAGATCCCTGCGAAACTCTAAAGAAGGAAAATCAAATCTGTTAAGTAAAGTAGCATGGTCATAACCTCTTTCTGGATAAAAGCCATCAGTTTTAAGTGAAATAAATTTTAAAAATTTTCTCTGGACACTTTATAAACAAAGCTTCAGATAATCATAACGTGGATACCACACTAACGAACAATATTCCAGTTTAGATCTTACGTACGAGTTGTAAAGACATTTTAAAAATGCTTCGTTAGAGAACGACCGACAGTTGCGCATAATACAGCCTAGCATCTTTAAAGCAGATGAAGTAATACCATTGATATGTTGACAAAATGTTAGTTTCGAATCAAATAAGACGCCCAAGTCTTATGGAGCATTTCACTACATTTAACTGAAGACAATTATTAGCGCACCAGTTGTTCAATATATATAATGGGTTTTGCAATCTTTGACAATCCCCAATATCTGATATTTTACTAAAAAGTTTTAAGTCATCAGCAAACAATAGATTCTTACACTCCAGCTCAGATGTTAGATCGTTAATAAAATATAAAAAATAGTACATAGAATAGTACATTATCCAAAAATTCCTGGTCAAGGTTCTGCTGATTGCGCATAAAATGAACGAATTGTAATCTAGCTGGAAAGTCTGCTGCTAAAAGATTTTGCACGGGTGTAAAATGATAGGGATATAAATTTTCCTTGTGAAAGATTTTGAGAACTGTTGTTTTACTAACACCGGTTTCTCTAGATACCTGCCTGCTGCTAACTTCTGGATTTCCTGCCACTCTTACTAAAATTTCTTCTTGGTGAACTGTAACAGTACGCCCTGCGTTCTCTTTTAGGACGAAAACTACCAGTTTCTCCAAGTTTATTAAAAAGTTCTTGAAATAGTTTCCGATTTGGTTGCCTTCCAAACTATATCGCGCATTTCTCCATTTGAAAATAAATTATGGCGTGGCATGTTATCTCGCACTACGATTTAGATCATAAAGTAAAGAATACTTTTAATAAGGCACGAATAATACTGTAATATTACTGACAGCACTAAGATAAGCGGAAAATGTCAAAGTTGGATTTTAACATAAGTCTACTTGAAAATTTTTGCCGATTTGTAATTGAATGCAAATTCATTGGAATTTTCAATGACAAATTTTACGAGGACGGTGCAAGATAGCGACTATCAAGAAGTACAGCTTTTTTGTGTAAAAGAAGTTGTAAAATCAGAATTTACTGCCTCCCACTAAGCATAATTAAGTTTCTCCAATGTTATAGAAACATTTCTGTACTAGCTGTAATGTTGCTCTCAGACTTATGATTAACTATATGCAATGTCCCAGGGACCTTTATTCTGCAGGCTAGAAACATTGCAGTGTAAGGTTCCTAAGGGAAAACATTACTAGCAAATTGCATTTTAATTTCTATTAATATTGCTAAATGTACATGACATCAACGTATGTGCAATGTTGTTACATTATTTCACACAAGTCGCAGTGCAATGTTCTTTTATAACATTCTAGACACTGCATTTGTAATGTTGGTAGGAATGGAGTAACCATTGAATTTTTTTTTTAAATTTTAAATATACAGTGTATACTGTAAAATACAATATTTCTTCGGGATTTTGTGACCAAGCATAAATTAGTGATCTATTATTCCCTTACCCGTGGTACCAATTGCCGAGACCCAAATCTTGTAGATATCTTACCAAAATTCGATTACACAGTATCAGTGAGATATAAGTGGCGCCATCTGTCGGCTATTAGTATACATATAATTAACTGAATTGTTTCGTTATTTTTGTAAAAAACGCATATTCCACAATTTTAAAGAATACCGATAAAATTTAGCATTGATAGATTTCATCTGCTGATAAAACTGGACGGAGTGTCCACCATATATTGTCAATTTTATCCGTACGGGTCGATCCGCGCCGATAAATCGGTGGAAAATATCCGAAATGTATGGGGTCCTTCATATATAAGCATTTCAAAAATACTGCGTTCCGATTGGCGACATTTAAGCTAACATACAAAATAATAATAATGTTATGGTCAAAATAATAACATAAATATTATCACATTCAGTAAATTATCTATAAATATAGTTTTATCTTCATTGTATGTTGTATCTTTTTTTGGATGATAATCGATAAGTTATATATATTCTAAAACATTCTATATAATATTCGAAAGCAATAATGAAACTTACATTACGAAATTCTCAGATATTTATGATAACAAAAAATTGTATAAAATATTTTAATTGAATTTGCATTAGAGCTTAGTGGGTACGTTATAGTTGATGTTGCAGCAATTACTATACTTCATTACTAACGTAACAATTCACTGTGAAACTTTTTACGAAATTGTTACAACTATTCGAGAGACGATAATATTGTGAAAACATGCCTCTGTCAACCTTATATCAATAACGAAAGTATAGCCATTGTTGTAATTTGAGCAAAAGTAATGATATATCGACTGGACAATTATAACGTTGCCGAAATATTGTAGAATTAATTTACCCTCAACATTTTTAAATATTATATTATGAAAGATTGTTAAAAGCATTTCACAACTTTCATTAATTATGTATCGTAATTCAACTCAAATTCAGCTGTATGCAACGTTGCACAGATATGCTGTAATGTTTCATGCTTAGTGGGCTGAGAATTAGAATTTTCAAAGATAAAAAAGTTCTGTCGTGTTCAACGCATTCGACCTAGCGCAGGTGGCGCTCTCTATGAGCTATAAGAAAACCATGGATATATTTCAATCTCTCGCCCCAGAAAACCCCTAACACCAAAATTTTTTCTCGATATGAGTATTTATTATGAAATAAATAAGAAAAAACTAAAATAATATTTTGCATTAAACACCCTGTATCTCTGTAAGTATCAACTTTAGACTAAGTTGAATGCGTTGAAAACGACAGAACTTTTTTATCTTTCAAAAATCTAATTCTCAGGTAGCAAATTCTGATTTTACAACTTCTTTTACACAAAAAAGCTATACTTTTTGATAGTCGCTACCTTGCACCGTTCTCAAGATATTTAGCTTTTTTAATTCCAGTAATCAAAATAAGGTACGAATGTCAAAAAGAACAAGAGTTTATTTCAAATTATAAATAAATCGCAATATTTTCACGTCAGGAATCTAGTCCTGAATTTTGGCCCATTACATTTGACCCTCCCTATAATTGGAAAACCAAACAATATTTCAAAATTCGCCGAGACCCGTCGATTTTTGTTCTTGGGGGGAGCTTTTTTGACAGTCAAGCCAACTCGATATGTTCATCTCTCTAATGCCTAGCAACCCCAACTTAAAAATTTCAAATGCAACTACCCCACTTGTGGCACATCATTTTAAAGCCCTTTTCGTTGCGAATACAGTGACGTACCGTTTTTAGAAATCGGTTGAGATTTGACAGAATTATTGGTTACAAGCGAAAAGATGACAAACCAACTTACGCGTAGTAATTTCTATACAAATGCCCACCACTAATAAGTTTTTCATCTACTACACATTACCGCATTACCTAATTGTTATTGATGTGTCTATCAGTTTACAAAAAAGTCAGAAATGAAATAAAAAAGCTAAAGCAAATAAAACTAGATACTAAAATAGTTATTAGTAGAAGATACTTAAGTGTATAGGAATTCAGACCTTTTCAAAATAACAAAAAATCAGTACTACAAAAAAAGTCGGTGTTTTTTGCTTGTGACCAAGAAATCGTTAGTTTCAGCCGTTATTGAAAGTATTAACGTGTGTTCGAAATGGTTTATTCTATCGCGGAAAGAGTAGAAATTGTTGCAATATATTGTCACGAATTTCCTAATTCTAGCATCTCTAGATCTATTTTCTAGCATCTCTCGAATGACTCGAACGCTTTCCAAATTTTCTCAAATTTTCTAGTCCTGTCTCGATCCACGGCATTTTGTTTGTTTAACAGAATCGTGTAGGGGCGATTGGGGCAATCTTAGTAATTCGCGGTACCACAATCGTCGATTTGGGTGTGAGTGGGGCAAATTCCGTGACACTGCCCCCTCCTTAGGACCGATCGTCCCGATCGGATACACCTCGATACGGGGACAGATGCTCCAGATGGACGACCTTCATCTTACTCCTAGGAGTCCTCTGTATCCGGTAGACGACATCATTGATTCTTTTAATGACGGTGTAGGGGCCCTCCCAACGGTTCTGTAGCTTAGGCGATTTTCCTTTCTTCCGCGTGAGGTTGTACAGCCACACCAGGTCACCTTGTTGGAATCCGACTGTATTGGCCCGGACGTCGTATCGAGTCTTCATGCGATCGCTCTCTAGTCGCATTCGAGATCTGACTTGGTCGTGTACAGCTGCTAGTCTTTGTTCTAGGTCATGGATATAAGTGTCTGGATCTGTGGGCTGTTCCGCAGGACGACCAAATACCAAATCTGCTGGAAGGCGAAGCTCTCTTCCAAAGATGATCCTTGCGGGAGTCTTTTCAGTAGTTTCATGGACAGCTGAGCGGTAAGCTAACAGGAAGAGTGGAATGAGCTTGTCCCAGTCTGTCTGGTTCTCGTTCACAAACATCCTCAGATTGGTTTCTAGTGTGGTTTTTCGGATTCCCATAAGCTCGCAGACCTTTCGGAACACGCCTGATTCGAAATTTCTGCCCTGATCTGAATGTAGTTCCATGGGCACACCAAATCTGCAGAACAGGTTGTTGACTAGAGCTTCTGCTACGGTCGTGGTCTCTTGATTGGGAAGGGGTATACTTCTGGCCATTTGCTGAAGTAGTCCATGGCTACTAGCAGATATCGGTTCCCACTTTGAGTTTTCGGAAATGGGCCAGCGACTTCTGCCCAAGAGGGTCGGTTGTTGGCTTCTTTCCAGTCTATTAAAGGCTTGATGTCACAGTCAGCTTGCTGGTCTTCCCGAATCGCCGCTGAACTCCAACGGTCTTCAGGTTGGGCTGCTATCACCTTACAAGGAACTGATGAGATGTTCTCTTTCCTTTCAAGACTACTGCAGTGTTTGCAGTTGACAGGACAGGGTCTCCTAGAAAGGGCATCTGCATTTCCATGTTTCCTGCCGGCTCGATGTTCAACAACAAAGTGATATTCTTGCAGCCGTTCCAGCCATCTTGCCATCTGTCCTTCAGGGTTTTTAAACTAACTGTAGCAGCCATTTAAGGGAAGCGTGATCCGTTCTTAGGAGAAATTCTTGGCCATACAGATATTTATGAAAGTGTTCTAGGCTCTTGACAATGGCAAGTAATTCTTTCCGAGTCACACAATAGTTCTTTTCGGCTTTTGATAGGACTTTGCTGAAGTAGCCCACTGCTCGCTCTTGGCCATCTTGTACTTGAGAAAGAACTCCGCCAATTCCAATGTTGCTTGCGTCCGTGTCCACTATAAATGGTTGTCCAGGTATTGGGTATGTCAAAATCGGGGTAGTGCAGAGAGCCTCTTTCAGCGTCTCAAAGCCTTGCTGGCATCTCGGAGTCCATTCGAACGGGATGCTGTCTTCTGTCAATTTATGAAGAGGCTTGGCAATGTCTGAAAATCCTTGGACGAATCGTCGATAGTATGTGCATAGGCCGAGAAAACTTCGAACTTGATGTTTGTCTTTAGGAACCGGCCAGTTCTTTATGCACTCTGTCTTCTCCGGGTCTGTTTTCACACCATTTGGAGTAATAATGTGGCCTAGGTATCTAACCTCCTTTTGGAACAGACTGCACTTCTTCGGGTTCAACTTCAGGTTCGCTGCTTTCAACTTCTTGAACACTTCGGACACGTTCTTCAGGTGCTCCTGGAAAGAGCGTCCCAGCACCACCACGTCGTCCAAGTAAATCAAGCAGGTCTCCCAATGCAGGCCATGAAGTACAGTTTCCATCAGTCGCTCAAAAGTGGCAGAGGCATTACATAGACCAAATGGCATTACATTGAACTGCCACAATTCATTTCCGGTAGTGAACGCTGTCTTTTCCTTGTCTTCTAGGCTGACCTCGACTTGCCAATATCCACTCTTTAAATCCAAAGTGGAAAACCATTGCGCACCAGCCAAGGTGTCCAGAGTATCGTCAATCCTCGGTAATGGGTAACTGTCTTTCTTGGTGACGTTATTTAATTTTCTGTAGTCCACACAAAATCGGGTGGAGCCGTCTTTCTTCTTGACCAGTACTACAGGAGAAGCCCAAGGACTCTGAGATGGCTCTATGGTGCCTTGGTTTTGCATCTCAATTAACATCTTGTTAACTTCGTCTCGCTTGGCTAGTGGAAGTCCTCGTGGTGGCTGCTTTATAGGAGACGATGAACCAGTATTGATTCGATGCTACATTGGTTCTCCCAAAGTCGCCTGGTTTAAGTGCGAACACATTTTCATTTTCACTTAGCAGCTCTTCCAGTTGTTCCACTTTTACCTCTGTTAATCTTTCCTTGGCCCTATTCACGATGTCCCTTAAACATTCTGGTAGACTGGTCTTATTTGGTTTATTCTCCATTTCGTTGTTTTCTTTGAGTGTTCTGACCATGGTAACAGGTTCACAGACTCCTACTTCAGTTCCCTTTGTAATTTTCTGTGGAAAGGTTTTCAGGTTAACTACCCGTATTATTGTCGTTTTCTCAGGTTTAATCAGTGTGCGGCCGGTGACTATAGATTTATTGAACAAATCCGGATTACTGGGTTCCACCACTCCTACACTGCAAGACATTTCCCCATCCATTACAGCGGCAACCAAGGTTTCGGTCTGAGCAGGTAGTACCACATCGTCTTCAACAACGAGTCTCCGTACAGCGTTATTCTCAGTGGTGGTCGTTAGCACTACTTCCTCACCCATTATCCGTAGCGTGCCAGCATTCAAATCTAAGTTCACCCCCTTTGCTCGTAATAAGTCTAGTCCGAGTATCACATTGTCCGATATATCTGCTAGCAGGGCTCTGTGTTTGAACTTGACGTCTCCTAATTCTACTTCAAGTTCGCATTCCCCCTTGACTGGCAGTTGTTGTCCATTGACTGTTGTAAGGACATAACGTGTGGCAGGGTTCTTAATACGCCAATCACCAATAATATCCGGCCGTACAATAGTTCTTGTCGCTTCAGTGTCGATTACCATAGGGAACATACGACCAAAAATAATTCCTTCTACTAGCAAGGAGTCAGAGTCCTGAAGACGTGATAACGTAACTTCTTCTCGTGGGGCATGATAGGAGGACGCAGCCGGCTTTTGCCCCGTCAAGCCGGCTGAACCTAGTTTTCCTGTGTAGCTGTCGCCTGGGAGTCGCACTTTTGCTGATCTGTGGCTGGTGCCCTACACTGTTTTTTTAGATGTCTTGTCTGTCCACAGTTCCAGCATTTAAGAAGGCGATCTCTTCGACTATCAGATTGTTCTTTCTTTGGCCCAGTAGATGGACTGAATTTATCAATCATCTCCTTTAGCATCTTTATTAGGTCTCCATTTGCCATACTATCGCTGTTGTCACTGATGGCCCGAACTTTAACATGCCTACCGGATGCCATCTTTGCTGCCTCGAATTCCAGTGCATGCGAGAGGGCGTCATTCAAAGTTTTAGGTCTAGCTAGTCGCAGTGCCTGCTGGGTTTCACAATCTCTTAGACCATCAGTAAAAACTTGGATGGAGAGCTGGTCTAAGAATTCGCACGGGGCTGTCGGATAAGCCAATCGAACCAGTCGGGCAACATCGGTCTCAAAATATTGTAGATTCTCACCACTCTGTTGGTGACGATTCTTTAATTGTGCCTGGTACACTGGCTGCAGGTGCTTATCACCATATCTCATTTCCATATGCTGTTTTAGAATGTCGAAGTTATTCTGCTGCCCAGCAGGAACTCCTTGCAGGACGTCAAGAGCTTCCCCTCGTAGAGCAACTATCAGAGCAGTAGCTTTCTCACAATCAGACCATTCGTTTGCCGCAGCTGCTGCTTCAAACTGACGCAAATAGACATTCCAGGAGACCTTGTCGTCGAATTCAGGGGGTTTCGTTTTCTGAGTTCGGATAACAGGTCCTTCTGATTTGATTACGCCTTCCTTTGTTATCTTGTTTAATTTATGTCTAAGTTCTACTCTAACCTGGTTTATTTCTTCGTCTATTTCATTTTTGTGTGCCAACAGTTTCTCTTCTACATGTGTTTCTACTTTATGTGACTGTTCTTCTAGTTTTTCTTCTAGTGTATTCCCAATTTTGTCTGCATTTCTTTTGTCTGATCTCTCATTTCCTGTTGTATTGTCTGTATCTGATCTTTCATTATATACCCTTGTTCTTCTAGTTTCTCTTCTAATTTCTCCCGCATCGTCCGTCCCTGTTCTTCTAATTTCTTTTCTAATTTCTCCTGCATCGTTTGAGACTGATCTTCTATTTTATGCCCTTGTTCTTCAAATTTTTCTTGCATCGTCCGTCCCTGTTCTTCTAATTTCTCTTGCATCATCCGTCCCTGTTCCTGCATCGTTTGCATCATTTCTAAGAGCTTTGCTAGTTGTGCATCCATGTTAACTTGACTTCTAGTTACAGGCATTCACTCTATTTTCTTTGGAATGCTCTATAATGTCCACGAATGTGTTTGTAAATGTCACCGTTGTCTTCCTTAGAATGAAACGAGTGCAGTGATATGCCACACTTGGGTCTTTGCCTCAGTTTGGTAGAAAGTTCTAGAATGTTCGAGATTGTCCTTCGCGAATAACACCGTTCACTTCCTTAAGTCACGACGAGTGCGGTGATATGTCACACTTGGGTCTTTGTCTCACTTCCGTATAAAGTTCTAGCATGTTCGAGAATGTACTTCGCAATTACCACCGTTCACTTCCTTGAGTCACGACGAGTGCGGTGATATGTCACACTTGGGTCTTTGTCTCACTCGCGTACAAAGTTTTAGAATGTTCAAGAATGTCCTTCGCAAATAGCACCTTTCACTTCCTTGAGTCACAACGAGTGCGGTGATATGTCACACTTAGGTCTTTGTCTCACTCGCGTACAAAGTTCTAGAATGTTCGAGATTGTCCTTCGCGAATACCACCGTTCACTTCCTTAAGTCACGACGAGTGCGGTGATATGTCACACTTGGGTCTTTGTCTCACTTCCGTATAAAGTTCTAGCATGTTCGAGAATGTACTGCTCAATTACCACCGTTCACTTCCTTGAGTCACGACGAGTGCGGTGATATGTCACACTTGGGTCTTTGTCTCACTCGCGTACAAAGTTCTAGAATGTTCGAGATTGTCCTTCGCGAATACCACCGTTCACTTCCTTAAGTCACGACGAGTGCGGTGATATGTCACACTTGGGTCTTTGTCTCACTCTCGTACAAAGTTCTAGAATGTTCGAGATTGTCCTTCGCAAATAGCACCGTTCACTTCCTTAAGTCACGACGAGTGCGGTGATATGTCACACTTGGGTATTTGTCTCACTCGCGTACAAAGTTCTAGAATGTTCGAGAATGTCCTTCGCAAATAGCACCGTTCACTTCCTTGAGTCACAACGAGTGCGGTGATATGTCACACTTGGGTCTTTGTTTCACTCCCGTACAAAGTTCTAGAATGTTCGAGATTGTCCTTCGCGAATACCACCGTTCACTTCCTCAAGTCACAACGAGTGCGGTGATATGTCACACTTGGGTCTTTATTCCACTTTGTGGACAGGGTTCCAGAAAGCTCTTTAAAACTTCCAGTTAAATCCACTTCCGACACCAAATTGTCACGGATTTCCTAATCCGAATTTTTCTTACTTCCAGAAAAATAATCCATTAATTAATTACTTCTTTATTAACTATACTCAATACACTACTGAACACTAATTAAAACTGAACTAAACACTTATTTAATTAATCGCTATCAAAATCGCTTTGATCTCTCTAACTAAACACTTCAATTCAACACTGTAATACAAGACTTATACAAGACTAACTTAATCGCCCGTTTATTTTTCTTTTATAGACCTAACGAATATTCCAGGTATATTCTAGCATCTCTAGATCTATTTTCTAGCATCTCTCGAATGACTCGAACGCTTCTCGTCATTTCTCAAATTTTCTAGTCCCGTCTCGATCCTCGGCATTTTGTTTGTTTAACAGAATCGTGTAGGGGCGATTGGAGCAATCTTAGTAATTCGCGGTACCACAATCGTCGATTTGGGTGTGAGTGGGGCAAATTCCGTGACAATATTATCGAAATCACGATTGCGCTAAAGCTACAGCACGAATTTTTAATACCAATCATCCTGAAAAAAATGTAAACCACCAGTACGTTAAACACCTGATTGACAAATTTGTTGCAACAGGTTCGCTTTTAAACAAGAAACGTGAAGTAATTGGGCCAGTTCGAAATGAAGCAGTTGAAGTGGCAGTTTTGGGTCATGTACAGATGGATAATAAGCAATCGATTACAACTGTGTCTCAAGCTTCTGGCGTATCCCGTTCCAGTGTTCATCGAATTTTGAAAAAACACAAGTTTCATCCATTTCAAGAGTTACATGAAGATGACTTTGATCGCCGTAACCAATTTTGCGAATACTTTAGTGAACAACTTCTACTGAATCCAAATCTTCTCTACAATACATGTTTCTCCGACGAATGCACATTTATGTTAAATGGCGAAGTGAATAGACACAATTGTCGTTATTGGAGTGATACTAATCCGCATTTAATCAGGGAATTTCATACTCAGACACCTCAAAAATTGAATGTTTGGGCAGGCATTTTGGGCGACCATCTAGTTGGACCATTTTTCATCCAAGGTAATCTCAATGGAACACCTATCTAGAATTATTGGAAAGTACAATTGATCCTAGGATAACAGAGATTTTAGAAAGTGACGACAATTTACTAGAAAATGAAATAACCTTCCAACAAGATGGTGCGCCCCCGCACTATGCTGCTGCTGTGCGACAATTTTTGGATGACCATTTCCCGGGACATTGGATTGGCAGAAGAGGTCTTGTCGAATGGCCACCAAGATCTCCGGATCTGTCCCCTTTGGACTTTTTTCTGTGGGGTCATTTAAAATCACGAGTGTACGCCACTCAGCCGGAAACATTGCAAGTGCTACGTCAGAGAATTGTAGAAGAATGCCGATTAATAACTGCGGATGTCTTTAATAATGTTCGAACAGATTTGAAAACAGACTGTATTATTGTTTGGAAGTTAACGGGGGTCATTTTGAGCAATTCATCAAATAAATCTGATTTATTATTTGCTTCAGCTTTTTTATTTCATTTCTGACTTTGTAAACTGATAGACACATCAATAACAATAGGCAATGCGGTCATGTGTAGTAGATGAAAAACTTATTAGTGGTGGGCATTTGTGTAGAAATTACTACGCGTAAGTTGGTTTGTCATCTTTTAGTTTGTAACCAATAATTCTGTCAAATCTCACCGATTTCTAAAAACGGTACGTCACTGTATTCGCAATGAAAAGGGTTTTAAAATGATGTGCCACAAGTGGGGTAGTTGCATTTGAAATTTTTAAGTTGGGGTTGCTAGGCCTTAGGGGGATGAACATATCGAGTTGGTTTGACTGTCAAAAAAGCTCCCCCCAAGAACAAAAATCGACGGGTCTCGGCGAATTTTGAAATATTATTCGGTTTTCCAATTATAGGGGGGGTCAAATTTTCGTTGGGATACCCTGTATATATACCGGGTATTCCCTCTAAGACTTTCAGTGCGAATATCTCAGAAACCATCATAGCCAGTGCGACGAAATTTGGTATACAGACACTAGATGGCGCGTAGAATCTGATGATAACATCAATTTTTATACAGGGTGTTCCATTTTCCAAGAAATCGATTTAATTTTGTTTTTTTTTGCTTGTCAGTCCTGCTAAAACTTATGTTTAAATTGAAATATACTTAATTATGAACACATTCTGATAAATAAACATTCAAAAATTTCAAAATTTAACAAAAAAACGCCTCCAACCCAAATTTCATTATTTTGTCATGTAAAATGTGTAGAGCCTTGAGTCAGTCTTACACAGAAGAAACTAACATCGGTGAACGTCAAAACTATGAATTGTCAAATATTAATGGCATAAAGTATTTTATTTTACATAAATAACGCTAAATAATGGATTTAATGCAATTTACGTATGCACAATGGTGTTATTGAGACCTGTCGAAAAAAATTTAGACTTGAGTTGAGACTTTTGGAGCATTGGGGTCGCCGTGCCGGCGCAGTCTACCGCTACAGCTAGAGTTACAACGTGAATATTGTGTAAAATATCTGGATATTTTTAAATTATTCCATGATAATGTAATAAAACTTCAGTAAATTGTTTTTTATGTTACTACAGTGTACAATACTAATTAGGTAAGTACACATATTTTTTATGACAAAATAATATACAAAATTGTGTAAGTACCTAAAGAATATCCCTGTTTTCCAACTGCTGTAATAATTATTGATTACTTATTTAGCAACAAATAAATTCAAACAAAACCATTTCTAAAACTTTTAATTATAATGTCAACGTGTTTGTTGTTGAAAGTCAGATCTGAACCTACCCTAACCCCACAAAAGGAAACATTACGAAAGCATAACCTAGAAATGATTGATTTGATTCTTGTATCCACATATTTCAGCACTTTACTTATGTAGTTATGTTTAAGAAGAACTCTACATCTGTAAAATAGTAAACAATGAACTACAATTTCTGTATTTCATGATACAGAACTAAAATAAAGCAACTGGTTTTTGCTACGAACAATCACCTGCAAATGTACTATACCCAGTAGGTAGGTACCTATCAAATAGTCATTTAAAGCTAGATAATAATTTGTAATTATTGTTTTTATCTTTCAGTTATGTGTGTGCAGTGCCACAAATTACATTAAAACAGACAGCAGCGAAAAATATTACGGACATTTTCTTGGAAATAATTCTAAACATGGAATGATGGATAATATTATAAAGAAATCTGTAACTCACATTCTTTGAAGAGTATTCTATAAGACATTAAATTCAGTTGTCTGTCATGGGTTTTAAAATTTCTAAACGAATAAAATTAAGAAAAATAAACTAATTTCATAATTCTATGTACAGTATGAAAACATCTCGTTAGAATATCTTTAAAATGTTGAAAGCTAACTGTTCTTACAATATACACAACATAACGTAATAAGGTAGGTATTGAACGATGAAATGGCAAGATTTGTTTCTAATCGTACATGCATGACCATCCCTCAGATTGAACATTGCTCTCTAAAAGAATTAGAATACAGAATAAATGTTTAATATAAAATCAGATGTAATAATGTAAATTTATTTTATTGTTAATTAATCAAGAATCACATATTCATTTAAAGCTAGACAATAATTTGTAATTATTGTTTTTATCTTTCAGGTATGTGTGTAGTGCCACAAATTACATTGAAACAAAACGATTCGTAAAATAGGACACCAAACAGAATGAATGAAAAATATGACACAGATATTTTGTTAGAATTAATTTTATACATGGAATGATGGATAATATAAAGAAGTCCCCTAACTCACTTTGGAGAGTATTTTACAAAAGAACAAAATTTTCAAAAAAGACTAAACCAGTGATTTTTTATATTTTATTATAGATTCAGTTGTAACCAGCATAATTTTAATTAAAAAGTAATACGTACCTACATTGTGGCTTATTTTTTAATTAGTAACTAAATTGAATAACTTGGTCCTTCATCTTTAAGTATTAATTAATTTTATATTATTTCTGAAACATTTCTGTTTAATAATTTGGGTAGAATAAAAAACAACAAATACAGACTTTTAATTTATTAACAATAAAATAAAATTACATTAAGTATCTACATTATTACATTTGATTTTATATTAAACACTTGTTCTGTATTCTAATTTCTTTTACAGAGCAACATTCAATCTGAGGGATACGATTAGAAATTACGTTATGTTGTGTATATTGTAACAACAGTTAGCTTTCAACATTTTAAAGATATTCTAACGAGATGTTTTCATACTGTACATAGAATTATGAAATTAGTTTATTTTTCTTAATTTTATTCGTTTAGAAATTTTAAAACCCATGACAGACAACAGAATTTAATGTCTTATAGAATACTCTTCAGAGAATGTGAGTTACAGACTTCTTTATAATATTATCCATCATTTCATGTTTAGAATTATTTCCAAGAAAATGTCCGTAATAATTTTTGCTTATTCTTTCTGGTGCCTGTTTTAATATAATTTGTGGCACTGCACACACATAACTGAAAGATAAAAACAATAATTACAAATTATTATCTAGCTTTAAATGACTATTTGATAGGTACCTACCTACTGGGTATTTTGCAGGTGATTCTTCCTAGCAAAAACCAGTTGCTTTATTTTAGTTCTGTATCATGAAATACAGAAATTGTAGTTCATTGTTTACTATTTTACAGATGTAGAGTTCTTCTTAAACATAAGTACATAAGCAAAGTGCTAAAATATGTGGATACAAGAATCAATTCAATCATTTCTAGGTTATGCTTTCGTAATATTTCCTTTTGTGGGGCTAGGGTAGGTTCAGATCTGACTTTCAACAACAAACACGTTCACATTATAATTAAAAGTTTTAGAAATGGTTTTGTTTGAATTTATTTGTTGCTAAATAAGTAATCAATAATTATTACAGCAGTTGGAAAACAAGGATATTCTTTAGGTACTTACACAATTTTGTAAATTATTTTGTCATAAAAAATACGTGTACTTACCTAATTATTATTGTACACTGTAGTAACATAAAAAAACAATTTACTGAAGTTTTATTACATTGTAATGGAATAATTTAAAAATATCCAGATATTTTACACAATATTCACGTTGTAACTCTAGCTGTAGCGGTAGACTGCGCCGGCACGGCGATCCCAATGCTCCAAAAGCCTCAACTCAAGTCTAAATTTTTATCGACAGGTCTCAATAACACCATTGTGCATACGTAAATTGCATTAAATCCATTATTTAGCGTTATTTATGTAAAATAAAATACTTTATGCCATTAATATTTGACAATTCAATGACAATTCATAGTTTTGACGTTCACCGATGTTAGTTTCTTCTGTGTAAATCTGGCTCAAGGCTATACACATTTTACATGACAAAACAATGAAATTCGGGTACTTTTTTTATGTTAAATTTTGAAATTTTAGAATTTTTATTTATCAGAATGTGTTTATAATTAAGTATATTTCAATTTAAACATAAATTTTAGCAGAGCTGACAACCAAAAAATCAAAATTAAATCGATTTCTTGGAAATGGAACACCCTGTATAAAAATTGATGTTATCATCAGATTGTATACCAAATTTCGTCGCACTGGCTATGATGGTTTCTGAGATATTCGGACTGAAAGTCTTAGAGGGAACACCCGGTATATTTAGATATTAATAATATTGTGTGAAACTAACTACTCCGTGGAATAAAGCCCCAACCAACGTTGAATTACACCCACAATATCTACCCATATATTCTTTATTATTAGCTTTTGTAACATTTTTTACTGTATTAGAAAAGTATTTTAAGCTAATATAAATCAAATCTCCTACAATTCCTATCAATGAAGTCATATGTATGCTCTCTGATACCAAACACCTAGGTATGCTAATGAACAATTCCACAGACAAAGCTCTATACAATAATTATCTAAAGAAATTAATCTAGCTAAATTTACTATTCAATATATATACTATATACTATATTCTATACTAATACTAATACTACTATATTCTATACTAATATACTATATTGAACCACAATAGATGAGATCTAACCTATTTCTGCATTTTTAGGATTGCTTCTTCGATATTTAATTTCAAATAATTTTAATTTATATAATAATTTTTATAGTTAGATATTTGACTCAACTTAAAGGAGGCCACCTGTGATTTTAATATTATTTTTTTAATTTAAGAAGTCCTCTTATCAGTTGTTTTGCATCTTACCATAATTCCCACTTCTAGTCTGCCCTGAGCATAGAAGTCATAACTGACAAAATCCTCATTCTGAGATACTGCCTGGATGGGGTAATTCGCTGTGCCATCATATTTTAAATTTTTATTAAAAATTTAAAATTTTATGGCACAGCCATCCCAATTAAACAATCCCACTTCTAGTCTGCCCTGTTAAGCATAGAAGTCATAACTGACAAAATCTTCATTCTGAGATACTGCCTGGATTGGGTAATTCGCTGTGCCATCCCAATTACCCAATTCAGGCAGTATCTCAGAATGAAGATTTTGTCAGTTATGACTTCTATGCTAGACTAGAAGTGGGAATTATTCTAGTTGGTAAGATGCAAAACAGCTGACAAGAGGACTTCTTAAATTAAAAAAATAATATTAAAATCACTAAGATATATAATTTCATGAACTAAAGGACTTAAAATTTGATATTTAGCATCATGTGGATGGTAGAACACGCAAAATACAAAAAAATATTTTTTATTTTAATTTTCAAAATGAAATACTTTATAGGTTCATTTACTTCAAAATCTGTAGTGGATACCTAATCTACGATTAAGACTCCATATTAGAAGAAATTGGACAAGGTGATCGATGACATAACTGATCAATGATAGAGAGTATTTTACACTAGTGGTGTACCATGAAAATATTTTGTTGTATTAACTAATTGACTTATTTAAGTTGTGTTAGATTCAACAAAAATAATTTTTGAAATGAATTCATTTTTAATTATAAAAAAATAGTAGAAATAAGTAAACATTTGCACTGTTTATATTAATTAACAAATTCCGTCTTACGTTTTTATGAAATAATTATATTTATTTTAAGTTTAATTAAAATAAATTCAATTATTAACTTATTAATATAACTCCACCATTTCTTGAAACAATGCAAATATTATTAGAAAGAAATACACCTTGTATAATCAAACAAAATGAAATTGTTAAAAAAAGTATACCTGGAATTAATAATTTTGTTTTTACTGTGTACATTTGCCTTTATAATTGCTGTAATTTATTTAAAAATAATTGAGAAATTAGCAACACTAATAAACCCATCAAGTTGTCACACCTAGTTAAAAAATTTACTGCTAATTAGGAAATTATTATAATTATAACATCATTTCAGATTGGAGTTAAATGGTAACAGACGTAGACTGATATGGGAAGCAATGCCAAGGTCAAGTCATGAAGGAGTAGCATCAGCGATAATGGGTTCAGATTGCCTTGTTTTTGATAATTCTATTGCCCAACATTTTGCGGATAATGGAAATTTAGGTATAAATGTTACCATTTCGTTAGTATGTTAAAATTTGTGTCTCAAGTTATGGGGCACAAGTAATAATGTGGATCCCTTATATGAACTACATGAATTGTTTTACTCTCTCATGTGTGTATAATGTATGTATGTATGTATGCGTGAATGCGAGTGTGCGGATATGTATATATAATTTGAAGTGATGAGAGGGTGAGGGAGAAAAAAGATGTGTATATAACCGCTCCTATTATTACTTAACATTACTCAGTGCCACCTAATACAGCACAAACACCATTTGTTTATAATTAACTTAGAAAGTAATTTTTGTTATTAGTTTGTTATAATTTCTTGGTTCCGCAAAAGTGAAAAAGAAACATTGTTCATCATTTATATGTACATGGTGTTTTTTTTTATTCATTTAAGGTAGGAGCTTTTATGTGTAGTTAAATATTTACTTATAGATATGTTTAGTTAACAAAGAGTTTCGTGGTAAATGCAGAAATGATTTAGTAGTATATTATCATAGCCTTGATGCTTCTAAAAGTGATATAAAATGTAATGTGGGAAGATCTTAAACTTAATTTTCAGAACATTAACCATATAAATTATAAAACACAAGAATGCTACATGTTTTAAAGGAAAATAGGTCTAGTGAGGTTTAACGAAAGAAGAGATCATTTTTAAAGTGGCATTAGGCAGTGACATTGATGGAGTAAAAATTATTTCATTGTTTTTAAATTAATGAATCGTGTGACTTAACCATATTGGTTAAAACAAATTTTTATATTTTTATGATAGGAAAAGCCACAGTTTGTCAGTTTCTTTTATACCAAGGTTTACAAATTTTTAAGACTTAATTTGGATGCATATAGGACAGATTGATTGTGTACATGCAGCCTTTGACATATACATTTTTCCGAGCAATACCTAATCAAAAAATGTACTTTGTAAACGTCTAATATATGTGGAGTATACATCTCTATTTCTTAAGCAAATATAGAAGTACAATTTATGAAAATATATAAAATATAGAAGCTTGCCACAAAAACAATTTGTCCTACATTGCATGTATTGGCTGTGGAAGCTTACACACATTACCTATTTCCCAACATATGATAGTTTTATGTGATTGCAAAAATGTTGTTTCAATTGTATTAATCCATATTAAATTTTCCAATGAGGATGTTTTACTTAACTAAATAATTTTGTTTTTAACAGTAGTTTTGTTACATATTTATTCTTGTTTTATATGGCAGTTAACTTGTTCTAACTATCTTGTACTCATTATGTATATATTGCATTATTATTCATTGCTATCAGTCAAAATTATCCACATAACATAATTTAATAATAATAATTTTTTTGTCATAAATTTCATAATATTGTATTCCATGTTAGTAGTGAGAAATTTTAAAGCATTTTATTATTTTTTTAGTTCTACTATTTGGAAAGAAAATGCCTGTTCTTGTTTAATATACTGGATAAAATGTAACTAAATTTTCTTGTTAAGTGGATATAATAATGGCCTTGATTTATGTAGGTATCATATGAATGAAAAAAAAAAAATAAATAAAACTAAATGGTGACTCTTCTTTCAAATCCTCTCATCCTATACTATGAATAAAAGTAATGGCGAGTTGCCATATAGTATTTCATTCTTAAGTTTGGTTATTTAACTATGTCATATATGAACAAGGTATATTAGTGTGATTTGTAGAATTTATGTTTAACTGATTTATTCATACCTCTTAAATAAGTCACATTATTTTAGTTTCAAAATTACTTAGATGTTAACTAACATTGTGATATAAAAGTACGATTAAGCAAAATCATTGCTATGAAAAAACAAAACATTATATTTGTTTAGTAGATACCTGATTAAATTTTAATTGCTTAATGGTTTAAGAGTAACTACATAGTAATCTTTTGCATAATTAAGCAAGCAGCCAAGTTACGAGACCATCATTTTCCTTATATATATATATCGTAGGGTAGTTAAACTTATGAGTGAAAATAATAGATGACAATACTCTACTACTACTTTTAAAGTCAGTCACCCTTGTCTATAGTATAAATAAGAATGATATGGATTTTGAAACAGTATTGTCATGTATTATATTTACTCATAAGTTTCACTGGTTATATAAACAAGGATACAACAAATTAATTGAAACATAGAGATAGACACTTATAATTTAGATTTACATTGCATCATTATATATATATATATATATATATATATATATATATATATATATATATATATATATATATATATGTAAATACAAGGTGTTGAGCTCCTACACATAGAAACAATATCTTTGAAATTAACTATACAATTGTTATATTATTGGTTGAAGATTTGTATTGATTTATTATAGAAATATTATGAATATGTCTGATTCATAATATAAGGCAGAAATTGCTCTTAAAAGTAACTTGTTAAACTATAAGAATCTAATGACGTTAATAAGCCATTCTTGTTGGATTTCTGTTGACATTACAGTATCTAATGACTTTGCCACCACAATTACAAATGGATACATTTTGGTGATCAGTTATTTATAAAAATGAGCTATGGACATACATATTGGCTGATTTTAAGATTTATAAGAAGTTTTGTATGATTATAATTAGTATATTATTGTTCATTTAGCTTTGTAGGATAAAAATGTAAACTATTATTTGCAATAAAATTTTTATTTAACATTTATTTAAAATGTTACACTATATTTGTGTGGTAAATATGTATATTCTAAGATCATATTCATATATAGAATATGATTTTTCTTCATTCAATTCAGGTCCATAATTCACAATCTTCTAAATTTTCCTTTGCTTGTCTTCAATATAATTACGTTGTAGTATCAGCGAAACCTACTCATCAGCATGTATTGTACAAATATAGAAAAGGTTGTTTTTTTGTTCATTTATTATGTCAGCGCCCTGGAAATAAATAAATAAATAAATGGAAATGCCAAAAAGAGTTAACTGATAAGAAAGGAGATAATGCAGTTTAAAGGGTTAATGCATTGGTATTATAAATATTAAAATAAGATGTAATGTTTGTTACACCTTGAAATAAAAGAAGTCGTGAGACTTTATTCATTGTCACAATATTCAAACTCAATACCGGGTGTTCCCTCTAAGACTTTCAGTGCTTATGTCTCACAAACTATTATAGCCAGCATGACGAAATTTGGTATACAGGCACTAGATGGCGCGTAGAATGTCGATAATGACATTAGTTTTTATACAGGGTGTTCAGTTTTGCAGAAAATTAGTTATTATTCAGTTGTAATCAGCATAATTTCAATTAAAACATAAGTACTACGTACCTACGTAGTGGTTTATTTTTTTTTATTAGTGACTAAATTGACCCTTCATCTTTAAGTATTCATTATTTCTTAAGCATTTCTGTTTAATAATTTGGGTAAAATAAAAATCGACAAATACTTACAAATTTTTATTTATTAACAATAAAATAAAATTACAATAAACGTAGTTAAAAGTATCTAAGTACTTACATACATTTAATTGATTTTATGTTAAACAGTTATGTATTCTAATTTCTTTTACAGAGCAATGTTCAATCTGAGGGATGGTCGTACATGTACGATTAAAAACGAATATTGCCATATCATTGTTCGATACCTTATTACATACGTTGTGTATATTGTAACAACACTTAGCTTTCATCATTTTTAAGATATTCTAACGAGATGGTTTAGTACTGTACATAGAATTATAAAATTAATTTATTTTTCTTAATTTTATTTGTTTAGAAATTTTAAAGGCTACGCCAGCCAACCACTAAATTTAATGTCTTATAGAACACCTACTCTTTAAAGTTAGGGACTTTTTATAATATTATCCATTATTCCATGTTTAGAATTAATTCTAAGAAAATGTCTGTGTGATATTTTTCGCTTATTCTTGTTGATGTTCGATGTTATGAATTGTTTTGTTTCAAACCTTTACTAATATATCTATGGTTTCAATGTAATTTGTGGCACTACACACACATACCTGAAAGACAAAAAGCAATTACAAATTACTATCTAGTTTCAAATGACTATGTAGGTACCTTCTGGGTTTAGTAAGTTTACAGATGATTCAGTTGCTTTTAGTTCTGTATCATATGAAATACAAAAATTGTAGTACATTGTTTAATATTTTACAGATTAAACATACTTTATTCATCAGAAACATAAATAAAGTGCTGAAATATGTAGACAACAAACTTATCATCAGTCATTTCTAGGTTATGCTTTACTAATATTAGTATTTCTTTTGTGGGGTAGGTTCAGTTCTAACTTTTAAAGACAAACACATTCACATTTTTTCTTTAGTTTCATTGGGTTTTTGCCACACTTCTGAAAAAAAATAAAGATTAATTAAATAAGACCTTGCGCCAAACGGGTCAGTCAAGGGTTATTTTTTAAACTGAGTTTTCCTAACCAAAAAATCTCACACTGGAAAGAGCAGATAAGTAAAAAATAACAAAAATCACATCACTATCGCGCATTTCCGTATTTTTAACGTTTCGAAAAACTCTCTGTTTTCGTTCTCAAAATAGTAGTAAAAATATTAAACTTATGTCAAGTTTGATGATGTTAATTTCTTCTATGTAAGTCTTGCTCAAGGCTATACACATTTTACATGACAAAACAATGAAATTTGGGCACTTTTTGGAGCCGTGTTTTTATGTTAAATTTTAACATTTTTGAACGTTTATATTTCAGAATGTGTTCATAATTAAGTATTGACTACCAAAAAATCCAAATTTCCAGAAAAATGGAGCACCCTGTATAATAATTGATGTTATCAGATTCTACGCGCCATCTTGTGTCTGTATACCAAATTTTGTTACGCTGGCTATGATGGTTTCTGATATATAACCACAGAAAGTCTTAGAGGGAACACCCTATATAAGAATGTTTCAAAATCTGATATGTTGCTGTTGGCATCTGTCAATAGTTTCTTTTTGTTTCTTACACCAACATGACCAAACCAAAGCATTTCTTTTCTTATTTCAGCAACTTCAATGTTTTGTAGAAGTTATTAGTGAAGATAATTTCATAAAAATTAGGGTTTTAAGGGATTTGGAGCATGTTGTCAGATTTGCGACAAAAAAATCGTTAATATGGTTTTTGGAAAAAATAACAGAAAAAAATCATAGCGCACCATTTACTTTAAAATATAGTGAGCATAATATGTTTGTTAAGTACATCTAGGAGGCTCCTACTTGCAAAAAAAAATTCTCGCAAAACGCACAATCCAGTCAAATGTTCCAGTGGTGTTCCAGATTAAATTTGAATACTATACAGTGTGTCCTCATAGTTTAAAATTGGTTGTAACGTGCATTACACCTGTCGATTGACAATGTGTGTTATTCTTCAGAAAACGAAGACATTGTGTGATTTCATAAAATATTTATAAACAATTTAAATAGTATTTTTTCATTGCAAAAAAAAAGAGAATATAGGTCATTGAGCATGGATGTTTTACAACAGCAGATAGATAGATCCGGTTGAAGACCAATCGAAACTCTTAACAGAGGCCTGTCAACTATTCTTTGCATAGTTAATTCAAATTTATTGAATAATTAATTCGAAAATAATAGAGTTTATTAAGTGTAAATTATACAACCAATACAAAAGAATACATGACTATAAATACAGTTAATGGTTAAAATTCACATCACAATGAAACAAAAGTTTATTTGAACACTTAAACGGTGAGAGTTCATCTTGACAGACAATTTTCAACTTCACCGTGTCGGTTGAAAGTTGTTCCGAACTAATATCGTCCACGACTCACTCACAAATACGACTCATCCACAATGCGGGGCAAGTAGTCACTAAATAATGGTATGCTAACTATTCTGAAAATAAACATTTTGTTGTCGAATTCTAGTTATAACATTCCTTTCATTTAAGTAATTGGAGAACCAAATTAGACAGTCAGTTGAAGATAAAGATTTACAATACTCTATAATATTTTGTAAGGATATTAAACGTTAAAGAATAAACATATCTATATAGGTATATTTTGAGCATTTTTACTGTATGATAGTAATCATATTTACATTCTGGTATACAATTACAGAATGTCATAATTAATTTGCAGATATTGCATAATCTTAAGCTACGGTTCATCTATTGCGTTTAGACAAAACTTCTAGCCACTACGTGTTACAAGTATTACTTTTCTATGATGTGACAGAACATATTTATAAAAAATAGTTTCTGGCGCAGATATTAATATGTCATAATAACATTTTAAAGTAATTAGTGGTAACTTTTTCAGGAGATATAGTAATCTAAGGTAAGTATAAGCAGATGACCTGGGTTTTATGAACTCAAATCTTAAGCGTTTTTTGTGCCTTACCATTGGTATCTATGAAACCATAAAATATACAGGATGGCTCAAATTAGAAAAAAGTTGCACCTTTTTACAACCAATACGATAAAAACAAAGAGATCCAAGATATCTGCTGCTATGGCTGAAATGTGAAAAAACTGAAAACTAGCAATTTCTGAAAATGCCATCCAGCGCCACCATTCTACAACAGAAAACTTGGCACAGGGGCATAAGAATATACGAGAAATCCAATTTCGTCGATAGAAAATTTCTACGGCTACTAGTTTCGGTTATACAATATTCATCAATTATTTTTTTAATTTTTCTGGATTATTTTTTAAATAAAATAGTACTATTAAATATTAAATTGTTTGTAATTTGTTCCTCTATCTGTTACTACCAAGATACCAAAAGGAAAAAACTATTGAATGTTGCAAAACCGAATTCAGAATTTTCTTTCAACGAAATATATTCTTATCCCTCTGTACCAAATGTTAGTTCTTTCTGTTGCAAAATAATGTGTAAGTGGCATTTTCTAAAATCGCTGTCTTCAGTTTTTTCATAATATTTCAGCAATGACAACATATATCTTGGATCTGTTTAGGTTGAGCCATGAAAAGACGGAACTTTTGTCTAATTAACTGCAATGAATATTCATAGAAAAGTTATGTTAAAAAGCTGTAGATGTTCTTAGAATATTTCTGGACTGTACCTGAATAACATAAAAATAATACAGTTAGATTAATCCAGGAATGTCTAGATTTTTATTCTGCTGATATCCTGTAACTATTCCAGGAATATTTTCGATTATTCTATTAATATTTGTTACGATTATTCCCAGCTTATCTAAAAGTGTCCCACTTGCACTTTCTAAGAATATTCTTTTTGGCATATATATATTGACAGTATCTTTTAGGAGTATTCCAATATCCAAAAAAGATTATTCCTGTAATATTCTGTGAATATATAATGCTATCTGGGTTCATCTTATCAGTTTTTGGGATCGGTTGTATTATTCCAGTTTTCCATTCACTTGGCATTCTACTTGAATCAAGTGATACATTAATTATGTGAATTAAGGGTATAATACACAATATGGTAGAAGCAATTGTAGTATTTATAAGGATATACCATCATAACCAACTGATTTAAACTTGATTTTATGTAGCCCGTTTCTTACACAGTCTGGTTCAATCAACTGAAAATTAAAGTTTGGTATATCAAATTTTTCATTATATAGATCAATTATTATGTTTCTATTAATTTGAGGTTTTGTTATAGCATTTTTGAAATTACTGCTAATAATTTGAAGATCACTGAGATCTTGTGATAATTCCATGTTTGAAATGATAGTTTTTATTCCAAGACGTTTCGCTTCTAGCCATATATTTGTAGTGTTGTTTAGGTGTCTATTAAATTTATGGCCATAACATGCAACCCGCTCTCTATTTATTGCTTTTTTCACCTCTGTTCTTATTTATTTATAATAGATACGTGTTTCATTTGTTGGATTTTGAGTGCATTTTTTCCTAGCCTTTTCTCTTTGTTTCATTAGGCATTTAATATGAAAGGTTATTCATGGCAAGTTTTTATTTTTTTTTATTTTACTTGTTTTTAATGGAGCGTGTACATCAAATACACCTATGATCTTATCGTTGATTAAGTTTAACTTATTGTCTATATCTTTGTTCATATAAATATCACTCCAGTTAATCTCTGCAGCATCAGTATGAAACATTTCGATATCCATGTTTCTATAATTTCCATATGTTTTTACTGTATCTTGTGTTGTCTCTTTTTAGATTTATTGTACAACACACTAAGTTATGATCTCATTTTATGTCCGACATATCGATTTCAATTAATTCAAATTAATCCACACCTAAACCCAGACTATAAAAAAAAGTAAGGGAAGGAGATGGGAAGGACCCACTAAGCATGAAACATTACAGCATATCTGTGCAACGTTGCATACAGCTGAATTTGAGTTGAATTACGATACATAATTAATGAAAGTTGTGAAATGCTTTTAACAATGTTTCATAATATAATATTATTTAAAAATGTTCAGGGTAAATTAATTCTACAACATTTCTGCAACGTTATAATTGTCCAGTCGATATACCATTACTTTTGCTCAAATTACAACAATGTCTATACTTTCATTATTGATATAAGGTTGACAGAGGCATGCTTTCACAATATTATCGTCTCATAGTTGTAACAATTTCGTAAACAGTTTCACAGTGAATTGTTACATTAGTAATGAAGTATAGTAATTGCTGCAACATCAACTATAACGTACCCACTAAGCTCTAATGCAAATTCAATTAAAATATTTTACACAATTTTTTGTTATCATAAATATCTGACAATTTCGTAATGTAAGTATCATTATTGCTTTCAAATATTATATAGAATGTTTTAGAATATATATAACTTATCGATTATCATCCAAAAAAAGATACAACATACAATTAAGATAAAACTATATCCATAATTTACTGAATGTGTTAATATTTATGTTATTATTTTGACCATAACAAGAAGCATTATTATTATTATTTTATATGTTAGCTTAAATATCGCCAATCGGAACGCAGTATTTTTGAAATGCTTATATATGAAGGACCCCATACATTTCGGATATTTTCCACCGATTTATCGGCGCGGATCGACCCGTACGGATAAAATTGACAATATATGGTGGACACTCCGTCCAGTTTTATCAGCAGATGAAATCTATCAATGCTAAATTTTATCGGTATTCTTTAAAATTGTGGAATATGCGTTTTTTACAAAAATAACGAAACAATTCAGTTAATTATATGTATACTAATAGCCGACAGATGGCGCCACTTATATCTCACTGATACTGTGTAATCGAATTTTGGTAAGATATCTACAAGATTTGGATCTCGGCACAGAATATATAGCTAACGCAATAGAAGGCTCGTCAAGTAGTGTTTAAATGTAGTCGCCGAAAAGAAGCCGGTTCCAAAAGCCAGCTTCATTCAAACTGCGCATGTACAGTAGAAAGAGTAAGTTTAGCTATTAGCTCGTAGGTCGCGCCACAGACGAGTCGATTTTAGCGCCCAATTCAGAAAGCGTTGCCAAATATAAATTTTACGGAAGTTATTAGAATATTTAGCTATAAATATTATTTATAGCTAAATAATAAAAAGTATTAAATAACAATAATAATTATGTATTCTTACACATCAGTGACAACTGACGTTTTTATAATTTACAGTAATTGTAATTAAAAATAACACACATATGTAAATAAATAGGCACTTATTTAAGATAAGATAATTTGAGAAAACGTAAATATTTCTAATTTTATTAATTGATTAATAATATGACATGATTTTTCTTTCTGTATAGATCCAGAATTATACCTTGTTTGTATAACTTCAATAATTACAAGTGACATTTTTATAATCGAAGCAAATATTAAAACGACGAAAAAAAGCTTATGCATACATACGTAATACATACATATATACATATACATGTCCAAAAAAATTTCTTATGCCCTTATCTCAGAAACTGTGATACGGAAAAAGTTTAAATAAATAATCTTTGAGGATTTCTTTAAATTTATATGCGTTGAATTAAATATGTGTTCTGAATAGACAGATAAAATTATATTTTCACAAAAAATACAAATTACATTCCTCTGGTGTTTTCAGTATCATATAGATTATAGATAGTTAGAATGTTTATAATTATTATTGATTGTATACGAAAGGTAGGTATATTTTACTACAATGATAATGTGACGCGGTTTAAGACATTTATTGTAGACGAATGGCTAAAAGAGAAAGACGTTTGAGGTTCGTTTTAGCCGAGCGGCGGCCGCTCGTCTATCTTTGTCTTAAGATATGGCCAAGGCGTGCATTCAACTGTTTTTATAGAATTTTTTACACACAGTGGCAGATCTTTTTATGTCAGTTTGTTTTGCTACTGTTTATGTGTGCTTGTTAAGTTGCTATTTCAATTATTATTATTATTAAATACGAGTATATTAGAATAATGGTTGGAAATATGTGCCAATATTTTAATTGTGGTGAAACTCGAAAATCGGGAGTTCGAATGTTTCGGTTTCCACATAAAAAATAAAGATTTATGTAATAAATGGTTTATACAAAAAAACCGTTAATATAATTTTTTTGATCCATAATTTAATTTTTGCAAACAATACAATTTAAGAATGTAAGATTGTATAATACATAACATTGTTATACTTATAAACGGTATGATACAACAATAGTTTCCCTTTGTCTTTATCCTAGGAGACACAAAATATATGATTTAAAAAATAATTCTCTAAAAAATTGACAAATATAAATTTTAAAATTGACTTGCTACTAAAACTTCAAATTAATTCAATTCAATTTAAGATAATTTAATATTGTATAGGAATTAGTCAATATTTCATTCAAATTAAGTATAAAGTTGAGAGCACTGATTTAATTTTGATTTTTTTTTCTCTAAAACTAAATTTACCGCACAAAGTAAGAGAGTAAGAAAATGTTTATCTAATAATTACCTAAATTACACACAGCTAAGAGAGAAAATCATCTATCCAATTTTTTAAATAGCAATATAGCCACCAATTTTTATTATGACTGATCCAAAATAAGAATATAGCTTACGTTCACTTTTGTAGCAGGTACCTACCTATATCTATACACGTATTCAAGAGATAAATTCATAAAAAAATTATGGAAAATATACATAAAAGTTCACCAATTGTTTACAATTGATTTCGGTGTATCCAAAGAGGTTGGAAGGTTATTTTTATTTTTGCATTTTGATAAATATTTTATTTATTTATTACTACGATTTTATGTGATGTGGTAATTTGATTTGATTTATTGTAATATTTACCACTTTTTTATTTTATTTATGATTTATTTTATCCTGTTACCATTTATTTATTTATTAAAATGTTTGTTTTTGTTTTGATTTGTTTATGTGTTTATTTATTCATAATACAGTTTGAACTACAAAAAATTTCGAAATCGATAGTATATAGAAAGAGGATACATACTAATTTTACCACATTTCACTGATTTTTGTATTGTCTCTAAAATATATAATAAATCAGTATCTGTATAGAAGTTATTTTTTTTATGATTTCTATTTTTTTTGTCGACAACAAAGTGCGATATGAGTCTTTCAAACAACAGGAAAGTTTCATTTTAAGATGCTTAATCCGAAGAAATATTAAATTAAAAAAAACGCAGTGTTGTCCCAGAACGCACCTTAACCGAAATTATTGAAAAACTTCATAAGAGGGTTCAACATGCGAACATAGCTCAAACTTTTTCAGTTCATTTTATCGACAATAAACGAGAGTACTTTTTTTGTTGAAGCTACCCAGATTTATTATTTTAAAGTCTTTATCATACAGGTGTTAAAAATTTAGGCAGTAAGTTGTAAAGTTTAGCACATCCCTGGTAAACTAAAAAAGCTAAATATGTTTCAATGACACTATTTTATGAGCTCCTTACTAGGTTCATCACATTAAATTTTTATTAAATTTTTTTATTAAATTATATTAAGTAGGTACTTTAAAAGTTATTAAATAAATACGATTACCAGCTACATTTTTCAGACACATATCTCCGTAGGGAGAGGTAGGAAAAATTTTTTATACAAACTTATCATCTTAGTTTTTCATGTCTATCTGCACCCGAGAGATTTCCCACATTTTCCTGGACGAGTGCCTGGCGAGTACAAATATTCCGTCACAAACATCCAAACATCGCAAACGCAAATGCTTCTAGTTGCGGGTAGTTGACATGTCTAGCACTGGCTTAATTGGTGCTTGGTGAAACGAATGATTTAGACTTTATTTTAGATGTATTAAGTGAAATGGATGATTTAGACTTTATTTTAGATGTATTAACTGTTTCATTAATTTGAGCTTTGACAAGCCATGTGAAATTTTTAACATTTATTGTTCGATAATATATTTTGCTTATATTATTTAGAATTCGTCTTCAATTTTCTTTCATTCAGCTGCCTTTAATATATTCAATAAACCTTTCTCTGCTGGTTTTTTCAATTTTATATTTCAATAAATAAAAGGCATTTCCGCAAATTAAACATGATTAAACATATTTAAAAAATAATGAACATAAAAAACTCCTTTTTGTTTTATATAAAAAATTACCTGTTTACAATTCTTATTTATGAAAACATATTCTGTATCGCAAGTATAAGCTTATTCACACGTCGCACATACATAAAATTCAATTTAATTTCTTGAAAACCGTAGCACATATCAAAGTAAACTTAAAAAAAACATTTTTAAAATTTTGCCTACATTTGCCTCGGTATAGCATAGATCAATTTTCAATAATTAATATAGTCGCATATTAACATTTTTAATGCATAAATTTATTGCTACGACTTTGAAACTAATTTTTTCGAAAAGGCTTTTAAGTTATCAAAAATTGGTGTGTACCATTAGAAGCGCTATAGTTTTTTTTATATGGGTTGTGAAAAAATCATGAACATTATTAAAATCGCTGTTTTACAACTGCGATGTAATAAAAAACATAATTGTCAAATAAAATTCAAGCATCAATAACTTGATTTTAAGTCGGCCGTACTTAAAAAAGTTGTAGAAGTCTATATTAAATTATGGTAAACATTCCATTTAGTTATAGCTTTAAAAAATGAACCACAAATAAGCCAGTTAGCGGGGCGATTTTACTCCACTATTAAAATTCATAAACGCAACGCACTTTATAAAGACGGCAAGATATGGCAACAGAGGCAGCGGTCGTCAAGGAAACGAACGCGCTAGGGTGCTTCTTTCGAAGAGCGCATATTTCTAAGTTTTAAAATTTTAACAAATACGTATCGTTGCGCCATCTGTCGACAACCTCAGTACCTATTCCCTAATATGTCCCCACGAGGTTCTGTTGCGTAGCTATATTTTCTGTGGTCTCGGCAATTAGCACCACGGACGGGCAAGGGAATAATAGATCAGTAATTTATGCTTGGTCACAAAATCCCGAAGAAGTATTGTATTTTACGGTTTACGGTATACATTGTAATTTAAAATTTAAAAAAATATATTCAATGGTTACTCCATTCTTACTAGTGATGAGCTTAACGACGATTTTCGAGTCACCGGTATACCGATGACAGCGACCTACAAGTCGGTGCGACTTTTAACGGTGACCTAAGTCAGCGCTGGACCTAGGGGAGCTGGCGCCCGGGGCAAATTTCCAAATGTGCGCCCCCCCCCCCCAATCAATTCCTCATCAAGAAAAAGCGCGTCAAAATCGTCGGGAACAAGATCGGCCAAGTCAAATTCTTCTCGGGAGTCATCCATTGCCACGAGATGAAAAGCAAGTAGACATAGAAAATATAGTACTGACACTATATTTTCTATGGCAAGTAGATTTGTCTCGGAGCTCCTTCATTGAGTTGAAGAGAGCCGAGAGCGCCACACACCGGATAACGTTGACAATTTCGGCACTTGTTTTCATCGAGAAAGAGCGCGTTTTCTTGCACGTAATGAACGGGCCCTGATGCAGACTGAAACTCTAAAAAATCTTTAAGCGTGGGTTTATGTGCTAACGCGCCCCCGCTGGCTTGCGCCCCTAGCCGGGGTCCTGCTTGCCAGCCCCTAGGTCCGGCGCTGACCTAAGTCGCTGTTTAAAATCGGGATCAGCGACTTAAGGCACTTCAGAGCCATAGGTCGCTGGCTAACCAGTAGCCCCACGCGATCGCCGAGGTAAATTGGCGACTGCTATTCGTTTGCCCGTTTGCTGACTCGAGCAGGTAGTTTGCAACGGGTAGGATGCATGATAGGCAGATTATTTCTAAATGTTAATGAAAATTTAAAATAGAAAATGTCTTGTTTTTTTTAATGGCAGAATAATTGTTTTTATACCCACATCTATAGTATTTTATTCCATATTATTTATTCATATTTATTAATATTTTTTTTATATATGTAAACCATATTAAGTACGTATATTGTTATTATTTTGTTATAACATGTAAATCCCATTTAAAAGGATTGTTAATTTCGTATTTGTTTTGTTTACCGAATGTTTGTTAATTTTTTACTTTTTATTTTCCTGTTGACTGTTATGCAAATACCAAATAAATATATGTTTTGTATGTATGTAATTTTTAATTATCTGGAATTATTTTATATTTTACGCTCATTTTACGTCCGTCGTGTAAGCGAGCGCCTTCATCGTACATCGTATACCGGTGAGTGCTTAGTGGTCGCTGGTCACTGCTAGGCAATAGGCATTCGCTGCTCTGCGATACGATACAAACAGCGACCAAAGTACCGGTGACTTTCCATAGCAGGTAAGTGGTGGTCGCAGCGACCGAGCAAGTCGCGGTGACTTGTCACCGGTATCAAAATATCCTCCATTACTAATTCCTAACAACATTACAAATGCAGTGTCTAGAATGTTATAAAAGAACATTGTACTGCGACTTGTGTGAAATAATGTAACAACATTGCACATTAGGGATGCGCGATGTTTCTAAAACATCGATGTTGACATCATTTGATACATCGAAATTAAAACATCGATGTTTTTTATAAAAGTGTAATACCTATTGAGTCAATTCAAAATAATGAAAATATATTTTAAAAATAAATATGAAATATTTATTCTTATTCAAATATATCAAAGTATAAAAAATAAAATAATATTAAAGTAACGATTTAAAACACAAAAACAATATAAAAAATATATTAAACAATAAAATAAAATAATCTTTAAAACAGAATTATAACCTATTCATTAAAAAATATATGTTGTGGGCAATTTTGAAGAAATAATAATTTTGACAAGCGTTTTTCTTTAAGTCTATTTCGTTGTTGGGTTAACACTAGCCCTGCCTTTGAAAAAAGTCTTTCAGAGGGAACGGACGTCGCTACCATGCTAAGATATTTTGGTGCAATCTTGGATAAAGTAGGAAATATATATTTCATGTCTCTCCAGAGCTCCAATGGATTTTCTGTAAATTTTCTGGGTGGGCACTGAAGATACTGAGTGATCTCTGCAGAAACTTTGGTTTTTTCTTCTTCACGATGAGAGACATAAGAGGTAGCACCACTAACATTTTCTACTATCTTGTGATGTTCGCTCCAAAGGTCGAATTTTTCATCTTCTAAAAAGTATTAATATATTAATAAATGTTACTCTATATTAATATTACAAACTTACCTCGAACTTCCGGAACATTTATATCGTCCGAATCTAATTCTAGAGCCGACATCATTAAATTTTGTAATCGGGTCATAGTTTTAGAGCAAGCTAATGCATTTTGAAAATGAAGTTTTTTAAATCGTGGATCCAAAATCGTAGGTAGAGCCATTAAATACACGTCTTCAATGTGACCAAACCTACGCTTCAGTTCTGAATGTAATTCATCTTTCAATTTCGAACCTATTTCCGACTGACTTTTACTTGATGATATTTTTTTGGCAAGACAGTGCATCATAGGTATAATTTTACTAGAAGTCACATAACTGTCTCCACATAACTCCTTGGTGGCGGCTTCAACGGGCAGTAGCAATTCGACAACTTCTTCTATTTGTTGTATTTCCAAAGCTGTAATCATTGGTGGAGCAGTAACATGTCTATTAACTATTTCGTTTATGCATGCTCGTAGCTTAAGGAATAGTTCAAACATATAGTACATAGAGTTCCAGCGTGTTGGAACTTCCTGTATTAATTTATGAGATGTTAGTTTTCTACACTTTGTTTGAACCATGTTACAATACGTTTCACCTTATTTACAAGGCTACTTAAATTTGGAACGTTCTCCACAGACCTTTCAACTACTAAATTTAAAGTATGTGCACAGCAGGGTATATGCACATTTTTACCGAAAGCAATTTCTACCGCCTTCACAATATTTGCTTCGCTGTCTGTTACAACTGCAGTTATATTCTCCTTTTGTATATCTCATAAATTACAGGTTTCAGTTAACTTTTGCGCTAGATAATCTGCTGTGTGTCGTTCTTCGAGATCATATACACCCAAGGTAACTGAACAAATTTTTACCCCATCTGCAAAGTGAGTGGTGACACCCAAAAAACTACGAGTTTGCATCGTATCACTCCAAACATCGGTGGTTATAGTTACATCTTTTATTGCTAATTTTGCTTTTATTTTAATGGCTGCTAATTCATATTTAGCATCTAACTTGCGGGTAAATGTATCTCTGCTTGGCAGCTTATACTGCGGACTTCATGTTTTGATTAAGTGACGAAAACCTTCATTTCCCACTATTTGAAATGGCTGCATATCCTTGCAGATCATAAATAAAATAGCATCAGTTATCGCGTCAAATTTTTTACCTCCCTCAGCATAAGACACAATGTTCAAAAAACTTTGTTTGATGTTTGCTTGATATGATGAGGTCCTACTACTTCTACTTGTCATAGATTGGTTTTCGTCGTCATCATCGTGTTTTTGTGTTGACGTCGATGTCGATGGACCGGATGGACATCTTCGTTTTCGGTAACTTCGGCGAGGTGGGCCTGATCCTGATCTGGTTCTTTATTTTTTTTCCAGTCCCTGTCCTGTTTTTAATTCATAGGCTTTATCTGGTTTTCGAATTAACATTTTATGTAGCCGAACAATATGACCCATTCAATTAGTCGTATTTCCCGAGGTTTTAAGTTTTTTGTTGCAGTAACGGCAAATTGCAGTACCATTATTTTTTGAAAAATGTTTCCATACATCACTCGTTATAGGTGCCATTATATATATATATATGAATAATATGAATAATCCCTTAATATTTTTAAAATAAATATTCATATTATAATATTTCACAAATATTCTTATACGATATACAAGGAATATTCGAAATGATTATTCGTTATTCAGTATTCTAAGAATATTCTGTAAATAAATCTTTTGGATTAAACAACAAACATATACCTACTTTTATTGAACTATAATATACTTATAGTTGACGATGAGATTATGTGTAATGCTAAAACAATTGAAACTATCGTCATATATTTATCATTCGATTTCAGATTATCACTTTATATCTCGAATTCTGTCAATAACGCAGTATACAATAATTATTTTAATTACAAATTTTCAAATCCTACTAAAATATGTGTGGTTATCGAGAGAGAAATCATTGCCTACTTCAATATTTTTGGTGGGCTTTTTGGCTTATTATTTGACAAGAGTAAAAGTAACACAAGGTTTTGTTTTCTTTTGCCTTTTTTTGTTAATTGAATTTTAAACAATGGAAAACTGTCACGTTTCGACAGAATTCAATATTACGCCTCAAAACGTCACGTCACGTGGGACGTAACTAGCAAATCGCAAGCGAGCAGGCTGAAATTATGTCAAATGTCAATTGTGCTGACGAAGAAGTTGTTTTTATTTAGTGGATAAATATTCATCAATATGTTGTATATAAATTAAAAATGTAAAGTATAAACATTTCTAACATTTTTGTATCTGCATACTTGTTTCAGAAATCAGTTTTCTAATTCTGTTTATATTTAAATGATTAAACATGCCTAAATTTCCAAGGGCAAATCGCAGCACAAGGTTTAGGTATTGTAAAATGAGGTAACTGGTGTTTTAAATTAACAAACCTTATTAGTGGATAAATTAAGTATATTTTTTCCATCAAAATTCACGAAGATATTTTATTGTATTAAAAAACAATACTATTGGTAAGTTTTTTCAGAAAATACAAAAAATAAAATGAAGTTTAAAAATTTGTAGATTAATGTTATTTTTCTTTAATATTTCAGATATCAGTTGAAGATGAAGATTTACAAAAATCTATAATATTTAATAAGGATAGTAAACGTTAAAGAATAAACATATATCTATATATATTTTGAGCATTTTTACCGTATGTTAGCATATTTACATTCTGATATACAATTACAGAATGTCATAATTAATTTGCAGATATTGCATAATCTTAAGCTAAGGTTCATCTATTGCTTAGACAAAATGTCTAGTCAATTTTTCAGGAGATATTGTAATCTAAGGTAAGTATAAGCAGAAAACCTGGGTTTTATAAACTAAAATCTGAAGCTCTTGTATACAGTGTGGTCCGTTTTAGTGCCTTGCCATTGGCATCTAGAAAACCATAAAACATACAGGATGGCTCAAATTAGATAAAGTTGCACCTTTTTACGACCAATAAGATAAAACAAACAGATCCAAGATATCTGCTGCTATTGCTGAAATATTGTGAAAAAACTGAAAACTAGCAATTTCAAAAAATGCCATCTAGCGCCACCATTCCACAACAGAAAGAGCTGAAACTTGACACAGAGGCATAAGAATATCCGAGAAATCCAATTTCGTCGATAGAAAATTTATACGGCCACTAGAGTTTCGGTTATACAATATTCATCAATTATTTTTTTAAATTTTCTGGGTTATTTTTTAAATAAAATAGTACTATTAAATATTAAATTGTTTGTAATTTTTGTCTCTATCTGTTACTACCAAGATCCAATATGACGCCCAAAAGGAAAAAAACAATTGAATGTTGCAGAACCGAATCCAGTGTTCGTCGGAATTTTCTTTCAATGAAATATATTCTTATCCCTCTGTACCAAATGTTAGTTCTTTCGGTTGCGAAATAATGACACTAAGTGACTAAAATCGATCCGATGGATGTCCAGTATTGTACATATTCTGTTATAATTTGAATTTGCCGCTAAAATTCGTGCAGCGCATGTGTATTGAAAAAAATGGATCCAGAATCCAGATGTAATGCTAACCTCTAAGGTTTAAACATCCTGTTTTGTTCTCCTTGGTGACACTGATAAAGAGATAAATGTTGATGAGTAAACCCTATAGAAGAATAAATTAGGAAACCGAAGCAATATAAATCACATTTCAAGTAAGTAAATTTGTATTTTCTACTTTTAGTCTATTTATAAACAATTTAATTATTTGTTGGCTAGGTTAAATTCATAACATCTTTATGTAGATAATTATGTCACAGTATAATTATGTACCAACAACCGACAACGGTCGTTTTCGTTTTTAGAAAAAGAAGTTTTCATTTTCACTCTAGTTGTTGAGTTTCTCGTCTTTAGCGTTTTTAGAAAAAGAAGGTTTCATTTTCACTCTAGTTGTTGATTTCTCGTCTTTAGCTATTCTAGGTTAAGTTGAGTAATGTAATTATATATGGTCTTGTTCTTGTTACGTGTTATATAGTTGTTTTATTTGTATCTCTTAATTATATATGCATTTGTTATTCATGTAATAAATAGAAAAACAATAAATACATATTATCACAAAGTATTTCTATAATTCCAATGCACACCTCCACTAAATGTCCAAAACAGGACATCCAAGGGTAGCACAAATTTGGTATAGAGTCGGACATCTGTGGCTTCGAAAGTGGTACAGTAGTGGACGTCCCTTGGTTGCACGAAGTTGTGACATTTGTGCGTCCGTAGGACTTCCAATGGACGTCCATCGAACAATAAACGGACGTCCAGTGGATGTCCAGACTTCCGACTTTGGACATCCTTTGGATGTTCATAGGACGTCCTTGTGCTATTAGGGTTGTAAAACTTATTTCATAACCACTGTTTCTTTAGTATAGATGAGTTTATTTCTTATATACGTATGTATTGGTCGGAAATGTACTTTAATGTAGGTATTTATTATTATTATTATTATTGTTGTTGTTTTTATTGTTATTGTTACTGTTACTGGTACTGTTACTGTTACTCTTACTGTTACTGTTACTGTCATTGTCATTGCCATTGTCATTGTCATTGCCATTGCCATTGCCATAGCCACAGCCATCGCCACCGCCATCTTATTGTATCTCGAACCGAATCATTAACAATCATTTTGAAGTCCTAAAATACACTTTCTCTCAATAATTACACCATAAAACAACATCCCTGGCTATTAAAAGCTTTATAATCATTAGCGGAAGGCAGTGGCGGCTGGTGAAATTTCATGTATATCATATCTTAATAACCAGACATGGGACCCAAACCAAACTTTAGCATATATGTACTGTGGCTATATAAAGAACTTCAATAGAAGGAGAACGATTTTGCAGTTTGCGAAAAAAAGTTTAAAAAAACGTGGGCCTCATCTAAGATTTCCAAATTGGCTTGTTTAAATTTCGAGGAACATTTTTTTTCATAAACTAGACATAATTCTACCGATAGGTTTCAGATTTTATTAAAAAATTTTAATTTTTGTTAAAGTTACAGCAATTAGAAAATTAATATTGTATTTGTGATACATTTTAAAAATTTCAAAATGCTATAAATTCTACAAATATAGTTATTTTTTATAAAACTTGAAACCTATCCGTAAAATTACATCTAGTTTATGGAAAAAAATTGTGACGTTCCCAAATGATTACCTACTCAAAATACTGATAAATTACCTTGATCGGATAAGTAGTACTAGCGGCTTGCCAGCTGCAGTGGAGACGGGCTGGGTAAAATAGAATTTAATTTGGAGCGCCACTTGGTTTACGCTGATACCACACACTATAGTTTAAACCAAGAAAACTAAGGTATAAATATTCTTTATTAGTTTTCGTTTTCTTTTTTTTTTAGGTAGGTAAGTCGTTAGTTGAAAATCAAATTAATTTATATATTCTAAAATATATTACTTTATTTGCCAAACATCTAATAGATCGTATAGAAAATTTATGCGCTAGACAATTCGGCCAATTGTTATACGATGAGGGAAAAAAAAGGTAAGTATGTATAAGTATAAGTTCGAATAATTATTAAATAATAAATTTTAAATTGTAGTTTTTACCGAACGTGTATACACGCGCAGTTCACACAAGCGATAATATATAGAATAGATATATGGATGTATATTTGGCAAATGACAATTAAAAAAAAGTGTGCCGAAGAGTGTAAAAAAAACCCTAAAAGTAGGTTACGTCGGATTAACCCATGTTCTCAGAAGTACAAAAAAAAACTAAAATGATCTGATATTACGACGATAAAAAAAAATAATTTAGCAACGATCAAGTTAAAAAAAAATTGTTACATTCAATTAAAGTACGAATAGAAAAATTGAGGTCCTAAATTGTGTCAACTAGTTTATATATCTACCATAACTTAAATTCTAGAAATTAAATTAAAAATCGATACTAATGTGAAAATTACACACCTTAAAGAAATTACATGAGGCAATATTATAAATCAGCAGCAAAAAAAATATGTTCATACCTCACAACGTCTGGAGGGTTTTCTTCCAACGGCTTTTAGACAGACTTGTAGATGTATAAGGTGGCAGGTTAAAATAGTAGGTGATTTTCGTGGTGTGGAAAGGCGTTAATTCTCCCGCCGAAGCGGCCAGGAGGCTCCCAGAACTTACAAAGACACATAGTTCCACCTACTAGCGAGAATCCGACTTAATAAAAGATTCACAGACAACTATACCAAGATCATTGGATTTAATCCTTGAGTATTTACACCAAGAGAGTTAATCCTTAATAAAGACCTAAATAGTTATCATAATTCCTGTTAGATGTCGTACTGTGTAACAATACGCATTTATTCAAACGAAGAAAATAAAGCGCTACTATTTTAATCCGCAAAAAACTGTGAAGGCGTTTCGAGGGCGTGGCCGCGTGACCCTTTTTCATATACCTGCCTAAATAATAAGATTGTGGCAATATATTTATATTCAAACCACAGATAAAGTTTGAAACATAAGCAGTTTATTTTATTGCGTTAGAGAAGTAAGAATATGAACTGTAAATTAATTAAAAAAAAAAAACAGAAAAATAAGATTGTTAAGAGTTTTCAGCGATATGCCAAAATTTACATTTTCTGTTTTATTTCCTTTAAACATATTAAGATAATTCAAATGAATTCGATATACCTACTTCTATAAAGAGACATATATATAGAACTGCAGATTATCGTGTTACTGCATAAGATGCATTATTATTTTGCGAAAAATTCATTAGTAAAAATTCTAAAACACCAAGTATCTTTTTTCAATGTTTCATCTAAGTATAATTTTGTGATGGTGTGAAATAAATATTATTTTGCAGTCTTTTTGAAGAGTAATTTTTAAATTAAAATTAAATTTAAATTAATTTAAAAATACAAATAATTTAACATTTGCGCATGCAAATTTAAAAAAATTTACATGCGCTAATGTTTTTAGTAAAAATAGTTTGTGAACTTTACAGGCCCCATCAGAAAAGAATGTGTTTCAAAATTTATTATTGTAAGTATTATATAAGGTGAACCATTAATGATGTGCCAGAGTAGGAATGACAGTTTTGGAGCAAAATATGAAGATATAGCTAAATATGCCTTACTAAAATGTTGCTGTGGAAAAAGATACTAGGATCGCTCAACCGATTGTCAACAAATTTGGTAGGGAAACATATTTTAAGAAAAGCAATCATAATTTATGTAGTAGGTACCTATTAAAACAGATAGACCATTGCCAGATGATGACAATTTCTATCTTATTTTTTGTTAACGAAATTCCTACCGTTTTCCAGAAAACTGATCTAAAACAACCAAATGTATTTTTCGACGTGAGGAAATCTCTTAGGAGCATTAAAAAATTGCCATATTGAAAATTTTCTGTAATTAGCTGTAATAATTAGTTTAATTAATTAAGACATGTAGAAGTAGAGAGAGTTTGCTCAAGGGCTATGTGGTTTTTACTGCTCTGTTGTTATTTTTGTCCATAAAAGTAAATATGTAGATAATTTATTTTTCAAATATGAGTTTTTTTCCGAAGTTACTCTGGACACTTAAAAAAAAGTAAACGACTCATTGATACCTACATATTTTTTTGAATTAAATTTCAATCAGTTGAGAGATACTTGCGTTAATACAAAAAAAGAAAACACAAATAAAAATATTTCAACTTTGACACCTTGTATCTTTTTCCACAGAAATATTTTACGAAGATATATTTAGCTATATCTTCATATTTCCTCCCAATGATGTTACTCCTCTTCTATGTCCTCTTATTAATGGCCCACCCTGTATATTTTTATCGACACGTATTGAATGACTTCTTCACTTGAATTTACCAAAGCTGGAGGAGTATGATAAAAGTGTTATCTGGCGGTTAATATATTTTAAGCTTTAACTTTCATTGATACGCGAAAGTGAATATGAACTCGATAACTGCACTTCTGTATTTTTTTTTATTAAAAATCGTGATGAAATTACTATAATTACTTATCAGAATTCAAAATCTATCATTATAGTCGATTTTCGCCTTGCGCGGAAAAGTTTTATTCCTGGAATGTTTCATCTAGTTTTATTACATTTTAAAAATTAACATTTATTTCCTGCCCGCTTCCTCATGACTAACATATTCACTTAATAATAAAATAAACAGTAATCCTATCGAATGTCATTAAAGTTATGAATTTTAAGTACATACAAGCTTTTGAAATAACAATGACACTCTCTCAAAACAGTTTTTGAACTTTTCGAAGTTCTGAGTAGAAACTCATTAAATTTATATTAGTAAGTGAAACAACTAATTATTAATGTTAAAAGTTGAAAGTAGATTTCATTACAAATAAGTCAGCAGTTCAAAAGAAATAGCAAAATTGAATTTAAAGAGTGTCAATATTATTGCAAACGATTGTACATAACATAATATGTATGAACCAATCATCTTCGATGGGAGGAGCTTTCAAAATTATATATCCAAATTCATGTCATTTTAGTACCTAATATTGCGCCATCTATTAGCAAATAGCCCAAGCGTAAACGTTCTTTTTGAGTTCGTTTCCCATTACGCGAGAGTTGGTTTCCCATTCAGGCCAACAAAGTCTCCCATTAGATTGACTAGTCTTAGTGTATATAGTCAAGGATTTAATTTGATAAGCAAATAAACACTTTCAATAGATGTACAAAGAGGGCGATGAAAAATGACTTCGGAATAATTAACAATAATAAATATTTACCTAAAAATGAATTAATTAGCGAGCTAACGACTAATCTAAGATGAGTAAATACTAATTAATTCTAGGAGAACACTCAAAATTGACACAATAAAATGAGGTAATTGTTGAGAATTAACGAAAATATAACCTAATAAATCTGTGTTTTGTTTACAAATTAATTGTTTATTTCTTATTTTCCAGGTGTCTAAACGGATGGGAAAGAAAAGAAACGAATAAATTGTTGAACAGGTACATATTTCTAAACTATGCTAATGATTTCATTAATAAAATTAGGATGTGCTAAAATAATAATTTTATTAATCTAAATTTTTATTTGTTTTAGATGCAGAAGACTTACGAAGATGAAGTTGTTGCTGAAGTAATGAGACTTGGAGTTAACTAAGTATAGTCAGTTATATTGTACTAAATTTATTTATTTAATAAAGGTTGTAGTGCGCCATTTAGAAGCCATTTTGAAAATTTGAGGTGAGTCCCATGTTCTTTTCAACTTTTTTTCGCAAACTGTAAAATCGTTCTTCTTCTACCAAAGTTATCTATACGGCCACAGCACAAATACCCTAAAGTTTGGCTTGGTTCCCATGTCTGTGTATTGAGATATGACATACCTGAAATCTCACCAGCCGCCACTGGCCGGAAGGTATTTGTAAACAAATTGGTGTCACCCCTATTTCCGATATTTTAAATTTTCCAGCGCCATCTAGTGGTTCCTGAATTTTATGAATTGCCTTGCCTTCAATTTTTTTCTATGGTTCAATGGTTCTATGCTCGTTACTAGAACATAACCTGAAATTTTGACATCAGTTTTAAATTTGCCTATGATTGTTTTGTATGCTTTTTTTAAAAAAAGAAAAGAAAATACTATAAGTGATAACAATTATTTTTGTGCCGACTAGGATATATTACATTCCAAGACTTTTTTTATAATTAGAGGTTGTTGCCTATAGGAACTACTACATTTGACACAAAACCCAGCTGTTTATTGTTATATACGCTTAAAAGAAAGAAAAAATGTCAGAGAACATAGAAATTAGAACGATTATTGGAAATAGAAATATTAATATAGTTTCAGATACACCTGTAACTGATCCTGCTTCTGGAGATAAGGTATATATTTTACATTAATTTCTATTGAATAAACATTTTTTTCTTAAGTAATTTTAGTTGGAAACGATATATGTAGTGCTGGTTTATCAATTGTTGATTAGTTTAACTGTTACTTTTAATAGTAGTGTGCAGTCATGGAAACGAACGAAATACTTCTTTTCCTGCTTTTATGAGTTAAAACAGTACCAGCCCTGTGTCATTAATCAGACCGTCTGTGTAGGAACTGCCAGTTCAAACGCATTGGAAGCCTTTGTGACTGGCCGATGACTTGCATCAACACTAAATTGGAAACAATATATTGTAGAGCTTTCTTTTAAGCTGGTTCAATTATCTTCTTGAAAAAAATTCTTGTTTGTGTATTTTAGGTGACCAAGAAGCACCTGTCGAGATTGCTTCATTCAGATTATCTTGTTTAATGAGTGGTATTTAGTGACAATATTTGCAGCATCGATGTGAGCGCTTCCTGATATAAATATCTCACCATATGCTACTGGTGATTTTCTACATCGGTAAAGTATAAAGTTAAATATGAATTTATATTTTTGGTTAATATAACTTTTATTTTAATAAAAAATAATTGCTACTTTACAGAAGCATAAGGCATTTAACCAACAATCGATAAACCAGCTCCTATACACCTATATTTTGAAGTATTTATGAAATATTAGTTTAGCATTACAATGATAAGGGTGATTCACAGGGTGTGTAAAAAAAACAAAGGAAGAAGCATAAAAAGTGTTGCAAGATACAGTGTTGAAGTTAAAAATATGTATAAAAAATTACATGCATTATGTATTGTAGTATTTATTTTATACTACCCTATCTATTTTGTTGTCTTTGTAAATGGAATGAACATTAATTTGGGTTAATATAATATATATACATGCCTAATTTTCATGTCAATTAAATTCAATATTTAGATGAAAATTTACAAATACAAATAATTGAGAGGTATACATATGGGACATTTCTGATTAGATTTTAGATTGTTTTATATCGGATTAAGAACTATGAATTTGCAAATATCTTTAAGCAAAAGGCGACTTACTGCTACTCCCAGTTAACAAGTGAGTTTATCAACAGGATTGTAAATTAAAAATATGACTGTACCATGAATCTGTTAACAAAGTTATGATAATTGAAATTGCATGTTCAATAGTTAAATAAAAAAGTGGGTTTAAGTTGAAGAACAGTAACGATTATGCAATAAGATTGTGTGTCTGTCATTCTAGAATACAAAAGCACTTCACAGGAAGATATCATTAAATGTTTATTCAAACTGTGTTTCAGTATTTATCAATAGAAAGTTAAATAATGTGAAGAAAAAGTTTGACATTTTCGATCCATTAATTTGACATCTATTGTTATCCATGAACATTTTTAATATTAGCTTTGTTTGAAGAGCTTGTTTTTATTTCAACTACATATCACATTTATAGCTGTATAACTTAGTAGCAGTTAGCATAATAAATAAAGAATATTTTTAAAAGTGCTTGAGATTTTTACAATCTGGCATAAAATACATAGATTACATGGGAATAGAATTTGTTGAATTAAAACAATCTGAGTCACCCTTCTCTCCCACTTTATGATGTCATATAAAGTAAGAATATGGGTGCAAAATGGCTTTTCTTTAGAAATAATTTATTCCCAGCCATTTTCGAAATATAGGTAACCCTTTTGATTTTGAAATATTGTAAGATTCCTCGTAAGATTAATTTGTATTTTTCGTAAAAGTCGTGAATGTGCCACGAAAACAGTTTTGGCCAGTTTATTAAGCACATTTGACACATAGAACAAACTATATTTTATTCTTGCATGGAAAAATATACCTACTTATCTTTAAAGTAAAACATTTCGCAAAAGTTACTATTTTAGCCCCAATTTGAGGTTGCCACTGCTACTAAACTCCAAAAGTCGCTACAATAGCAGAATTCTGCTACGACTGGCAACACTGCTGCACTGTGCAAAGTTCATATATATCTAGTTATTTACTGCTATTGTACAATTCTACAATTTAGTGCAGGCTCGCCATCTATGTGTAATAAGCTAAAGTTTAAGCCGCCACATAATGGCGGATGAATAAATTCTCATGATTTGAATCATTAACAAATAAGAAGTGTACAGCATGAATGAAGTGGTTCACTCCCCACTCCACACCTAAATTACTCTATCCAAATTGACAGTTTGATACACAGTGTCCAGTTTAAGTGTTATATGGATACGACCGATAGGTTTAATATAAACTTAATTATTTTATGGAATACTGATAGTAGTTTCACATGGATTTCCCCTGTTGTATTGTTGGTTAAGCTAATGTGTAGGATTATAATGCCTGACATTTTATTTATCATAACACCAGAATGGTAAAAAAGTAAATTTATTAAAGATAAAAATAATATAAATATTATATCAATAATTGTAACAAACTGATTACCAAAATTTACTAACAGATGAAGGAAATGCTACTGATTGGTATATGTGGTAAATATTTTTACATAAATGTTTCTGAAAACATGCAACTTTTTTTAGAATGTAAGTCACAAAACAATTTACAAGATTTATAAACTAAAAGCATAAAAAGGCACTTAGAGGACATTTGACGCTTTGATAGTGGCTCCTAAAAATCTTGGAGAATATATAATATCTTTAGAAAATATTTTTATATCTAATTTAAATCATTTTTGTGTCCACAATGGTGCATGATACAGTATGTGAAAAGAATTTTTTGAACAGACACATTTCCCATATGAATAAATGGTATTTCTATTTACTTCATACGTTTCAAGAAATTTATTTGTCAGAGGAATAAAAATATAATCATTTATTTAACTCATCGTTATCATCAGTCGTATCTACATTATGTAAAAATTAAACATTTCATTGAATAAATAATGTTGCTATTTATTTATGTACCTACAGTGTGGTAAGGAGAACCTACATATTGTTTTTATCTTCATTACTATTTAAGTCACAAAAAACTCTGGAAGAATAAAACTTGTACATTTAAATAACATTTTCATGTCACAAAGACAATGGGTCACTCAGCATTTTTAAAGCCTTTAAAATATTTTGAGAACATGGACTCGCGTAAACCACTGTATGACATTTCTCATTTCATGCCCGGTTGCACTCGTTACTGTTTTTAAAATACGAAGCTTACACGTCTTTGCTAGTTTCAGGACATACTTTTGAGGAGTTGGTTTCGTCTTCGGAGACTATACTTAAATATTATGTAAATTGGTGCAACACTAATGGCCTGATGTAAATTGGTGCAACACTAATGGCCTGATTGATACTTAATTTTAAGAAAACAAAGTGAATATACTTTCAGAATCATGTAGTAAATAAAGAACTAAATTTAACTTTTAATAATTCAAACTTAAAATCAACTGATTTCACAAAATTTCTTGGGATTGTTGTAGACAAAAATCTTACATAGTCAGCCCATATTGATTTGTTAAGTAAAAAACTTAATAAGGCGTATTATGCTATCTCTCGCATCAGAGATTCTTTGCCAATTTCTGCTGTTATTGTATACTACAGTCTTGTTTATAGTCACCTAAGTTATAATGTGGTGTTTTTTGGTAATGCTGTACAGAGCGAAAGAATATTTGTTAATCAAAAACGCATTATACGTAAAATGTTTATGGTTCCGAATGGGGGATCATATAAGCCTTATTTTATTAATTATAAATTGTTTACTTCTCCTTGTATATTTATATACAAAATATTGTTATACGCAAGAGAACATGCTAATAATTTAGCAAAAAGCAGTTCCTACCGTGACTTTCTTACTAGACAGAAAGCTGTTGTGCATTCCAGGGCACAAAACTACAAAATTTGAGAGATCTCCATTCTACATGGGAATAAAGCTTTAAAATCACCTAGCGCCGCACTATAAATTAATGACTGAAATAGTTTTTAAAACTAATGTAAAAAAAGTACTGCCTAAGAAAGCTTATTATACTATTAATGAGTATCTTGCAGACTCATTTGTGTAGTGTATTGTTTTTGTTTGTAATATTTGTTGTAATACTGACTTGTCCTATACATATTTATGTCCAAAGGATTATTAAAGATTATTATTATTAGTTAGGATTGCAGTTTTTATTTTAATTATGGAAAATTCAAATTCAAATTGAAGTTGTTATTACAGACACTAAAAGAAAGCAATCAAAATTTGGATATTGTATTGTACCCAAATGTCTCAGTACGAGAAAATGCTCAAATAAATTAGCAAAAAGCATGCGACATATTTCTTGAACCAAAAATAAGTAACTATGTGTTGTATAATTATATAAAATCAGTTCAATAATAATTTATAATGTTCATATGCTTTGGAGAATTTATTCTTGATTTAAAGTTTAAATTTTTAGATACATACACCGTATTAAGTAAGTACGTTAGTCTTTTTGATACCGAGAGTTTTGTTTTTGGAATAAAACAATTGTTTTTGAGTAGAAGATTTTTATTGCGAAGCGTTATTACTTACTACTAAAAATTTTAAGAAAAAAATGAAGAATAAACTGTTACAAGGTGCCTACTATAGCATTAATGAATATTTCTGTGATACAAATTTTTAACTTACTTTATTTTAATTTCATATTAATCTGTTTTATGTTGGTTTTAATAACCTCACTCTCATTAATTATCTTGTTTATTTTAATCTATAGTTTTAATGTACTTATAGCTACTAAGTTTTATACCTAGCGACATGTTAGTGGCTAAGTATTCTACAAATATATATATACACCAAAAATTGTACCTACTGCTCACATTCCATGTAATTTCTTGATGGTAATAAACTAAACTGAAACTGAAAAAATATAACTTAACTGAGCTTACAAAAAGATTCTACATATCTTATAACAAGGGAATTTGGATGAATTAACATTTTTATTATCTCAAATAGATATGGCAAAAGCTTAACGTTTATATTCTGTTTCTTAGAACACTTTGAAGTAAAAATATATAATATACAGGGGACATAACACCTCCCTCTTTAAAATGGTACATGGGGGCCCTGGGACACCATTGGGACATCATTGGTTGAATTGCCTCTGGACCTTGTAGTTTTTATGAATTTGGATATTTTCTCTTGGAAACAAATGTACGTTGTTATCAGACCCAGGACTATTAACGTGACGGCAAAGAGAGTCGAAAATATTTTGATCTTTTCTGGTAATGCTTCTATTGTAGTGACTGAAGACAGTGAATGGCTCGATTGGATAATTTTATTGATATCCTCGAAATGGACAGCTTTTAGATTGAGATCATGGGAAATGATACTTGACATATTAACTTGTTGTAGCGGTGGTAATAATGTGGGATTGGATGACAATAAGTATGGTTCATCGTCAATCCATAATTTACAATTTGGATCAATAATGATTAATGTGGGAGATTGCATTCGTTCTACTCCATTGGTATCACACTGGAAACGGATACTGGATTCTTTAAATGGTATAATTAGTAGTTGACTTGGGTTGACTTGATAGACAATTGGTTGAGTGACTTTTACTTCTGAAAATTGACAATTTCTGGGTTGTTGGCCATGGATTATTGTTGAAATACAGTCGTCCTGAATGGGTTGTAGTTTCTTATCACAAATGTAATAACCTTCGACTTGTGGGCATTCTTCATCTAAGTATTGCTGATTCTTCTCGCCAAGCATTATTATTGGTTTATAAGGAATAAGGAAAACATTGGCTTGTGAAATTGGGTAGATTTTATAAAGGAATATAGATGAAACCATATAGATTCTATATAGATGAAACTTTACGATTTGAAGAACATATTACATACATCAATAAACAGTTAAGCAAAACGTGCTTTGGGTTAAGAATCCTCTCAAAATATAGTAATATAAATATAACTAAAATTTTCTACTACTCAAGTTTCTATTCAAGAATTCGTTTTGCGATTATCATATGGGGTAATAACCATTATGCCAGAAGCACATTCAAAATACAAAAGAGAGCAATACGTATTATTAAAAAATTATCTCCCACAGATTCCTGCAGAGGACACTTTAAAAACCTAAATCTGCTCACACTTAGTGGCATACATATATATGAAAGCATTAAGTTCCTCTATAATAATAAAGACAATTTTCAAGCAGACATAATGCCTGGTCCGTATGATACAAGACACGGCCAACAATACAGTTATCCCATGCATAGACTATCTCTACCTGAAAGTAGCCCGTATTATACCTGTACAAAACTTTATAATCACCTCCCAAATAACTTAAAAAATAAAAATTCTACTACTACTACTACTACTACTACTACTACTACTACTACTACTACTACTACTACTACTACTACTACTACTACTACTACTACTACTACTACTACTACTACTACTACTACTACTACTACTACTACTACTACTACTACTACTACCACCACCACCACCACCACCAGATACTGTCCTATATGCTCTTGCAACCCTCAGGGCAACTTTCCTCTGCATACTGAGAATCCTGTTCCTAATTCTTTTCACCCTTAACCTTGCGGACCAAATTGGACAAGCATATAACATTATTGAATTACCCACTTCTGCCAGGAGTTTCCTCTTCTTTTCACCAGGGCCACCTATGTTTGGCATGATTCTGGCTAAGGCTGTCATTGCTCTCTCAGCCTGCCCGCAGCGACTCAGAATATGTGGTCCAAAACTCAGACTTTGGTCTATTATCAGACCCAAGTACTTAACTTGCGTCCCCACACTTATGTCGTAATCTCCCAGCCGGAATTGAATATTTCCCGGTCTTCTTCTTCCCGATAACACCATTGCCTCCGTTTTCTCTGGGACCAGAGTGAGGTGGTTATGTCTCATCCAAGAGTCAATTCTATATAGGAGATTATTCGTTCTGTCTCTAAGGTCAGGTAACTTCTTCTCCCTCACCACCAGTGCTACGTCATCCGCGTATGCAATGATGTTTTCTCCTAATCCCAATTCCATACTTAACAAATCATCATACAGAACGTTCCATAACGTGGGTCCCAAAATAGAGCCCTGTGGAACCCCCATGTATGTCTCCATAACCTGCTCTCTCCCCACCACCACTCTTCGATCACTCAGGTAAGCTGCAATCAATTTTACTAGATGTCCATTTACCCCTTTCCTCAGCAGAGCCGCAATTATCAAGTCCCACGCTGCCGAATTGAAGGCATTCTTCACGTCCAGCAAAACCACCGCACACCACTCTCCGTGACTTTGGGACTGCCTGATAGCTTCCATCATTTTCCCAATTGCCCCTATCGTAGATCTTCCCTGCCTAAAGCCAAATTGGTTCTCACTAAGCCCTCCATGGACCTCCAGTTCTAACTTCAATCTTGCTACGACTACATGTTCCATCAACTTGGCTAGCGCATCTATTAGGCATATTGGTCTGAAATCAGAACTGTTGTCTCCCGAACGTCCAGGCTTCTTGCATAAGATTAATGCACAGGTCTTCCAGTCTCTCGGAAAGCTAGCCCTTTCATATAAATCTCCGATTATGTCCCTGGTGTACTCTGCTTTTTCCTTGGCCAGCAGCATCACTAGTTCCGCTGGAATTCCATCAGGACCCGCCGCCTTCCCACTTTTCAGCTTATTTGCAGCGCACTTAATTTCATCGACAGTTATCGGTTCTACCACACCAGGATTGAATTGAAACCGTCGAGTACACCGGTCTTGAAATGGAAACAGCGCCCTCGCAATTTCTACCTGTTCACCTAGTGACCTGTCTATTCGCGGATATTTGATGCCCAGAGCGTTCTTAGCTATTTTGTATCCATCACCCCAGATATCCTGTTCAACACTCTCTATAATTTGTCTCCAGCATTTATCCTTTTCTTTTTTAACAAGGACCTTGAATTGCTTTTTGATATCTTTAAATTCTTGCTCCAGTACTGTGATCCTGGTCTCCGGTCCATGTCTACTTCTTTCCCTGGTTAATTTTCTTCTAATCTGAGTGAGTTTACTTCTGATCACCGAGAGTTCACAAGTCTACCAGTAAACCGCATTCGAGTTTCCATAAATCCAAGGTGTGGAAACCTTCTTGATATCCTTTAATCGCTGAGTACAATGCACATAATCCACGTTATCACAACTGAGTGCTAAAATCTCCTCAGTGGCCTTAACTAGGTCCAATTTCCCTGGCATGCGTTTGTGAGGACCCTCTCTCCTTTGCCCACAAAGCTCAAAATAAATATATTTATGAAGGCTTAATGACTCATCATCAAGTATCTGCCAATTCCTAATCAATCTGGCCATCTTCCTGGTTGATAGCGTGACATCTATATGTGACACAGAACTGCCTCTAACAAACGTAGGTTTCGTCCCACTGTTATGAATTACCAAGTCCAAACTCATGATAAACTCCACGAGCATCCTTCCTCGATTGTCTTCACGTGGGGCACCCCACATGGGGGACTTTGCATTTAGGTCACCTGCTATCAGTATGCAGTCATCTTTACTCTGCATGTCTCTGCCAAGATCGTGTAGAAAATTCTTATAACCTTCACAACTTATGTTAGGTGACACATAACAGGCGTACACATAGCCGACTTCGCTTACTGATACCCAAACAAAGCCTTTCCCACATCCCCATTTCGTGATTTGCATACCCTGCTTGCAACTAATAATTCCTACATCATTATTGGAATCCATGTACCAGCCTTTATTCTTAGCCATAGATTTATTTGGCTCTGACACCAGTATAATATCCGCCTCCTTGTCAACAGCCGACTGACTAAGTAAGTCTTGGGCCGCCCGCCGACGATCCACATTAATTTGAATCACTTTGAATTTGCCACATTAACCCTACTCTGATTTCTCTGTCTAGCCTGTTCCAGCATAGAACGAAATAATGGACATCTTCCTGAGTTATTGCGATGGCCAACCTCTTTACATGAGTGACAGAATTCAGCGTTATCGCTAGGGCACTCCTTAACTTTATGGCCTGCCTCACCGCATCTCAGGCATACATCCTTCCTATTAGGACCCCTGCAGTCCTTAGCGATGTGTCCCAGTTCGCAACAGTTATAACATTTGACAACTTCTAATCTCTCACGGACTTTGCATTTTGTCCAGCCAACCCTTATCCACCCTCTCTTGATCAGCCTTCCTGCCAATTCGGCAGGTAGCGCCACTGTTGCATTCTGATTACCAACCGACGTAGGTCTTAACGACATAACCTTTATCAATTGGTTACCACTCTCACCCAAATCTGATCTAATTACATCCTCAACCTCTTGCTTCGTGACAGTCTCATCCATATCGTAGATATGCACCATCTTCCTTCCACCTGATCCAAGAACTGCCATTTCCGCCTCTGTAACTTGTTTTAGCATGTCCTTAACTTTCTTCGCTCCCTCTACACCACCTTTGGTAACCACCAGAATCTCACCTTTCTTCGTCTTTTTTAACGTTTCCAGTTCCTTTGGGACATTATCTTTCATCCCTACTTTAACTTCTCTAAGCAGATCCGCATACTGCCTTTGTCCCGGCTTGATAATTAAAACTCCTTTTTTCTCATGCTCTGGTTGTTCTCTTATGAACTGCTTTGGGATAAATAACCTGATTTTTAACGCTACACTAAAGAAGATCGTTTCCAAGATCTTCCTTACATCTTCCATTTGTAATTCTCTACCACTACTACTACCACTACTACTACCACTACTACTACCACTACGACTACCACTACCATTACCACTACTACCACTACTACCACCACTACTACCATCACTACTACCACCACTACTACCACCACTACTACCACCACTACTACCACCACTACTACCACCACTACTACCACCACTACTACCACCACTACTACCACCACTACTACCACCACTACTACCACCACTACTACCACCACTACTACCACTACTACCACTACTACCACTACTACCACTACTGCCACTACTACCACCACTACTACCACCACTACTACCACCACTACTACCACCACTACTACCACCACTACTACCACCACTACTACCACCACTACTACCACCACTACTACCACCACTACTACCACCACTACTACCACTACTACCACTACTACCACTACTACCACTACTACCACTACTGCCACTACTACCACTACTACCACTACTACCACTACCACTACCACTACCACTCCTACTCCTCCTACTACTCTACTACCACCACTACTACCACTACTACCACTACTACCGCTACTACCACTACTACCACTACTACCACTACTACCACTACTACCACTACTACCACTACCACTCCTACTCCTCCTCCTCCTCCTCCTCCTCCTCCTCCTCATCCTTCTCCTCCTCCTCCTCCTCCTCCTCCTCATCCTTCTCCTCCTCCTCCTCCTCTTCATCCTTCTCCTCATCCTTCTCCTCCTCCTCCTCCTCCTCCTCCTCCTCCTCCTCCTCCTCCTCCTCCTCCTCCTCCTCCTCCTCCTCCTCCTCCTCCTCCTCCTCCTACTCCTACTCCTACTCCTACTCCTCCTCCTACTCCTCCTCCTACTCCTACTCCTACTCTTCCTACTCCTCCTACTCCTCCTACTCCTCCTACTCCTCCTACTCCTCCTACTCCTCCTACTCCTCCTACTCCTCCTACTCCTCCTCCTCCTCCTCCTACTCCTCCTACTCCTCCTCCTCCTCCTCCTCCTCCTCCTCCTCCTACTCCTACTCCTACTCCTACTGCTACTGCTACTGCTACTCCTACTGCTACTGCTACTGCTACTGCTACTGCTACTCCTACTGCTACTCCTACTGCTACTGCTACGACTACCACTACCACTACCACTACGACTACTACTACTATTATATACATGGTGGGCCAATGGAAACATTCCACCCCGATTTTTTTGGTTTAAAATAAAAATCTGGGAAAACGCTCGGACACGTCGACTTTTGATTTGAGGGGGAACTATTTTTCAGTTTTTTTCATCCCCGTAGTTTTAACGTCCTAGCTGGGGAGGGAACAACCCCCCAAATTTGAATGGGGGTTAGGGGTCGTGCCTTACCTCTTTTTAAAGGTCTCATCGAGTTCTTTATGACCCTAAAATTTTGCCGTGAACTTTATCTAACAAACTGCTGTTCACAAAATGTTCACCACGGTTTGTTTAGGAGATTCGTTAAGAATAATCTCACCGGCAGGAAGTATCGTTACCATAGTGTATCCGAATATTCCGACATAAAAACTAGCAACAAAACATCCGTTTTTTTGACTTTTGGAGAACAGCTTTTTGCAAACTTTGTTTACTAAACATTGTCGTACTATCATTTTGAGTTTCAGGATTATTATCGTTAGTTCTACAGATTGTAACTAGATTTATTTATGGTGTACACTATAGCTGAGTGGATTGAATCGGTTTCTATTTACTTAAAAAACAATGACTGTGCAAGACCAACAGCGTGACAATTTAACGAAAGACATCAGGATAAAAATGTCTCGCATACTAACGTTAGGCAGCTGATTAAAAAGTTTATGGAAACTGGAACAGTGCAAAATCAGAAAGATAATCCGGTTCTTGTCGTTCGGAATGAAGTTATGCAAGTCACAGTTATAGGACATATTACAATGGATAACACATTGACTACTAGGCAATTGGCCGAAGTCTCCGGCGTATCGCGAACAAGCGTTAGGAGAATTTTTAAGGGTCACAAATATTACAATTGATACATGATAGATACAATTGCTTCACGAGCTTAACGAGGATGATTATGAGCGACGATTACAATTTGTAGAAGAAATGAGTGAACGGTGTATTGGCAATCCGAATTTCGTGTACAATATCTGCTTTTCAGAAGAATGTTCCTTTTTTCGACATATATTGATCAATCGACATAATTGTCGATATTGGAGCAATTCAAACCCAGATTTATTTAGAGTCTCACACTCAACATCCTAAAAAGCTGAATGTCTGGGCAGGTATCTTAGGCAATAACTTAATCGGCCCATTCTTTTTGCAAGGCAATTTGACTGGAGAGATGTATCTTACTTTGCTTTAAGACAATATTGTTCCTAGAATAACCGGTGTGAAATCATCCACAGCCACAGATTTAGGTAGGACTATAATCGATAAAGTCGTGGTCAGAAAATGAAGTCGAATTTTACACAAGTTTTTGAAATAATTTATATGGGGCTGATTACAGAATATTAAAAACCTGAAAAATAAAAAAAATCCACCCATCCTTCCTATTTCTCAGGCAGTCAGGGTTGTGCAAAGGGGCTGCAATTATTAAAACAGAAAATATTCAAATATATAAAAATATAACTTGGTCGCTCACCATAGTCACAGAAAACTTAAAAAATAAACATATTAAGAGATTTCACCCACCCGTTTATTTTTCCAGGCCGCTACGGTTGATGAAAGGGGTAGATTTGATAACATTTTTATTTGGAAATATTCCAAATAAAAACAACTATTTCTTGACCGGACACCATATTCACAGAGAATGTTAAAAATTAGCATATTAAGAGATCCCACCTACCCGTTTCATTTTCTAGGCCGTCAGGGTTGGTGATAAGGAGTGGATTTGATAGAATACGAAATATTTCAAATAAAAAAAACTAATTCTTGACCGGCCACCAAATTCATAGAGAATGTTAAAAATTAGCATATTAAGAGATCCCATCCACCCGTTTCATTTTCCAGGCCGTCAGGTTTGGCGATAAGGGGTGGATTTGATAAAATACGAAATATTTCAAATAAAAAAAAAACTGTTTCTTGACCGGCCACCAAATTCATAGAGAATGTCAAAAATAAGCATATTAAGAGATCCCACCCACCCGTTTCATTTTCCAGGCCGTCAGGGTTGGCGATAAGGGGCGGATTTGATAAAATACGAAATATTTCCAATAAAAAAAACTATTTCTTGACCGGATACCATATTCATAGAGAATGTTAAAAATTAGCATATTAAGATATCCCACCCAACCGTTTCATTTTCCAGGCCGTCAGGGTTGACGATAAGGGGTGGATTTGATAAAATACGAAATATTTCAAATAAAAAAAACTATTTCTTGACCGGCCACCAAATTCATAGAGAATGTTAAAAGTAAGCATATTAAGAGATCCCACCCACCTGTTTCATTTTCCAGGCCGTCAGGGTTGGCGAAAAGGGGCGGATTTGATAAAATACGAAATATTTCCAATAAAAAAAGCTATTTCTTGACCGGATACCATATTCATAGAGAATGTTAAAAATTAGCATATTAAGATATCCCACCCAACCGTTTCATTTTCCAGGCCGTCAGGGTTGACGATAAGGGGTGGATTTGATAAAATACGAAATATTTCAAATAGAAAAAACTATATCTTGACCGGCCACCAAAGTCATAGAGAATGTTAAAAATAAGCATATTAAGAGATCCCACCCATCCGTTTCATTTTCCAGGCCGTCAGGATTGGTGATAAGGGGTGGATTTGATAAAATACGAAATATTTCAAATAAAAAAAACTATATCTTAACCGGCCACCAAATTCATAGAGAATGTTAAAAATAAGCATGTTAAGAGATCCCACCCACCCGTTTCATTTTCCAGGCCGTTAGGGTTGGTGATAAGGAGCGGATTTGATAAAATACGAAATATTTCAAATAAAAAAAACTATATCTTGACCGGCCACCAAATTCATAGAGAATGTTAAAAATAAGCATATCCCACCCACCCGTTTCATTTTCCAGGTCGTCAGGGTTGTTGATAAGGGGTGGATTTGATAAAATACTAAATATTTCAAATAAAAAAACTATTTCTTGACCGGACATTATATTCACAGAGAATTTTAAAAATTAGCATATTAAGAGATCGCATCCACCCGTTTCATTTTCCAGGTCGACAGGGTTAGTGATAAAGGGTAGATTTGATAAATTATGAAATATTTCAAATAAAAAAAAACTATTTCTCCACCGGCCACCAAATTCACAGATAATTTAAAAATATGCAGATTATCATCCGTTTCATTTTCCAGGCCGTCAGGGTTGGTGAGAAAAAAATGGGAATAAATAGAATAAATTTGTTGACCGTCTGTTATTAGGGAGAATATGAAAAAATAATAAAACGAAGTTTCCGGACCAATTTTAAGGCAAATAAGTTTCGGTATCAATACGCGTGGTAGGGGTGATACTTCCTAAAGGTATTGTTTCGAAAATGTTTTACATAACTCGCAGAATTTATTAATATTTGTACATCCTTTGTGGTAAAGCCTATGACATGATGTACATTTTTCATCATTAGCATCTGCATCGTCGCCACATATTAAACACATATTTATTTATTTATTTATTTATTTACTACTACGCTGTCCAGACAGAAATCCAATTATAGGACAGGAAATACAGTAATATGTTACAAGTCAATTACATAAAAAGACAAACATGAGTTACATCACTAAAAACATAGATATAAAAAAAGAAATCATACAAAAATAAAGTACAGACCTCAAGTACAAAAATGAAAAAAGATTATTTATGTAAAATACATCAAACTCTAAAACTAAGTAGAATTTTTAAAAAAATGCACGTCTTACATCAGTAGGTTTACAGCAAAAAACATCAATCTTGTTTTGGACAGTAAAATGGTTATTACACATGACAAACATTGGAGAATTACTATGTTCATTAGTTTTAAAATTAGATAGATGAAAAGTGGAAGAACGCAACCGGGTGCACATATTTGGTACTGAGAAGCCAACACGATGAAGAAGCTCAGGAGAATCAATTCATTGTACAACAATTTGTACAAATACAAAACTGAATAATATTTACGACGTAGCTCCAATTCAGACAAACCAAACCTTGACAACAATACATCCTCAGGAAATCCAAGTGAGAGATAGACTCCATCAATCTTAAACCATAAATATTTAGCGAATCGTCTCTGAGGCTGTTCAACATTTTTTATATGAGATGCATAGTACGGGTTCCAAACGATGGAAGCGTATTCAAGCTTCGACCGGACAAAAGCGTTATATAAAAGTATGAGTGTATCACACCTCTCAAAATTATGGCTATTGCGAATTATAAAACCCAAATTTTTATTAGCACCGGCCACGATATTCTCAATGTGACTGGAAAACGACAAATTAGCCGAAAACATTACCCCAAGATCTTTAAATTGTGTAACGGCATTAAGTTCCTGTCCATCCAGCCGATAATTAAAACTTACAGGTCTGAGCTTTCTAGTAAATATCATGGAATTGCATTTATTGATATTTAAGTACAAATTGTTTTTAATACACCAACTGTTGACCAAGTCTAAATCATGCTGGAGCAGAACACAGTCATCTACAGATCTTATTACAGTAAAAAGTTTCAAATCATCAGCATATAATAAACTCCTACAGGTGAGGCCAGATGTGATGTTATTTATAAAGATATTAAATAGTAGCGGTCCAAGTACTGAACCTTGAGGGACTCCTGAGGTGGCTACGATCTCTTCAGAACTAAAACCACGGCACTGAACCGATAGACATCTATTATCTAGATATGAATTAAAAAATTTCAAAATATCCTTGCAGAGTCCGAAGTTGGATAATTTTTGCAACAGAATGCCGTGATCCAGTCTGTCAAATGCCTTTGAGAAATCTGTATAAATGACATCAACCTGACCATCAGTTTCCAGCTTGTCCGAAATGAACTGCGTGATGCAGAGCAAATTACTTACTGTTGATCGTCCAGGCATAAATCCATGTTGGTCAATACATATCAGTGACGTTTTCAAAAGCTTTACTAAAATTATTTAATATAACAATAGGCCTATAATTGTCAATACATTCTCTATCAAGTTTTTTAAAAACCGGAGTAATTCTAGATTTTTTCCATACATTAGGAAATGTTCCTGTTATGACAAATTAAAAAGCATGGACAATGTATAAGCCAGTACGGATGCACAATCTCTCAAAAGAAATGCCGGAATCCCGTCATACGCCTTCGTATTTTTTGGTTTAATTTTTTTTAAAGCTCTCAATACTTGTTCTTCAGAAATATGAGGCACATACAAGGAAGGTGCATTTTGAAAAGTATAATCATCATAAGTAAATTGAGAAGACAAAGTGTAAGCATTGTTAAAGTAATGAGCAAATGCATCTACAATATCCTGAGGTTCACTAAGAATTTCAGTATTATATGTCATGGATTGGGGAATGATACCGGTACTCCTTTTTTCATTAATATATGTCCAGAAATAGTTTGGATTAGACTTTATCTGTCTTTCAGTTTCCCCTGTATACAGTCTATGTGCACGATCAATATCTTGTTTTATTGTATTCCTTAAAATCTTATAGTTTACAAATGTTTGTTCATCGCCATTTCTTTTATAATCACGCCAAATTTTAGACTTAATTTTTATATTTTTGATGATAGTATGGTTAAACCAAGGTGGATACTTAGATTTTTTCGACACGGTGATGGGAACACTATCACTAAATATAGAGTTTAATGTACAATAAAATTGTTCACAAGCTTCATTTACGTTCTTATATTTCGCTAAGAAGGAAAAATCTACGACACTTAATATCTTCGTATAACTGGTGGAAGTTTGCTTTACGAAAATTAAAAGATGGTACTGAATTCAAGCGAAAATATTTACGTGTATAAGTTAAATTCAATAATACAGATAAAGGAGGATGATGACCATCGACACGCAACAGAGGATCATTACAACCACAAACCTGTACTGGAGTCCTGCTTAAAACCAAGTCAAGTACCCGACCATTGTCATTAAGCAACTGATTGTGCTGACTTAGGCTTAAAATCTCACAAAATTGTAAGAGTGACATAATGTAATTGTTAACGCAATTATTGTTCTGCAAATAGTTAATATACGTTGGTATATTAAAATCCCCCACCACAACCAGGTGGTCCACATCGTTATCAATTTCCGAAGCAGTAAGCTCCAAAAAAAAGTCATCATAAAACTTAACATCTGTAGCGGGCGGAATATACACAACGTATATATAAATTGATTTATAATTGGTAGTACTTATTTTTATTCCAGCCAGATCAATGAATGGTATAGTACAATTAAATTCCAATCGTTTACTCTGATATATTTTATTCAATGCAATGAATACGCCTCCACCTCTAGAAACACCCATCTCGAAAAAGTTACGATCAGATCTAAACAGTGTAAAATTTGTACTCACCAATTCAGAATCAAGAACAGTGGAATCCAAACCCGATTCAGTAAATACTATCAGGTCAAAATCAGTTGTCTGAAGAACCGTATTCAACTCATGAATTTTAGTTTTCAAACCCCTTACTTTCTGATAATACATCATGAAAGTATAATCATTTATAGTGGTATTGTTGTCAGATTGCACAGTAGTATTATGAAAAACGTTATCCGAAATTTTACATTCTCCAATGTTATCATGTAATTGCTATTTAAGAGCAAACATAGAAGATTTGTATTGTTCTAACTTACCTTTATAAATAGGACATTTAAGTGAATCCCATGCTGCGTGACTGAAATCAAGAATGTTTGCCCTTTTACAGTTAATACAAGAAAGTTCGGTAGAAGGACACTCAGATACAGAATGAGACAGTGAGCATTTAGGACAAGCACTATAGTTACTTTTACAATATCTTTGAATATGATTTAAACCACAACACTTATAACACATTTTAAGTTCCATATTGATGTGATGTTCGGAATATTTTAATAGTTCTGACTTAATAGTATTCCTAAAGGCATTGATGTCCTGTGGGGCCGTGAATGGGATCTTTTTCACGTACACATAAACGAAATATATGACATACACCACAGTTCTGTGTCTGTTTGGCGTATATGTACGACGTTACTTAAATTGGTCTGTAATGTGTTCCTCCGAATTTTATTATATTTAAGTATGAACATTAAGAATAAATTTTTATATTTGACGGCTGTTCTTGAAACGTTACAACCCCACGGATCCAAGAAGAAGAATGTACTCTTTTCAAGATCTACAAATATTATGCACCAATGGTCTCTGTTAATATGAACTGGAATAATTAAGGTTTTTTTTCTTTGAAAAATCTGGAAGCTCTTCAAAGAACGTTTGTTTCAAGCTCTCATAAAAATTAAAAATAGCATAAGATTGGTCAATTGTGAGTGAAGTACACCAGTCCCAGGTATTTTTAATTAATATGTGTATAGCCGCGTTAATCACGGCATCAGAAAGCCATTGGTTACCCGTTAATGTGCTAAAGTCGTCAATAGTTAAATTCTTATTAATTAATGAATTAAATTTGCAAATTATGTAGTTTCCATATGTTTGACATTTCTTATAATAATTCATACTTTCAATGAGGCCGTTCGGATGTTGTTTTATCAACGTTTCTGAGTCAGCTTCAGTCACTTTCGAATTTCTAATAGTTCTACTGTCCCATTCTCTCCTTTCTATGGGTTGGGGATACACTGGTTCAACGATTTCTAGCAATAAATAGTGTAGATAAAATTCCAATAAATTGTCTTTTCATTTTTCTTTTCCAAAACAGGTCATTTCAATGAATACGTTCTACGTGTAACCCTAAAGATGTAAAAACCACCCCTTATCACCAACCCTGACGGCCTGGAAAATGAAACGGGTGGGTGGGATTTCTTCGTAGGTTAATTTTTAACATTCTCTATGAATTTGGTGGCCGGTCAAGAAATAGTTTTTTTTATTTGAAATATTTCGTATTTTATCAAATCCAACCTTTATCGTCAACCCTGACGGCCTGGAAAATGAAACGGGTGGGTGGGATCTCTTAATATGCTAATTTTTAACATTCTCTGTGAATTTGATGGCCGGTCAAGATATAGTTTTTTTTATTTGAAATATTTCGTATTTTATCTAATCCGCCCCTTATCGCCAACCCTGACGGCCTGGAAAATGAAACGGGTGGGTGGGATCTCTTAATATGCTAATTTTTAACATTCTCTATGAATTTGGTGGCCGGTCAAGAATTAGTTTTTTTTATTTGAAATATTTCGTATTTTATTTATTTATTTATTTATTTATTGTTACTCTGTTCTACAGGTTACAAAACTCAATTACAGAACAGGAGAGTAAAGAGAGATATAAATATAAATATAAATACAAATAGTGCATGAACACATAATGAATATAAATGCATCTTAAGTCTAAAAACTAACACACAATTAAAATAATACATCAATTAAAATACAATCACCTTATCTTGGCAGTGCTGGAATTGAAAATGTCAAGGCGATGCTCCAATAAATTACAAAAAGTGCACATTTTATACATAGGGGAATGTTTAAGAATATTTGTACGCGGGGTGGGTAAGTAAAAAGTTTTACCTTCCCTTGAGTTGACTCTTGGAACAATAAAGTTTATTTGCTGTAGCAAATCAGGGCAGTCAATCAGATTATTTAAAATTTTAAACAAGACAAGCACACTGTGACATTGACGCCTATCAAGACTCATCAGATCATGTCTTTGTAATAATTCAGATTGGAGAAACCCAATAGGAGGAAATATCCCATCCATTCTAAAATTAAGAAATTTAAGAAACTTTCTTTGGACTGCTTCAATATTTTGCATATGAGAATTATAGTAAGGAGATCAAACAGAAGCGGCATATTCGAGTTTGGATCGAACAAAACAATAATATAAGATTTTAAGAGTCTTAATTTGAACAAAGTTACTACTATTTCTTACTATAAAGCCATAAGACCTATATGCTTCAGATACAATCTTTTCAATATGTAAATTGAAGGACAACTTATCATCAAAAAGAACTCCGAGATCGCGGAAAGTGTTGGAACGTGATAAAACAGTGTCATTAAAGCTATAGTCAAACACAATTTTCGACGATTTTAAAGTATATGACATTATGTAGCATTTCTGAGGATTCATATGAAGTCTATTTAATTTGCACCAGTTTTCAATTTTAATCAAATCACCTTGAAGGCGCTCACAATCATCAAGGCTGTCGATACTCGAAAACACCTTCAAGTCATCAGCATAAAGAAGGCAGTTAGAACTTAAACAATCAGTTATATCATTGATAAAAATGTTGAATAGCAGTGGTCCAAGGACAGATCCTTGCGGGACTCCTGAAGTTGCTAAGTAGTCGACAGACTTACACCCTTTGAACAGAACATACTGAAGTCTGTTGGACAAATATGAATCAAATAATTATAGAAGGGAATTTGAGAATCCAAATGCATTAAGTTTTGCAAGTAATATACCATGGTCCAGTCTGTCGAATGCCTTTGAAAAATCAGTGTAAACAACATCAGTTTGCAATCGCTGTTCATGGATTCAGATATAAATTGTGTTATAGTCATTAAGTTAGAAGTTGTAGACCTGCCTTTCATAAAACCATGCGGACGAGTTGAAATTTTATTTTTGATGTTGTAATAAATGTGACTATGAAGTAGATATTCAAAGACCTTACTGAAGTTGCACAAGATAGATATTGGTCGGAAGTTAGTAATATCCTGATTATTTCCTTTTTAAAATATCGGACAGACTTTAGAGTGCTTCCAAATTTCAGGAAAGGTACACGTTTTAACACATAAGTTGATTAAAAAAGTAAGAGGACATGACAATACACTGGCACAGTCCTTTATAATAAAGGCTGGCACAAAATCCGGTCCAGTAGTCATTTTAGGTTTGGTATGTTTCAAAGCTGTAAGAACCCCACTTTCGTCAAACTGTGCAATGCGAACTGCGGGACAAACTTCAGTAGAAAAATTTTCAAATGATATATCATTATCCGCATAAACTGGTTTAAAGGATGCACTAAAGAAATTGGCAAAAGCATTAATAATACTGATAGGCTCACTTAATTGTTCACCATCATACGTCATACTATTGGGGACATTGTTATATACTCTTTTCCTACCAATAAAAGCCCAAAATTTATTCGGTTCAAACTGAATATTATGTTCCACCGATTCAGCATATCTCTTATGCGCGATATTAACGTCTCTCTTAATACTGGTTCTCAAATGCTTAAAATCATTGAAAGCTTCTATATCACCAGTATTTTTATACTTTCGATAACAGTTATTCTTAAGTTCCTAATTATTCGAGAGTCAAACCAGGGGGGATATTTATTTTTACGACGAGTCACAAATCTGGGCACAAATCGGTCAAACACATTATATAACTTTCCATAGAAATAGGTGGTAGCATCTTCTACATTATTAAACGTTTCTAAAAATGTCCAATCAATTGTAGCCATGGCGTCATATAAGCGTAATAAATTGGCTTTTCTAAAGTTATAACCATTGTTAGAGAAGGTGGGAAAACTGTGTTTTAATCTAGATGTAACATTAATACTAACTGATATGTTTAATGCAGGATGATGCCGGTCCTCCTTCACGCATGGATCATCAGATTTGTGAACCATACAAAAGTTGTTACAAATGACTAAATCTAATATTTTACCATAATGATTACTAACTTTATTATATTGTGAGATATTCAAAATATTCAAGAAATTATTAAGTAACAAACATTTGTTATCCCTTTGATCATTATTTTCAGACGTTTAATTTAATTTAATATTAAGTAATATTTATTTTTTGTGTGCATCCTTCTCTTCGCATTTCTCCGTTTTACACGGATCCTTCTTCTTCTTCTCCTTATCTTTACATTTATCTTTTTTGCTGCTGGGCCTTCTTCTTGTCACTAGCACGAATACTTGCAATTGTTTCATTTTCTTCACAAGGTAGTGATATAGTATTCACTGATCTATCTGGCAAAGCTATTTTGTAGAATTCACCACTCTCGGAAACCCAAATGCTGTTGATGGTCTCATCTTTTAGCATATCCAGCATTGCTCTTCTAGATCCTTGAGATGACAACGATCCCAGACTCTTGGCGGCCTCCTTGTCCAATCCATCGAAATAAATAATAAACATAATTTGGTATATTAAAATCACCCAAAATTAAGATGTTACCATGAATAAATGAGAAAGAAAGTAACAAATCAAATAAATCTTCATATACAACGCATGAAGTATTTGGAGGGACGTAAATAGCAATAATAAAAACATTAGAACTCGATAGGACTACTTTCACTGCAACAATGTCAACATAAGGCGTTACATTAGTGAAATCAATATCAATTTGAGTAGTATTAAAATCATTGTTGACTGCAATTAGAACACCTCCTCCCCTGGAATAATTAGTAGCAGAAAAATTTCTATCAGAACGATAAACAGAATAGTTATCACAAAATAATTCATCATCAAAAAAAGAAGAATTTAAGTTGGTTTCAGTAAAAACTATTGCCGAAAAATTATTTAGAGTTGAATTATTATATATCTGAGTTGTTTTAGTACGTAAGCCCCAAACATTTTGATAATATATAACAAAATTATTCTGTTTACTATTCTATTTTATCAAATCCACCCCTTATCACCAACCCTGACGGCCTGGAAAATGAAACGGGTAGGTGGGATTTCTTAATATGCTAATTTTTAACATTCTCTGTGAATATGGTGTCCGGTCAAGAAATAGTTGTTTTTATTTGGAATATTTCCAAATAAAAATGTTATCAAATCTACCCCTTTCACCAACCGTAGCGGCCTGGAAAAATAAACGGGTGGGTGAAATCTCTTAAAATGTTTATTTTTTATGTTTTCTGTGACTATGGTGAGCGACCAAGTTATATTTTTATTTATTTGAATATTTTCTGTTTTAATAATTGCAGCCTCTTTGCACAACCCTGACTGCCTGAGAAATAGGAAGGGTAGGTGGATTTTTTTTTATTTTTCAGGTTTTTAATATTCTGTGATCAGCCCCATATGAATTATTTAAAAAACTTGTGTAAAATTCGACTTCATTTTCTGACCACGACTTTATAGATTATAGTCCTAAATAAATCTGTGGCTGTGGATGATTTCACACCGGTCCTAGAATAAGGGAGGTCATTACCGAAGATAATAACTTGTCACAATATGAAGTGTTTCTTCAACAAGGACCCCAGCCCATTATGCAGCTCCCGTTCGGCAATTCCTCAACGAAAATTTTAGTGGTCATTTCATTGGCCGTAGGAGATCTATTGAGTGGCCTGCAAGGTCCCCTGATCTTTCCTGTCTCGACTTCTTTCTCTGGGACCATTTGAAGTCTACATTTTATAACACAGCCAGCTTCTCTTCAAGTATCGCATAACGCATAACTGTAGAATGTCAAAGGATAACTGCCGATATGTTGCAGAATGTTAGAGACGATATAGAGAATCGATTTTATTATGTCATGAATGTTAATGACGGATATTTTGACAGTTTGACAGATAAAGTTCACGTGTAGACCTAATTAATAAATGAGGAAGTATTTTTATTTATTTTTATTTTGACAAGCTGTGATTTTGTTAAGGATAAAAATAATGACGCGAAATTGTACAGTCATAAAGAACTCGATGAGACCTTTAAAAAGAGATATGACACGACCCCTATCGCCTATTCAAATATGGGGGGTTGTTGTCTCCCCAGCTAGGGGGTTAAAGCTACAGGGATGGAAAAAACTGAAAAATAGTTCCCCCTCAAATCAAAAGTCAACGTGTCGGAGCGTTTTCACAGATTTTTATTTTAAACCAAAAAAATCGGGGTGGAAAGTTTCCATTGGCCCACCCTGTATATATATATATATATATATATATATATATATATATATATATTAATGTTTTATTTATACAATAGCCGGCCTTACATCACACTTTTGGATCATCCTTAACATACGAACATCCCAGTTGTTTAAATGTTTAAATTGTGCAAACAATTCCCAGTTGCAATCTAAATACTTTTTTAAATCTTCCATAATTAGCCGTTTTTTGCGACAGTATGCACGTGTGGCGGCACGACTTTTTTCTGAAAACATCAAAGTGCCGACAGAGAGTGAACCAACTTATATTTATTCCGTAAACTTTGGTATTATCTGACATCTAGTAGGTTTATGTCACGTCATGTTATGTACATTTGTCAAATAAACAGTAAAGTTTAGTGGTAGGTAATCAGGTTTGTAGGTACTTTATTTTTAAAAAAGGCTCAATATAGTAATGCTGAAAAGTTTGATTATGGGTAAATGCCATAGAAACACAAGATGCGCTGCTAGATTGTATAGGCTAAGATATCTTAACAGCCGATGGTATCTAGGCTGCAAAACATTTTAAAATTTAGCAACAATCATCGTGAAATATTCCAGTTTTGAGAAAAGTATATAGCTTTGCTTTCCTAGGAAGCGTCACGATCCAAAGATTTATTTTTACATCTTTTGATAGATTTGTCTCTCAAATATAAAATTTTAATTACCCTGTTTCTGTAAAGTTTCGGTAATTAATTTCCATGCATTATCTTGCCATATATTGTACACTGTTAACCAAATCTATTAATAATTTAGGTTATTCTTTCGGACAAATGTGAAAATTTTTGTGAAAATTTTGAAATAAGGTATCGGTTTGATCCGTGATGACGCCAGTGTTATTTTAAATCGCCATTGTATCACGTCCCGCTCCGCTACTGAGGAAAGCTCTTGTATTTTGCATATGTGCAACTTCCGCGGTCTCCCTCACGTTTCCTAGGAAAGCAAGACTTAAGCTTAAACGAAACGACTACGAGCTATCCGAAATAATCACAATGTGACAGAAACGTTGCATATTGTTGACTCCATCCGTTCAAACCAACCATTGTTCATCATTTAAGACCTAATGATTATCAAAGAAGGTGAAATATTCTCATTTTTCCGTATTGTACAAAGATAATACCACAACGAGAAAATTTTCACTCCACCGTTTTTTAACCATATATATATATTTTGTTCCGTTATTATGCATGGTAATTCACGTCAATTTGAACAAATTTACCAAAATGTAATTAAAAATGAATTATGAATAAATTTTAATTATAAGAATTTTTTTTATTTCAAAATGAAAACAGTTAAATTTTCTTAATCAAAAATATATGCTGATATCGATGAAACAAAAAAATGCTGTTCCCATATTAAAGAATAAATTTGATGCCATGTTTTTTGAGACACCTTGTACACCCAGTCACATGAAACAGTTAAAACATCTACGATTTACTGAATTTTAAATGAATTTATTGCAATCTTTACATGCTTACTGTAAAATAACTGTTTATAAAAAATTACTGCCAAAAATGTTTAATATTTTTCGCTATATTATACATATTAAATAAAGAGTTGAATACCATATGTGCACTCATCTAATGAAACGGAAAGATACGTAGTTTGCCCAAAATTTTTATTAGAATCTGAAAAAAAACGTCAAGCTGAATGTAATTGTTATGTTAATTATCATCCGCTTTCATTAGTAAAGATAAGACAATACATCTGGCAGCAGTGAGACCGTTCGAGCGGCCATCTGTGGGGAAATAGCTGAATTAACCAACACTGCTTCCATGGTGGATGCCGGTTCAGGGAAGCCGGCATCCAAAGCTGTTAACACTTTTTAATATGCTCAGGCGCTATCTGTATATTAATTTATCTGTGCTATAATTCACTAATATATAACTATTTTCTCATATTTTAGAATTTATTATTTAAGAAAATTTATTCAGATTATATCTTCATTTTCTACATATTTCATATTTCCTTTTATTCCTCCGTATTGCCTTCTATTCATTTAATTATTCTGTTTTTTTGCTGCATATTTTTTTTGAGTCTACATTTGTTCCTTCAGTGGTTAGTCGCTCACTAGTTAAGAATTGCATAAATACATTTTAAAATTTATTTTTAGGGTTTGGAAGGAAGCAATGCCTTTGTCTGCCAAAGATCTAAATTGGTAAGATATACATATGTGTATGCTTATGCATGTGCCACGTATTTTGCTTTATTTTATTAAGCTTTAGTTAGTAGATCTTCCAGAAGTGATTGCTAATAGATGTTGCAAAACTACCAACAATAATAAGAATGTTATTTTTTTTTTACATTTGTTTGCGGTGTTGCCAAATTATTTTGAAATTCCTTAAATTTTGCTTAAAACATGGTCTGTGTAATCATTTTCATATGGTAAAAAACACAGAAAAATTGCTTAAATAGACATTATCATTCACTGTTAAATCTAAAGCCGCGTACTCACCTGTAACACAACCTCGTCGCGAACGTTGTCGCGTGGCTTCAAAACGACCGTGTGGACGGGACCCTGTAACCCCGTCGCGTCACTTCACAGCGAACATGGGTGTTTGCTTTGAGCTTCGCAGCGTTCAGCCCCGTACACACTGTTACAAACCTCACCGCGAACCTCGTCGCGTGGCTTCAAAGCGATCATGTGGGACCCTGTAACCCCGTCGCGTTACTTCACAGCGACATGGGTGCTCGCATCGAGGTTCGTAATATTTCCATCACTTGTGGATATTTCTGCGTCGTATCAAGTATTTGTACTATATGTGAGGTATTTGATTTTTTGTTTGTTTGTTGTCTTATTATATATATCTTTTCATACTCTTTCAGTGTAGGACAGACAGTTGTGTTCTATAACCTAACTGTACCTGTGATTTTTTTCATTTCACATTTTCATTCGTTTTGAAATGTACGACATAGCAACTGTAAAAATGGCCTTGAAAAATGCAGAGTATTAAAAACATAAAAAATACAAAATTGTTTCAATAGTGCCACTATTTAAGAAGAAATTAAAAATGTTATAGAGAAAAGTTGTTTTAAATGCCAATATAACCTCATATATGAACTTTTTTACTGTTTTAAATATTTAATATAGATGCCTGTGTTTGTCCAAACTTTTATTTGATGTAAACATGACAGTTTCACAACAACAAAACTTCAAATCTCGTGGACAAAATTCTTCCATAATGTTGACCTCTCGACAAGGAATTTATTTAGATAAATAGCATGGTATAAGTGAAATATCTTATCGACATGCAATTCAACTTCTCAGTAAGAAATATGTAGAACTTTACGTCTTAATAAATTGTGGAAGATGGAAAAGATATCAAGAAACTGGAACGGAATCATCATCAATCTTAATAAAACCAAAAATAAAAATTTTCATATACAACCTTCGAAGTTCATATTTGAGGTTATATTGGCATTAAAACAATGTTTCTCTATCAAAGTTTTAATTCATTCTTAAAAAAATGAATCAGCCCCTTAAGTATTCTATTAGCGATTTACAATAACAAAAGTAATACTTTGCAATATGTTAAATTACCCCGCAAATACTTGCGAGAATAGTAAAAAATCGATGAAGTACATATACGGTCCAAACTTTGATGTTGCAGAAGAAAAGTGGAGTATAGATAATAAGGATTTCCAAATTATGAATGATGATGGTATACAAATATATAATAATAAATTTCCTTCCGCCGGGGTCTATATGAGTTTATTTAAAAGAAAAATCCGGGAAAAAAATGACTTTCATGTATGTATCCTTTTTGATACTTGGTCCAATCAAACTAATCAGCAACTCGAAATGAGTTGAAGACAGCCTTGTAAATTTTTTGTAAAGACCACTGATATGTTGGAATTTTAAATCAGTCTGGAAGTTACAGCCACTGTACTTCATTCTTCTAGAATAAAAACGTGTCTATCACCATCTTTTTTGTCGTTTTTTTTTTGTTGCATAATGGATAAATATATACCGCAATTTACACTTTATTACAATTCTCCATGATTTTGAAAATGTATGTTTTAATCTGTTTTCCAAATGCAACTGATTGGATTACTCATATAATAACATCAGCCGTCAAAACGCAATGAATCATCACCTGTTCGCGGTGGAGTGACGCATCGAGGTTCGCTGTGATGTGACGCGACGGAATCGCGACGAGGTTCGCAAGTGAGTACGCGGCTTGCATAATTAAATATGAAAAAAATGAAGACTTGTAACATACAATTTATTTAATTTGTACTTTTAGAAATATACTTTCTAATAAAATGAAATCAGTTCTAAGTCATGTTCAGTAATTTTTCTAAAGATACATTGATTTCAAATGTGTAACTAAACAAAAGAAGAAAATGTAATTTTAAGCAAAGATATAGGGTGGTCAGAAACATATATTTTTGAATAAATAAAAAATGAGTTGCAAAATGTCGGCATAGATCTATAGATAATTAATTACACCTCATGTCCAAACATTTTTTTTTTGCATAGTGGGGAGGAATCAAAGCTTTTTTTACAGAGTTTGTGGATTCTGATGCATGCTTCAAAATGAAAATTGCTATGGACTCCATTCAAGTTTTGCTTATATGTTGAATACCTATTGAAGCAAGAAAAAACGTTGATAGATACATGCTGCTTTTAACTCGTTTTTATTTTGATTTGCATATTAGCAAAATTTGAAAGTAATTCATGGCACTTTTGATTTGTGGAATATATATCATTTTAATAACTTCTATTACCAATCCATTCTGAAACTGTGCAGATCAGTTGAATTGGGTTTGTTATTGAGATTCCTTTTCAGAAAGATGCATTAAAAATATCATGCTTATTTTTTTTAGATTAAAAAGAATTATTATACGTTATCAAAAGACTTATGTCTAGTTTCATTCTGATATCTAATTTCTATTTCCTAATTTCAGAAAACATATTTTTAGCACTGTTATTATTCTCCGTGTTTTTTTAAATTGATTTAAGGTGATTCATGTAACAAAATTATGCAGGTTGCCCATCAGTTCCAAGAATTTAAAGATTTAATTTTAAAAATTTACCGATTTATTTTTTGTATTTAATTTTATGTAATTGCATATATGTTGTTACTACATTAGTAGGTGCTGCAACAAAAAAATGCATAACAACAATTTAACTTAATTTTTAGGAACTTTAATTTTTTATAATCAAATCCAATTCTAAAATAAGTGAAGTTGCTCAGAATTGAATGGTTTTTACGTGGATTACTTTTACCCGCAGTCAAAAAAAATAATCCATTGTTTTGTGTAATATCTGTCACAATTTATTTTCTAGTAAAAGCCAAAACTTTTTAAAACAAATTCTGTCTTCCAAATTTTTGATAACGTTACAGTTGGGTGGTGTTTCTCACTATTTTCGATTTTTAGAAATTATTTATTTAGTTTTTTTCCTATTCACATGTAAGTTTGTCGTTGCTCTTTGTAAAACATTTGTTTAATGTTGTTCAATTTTTTGTAAAAAGGTTCTTTTACTATTTATAATAGCTAACAGGAAGGTTTCAAAAATTCGTACAGGTATCAGTTAAGTTGTTTTCATTATTTGAGTAAGAGTATTTATATTTTATATTAAAATTTATGTTTGTGATAATCAATATACAAATAATAAAAGACATATATTTATGTACTTAATACCTAGTTATTTTTTATTTATTTTATTATTGAAAAATTAGGATTTTATAGTAAAATAATACAGAAAGGCGGCAAAATGGAGTCTGCACGCGGACGGCCACCCTATGAACGGCCCTGAGCACTGTACTTTTAAAAAGAAATTAACATTCAACCTCATATTTTTCCTTAAAAGATTATTCTCGCACGTATATATGTGCATTAACTTGTTTGTCAGATTCACGTGACTAGTAAATGGAGGGAAGCAAATATAAAAGAACAAATGTTTTTGGAAATGTTTTATTATTGAATATTAATCTAGTGCTGGTATAACTTGTGATGTGTGATTTACTAGTGATTTTATTTTACCATAGTTCCACCTGCATCTGACCCACGTCGCAACAAAGAGGGACTCTTACGTCGTGCGTGTCGTAAAAAACGTGGTGGTGTGGGTGTTTTCGGATTTAGACAGTAATATAACTAATATACGAGTATCTTCAAAAGAAGTAGCACAAATGGTACCAGTGAATCTACTGCTAAAAAGAACACATTTGCATAAAAATGATTATAGCAAAATGTTCACCCCTTAAAAGATAGAGCCCTTCAAAGTTTCCAAAAAAGTATGAAATAGCGGTTGTAATTTGAAAACTAAAATATGGTATAAAAGTCAAATTCTTTACTAATGCATGTGCAACTTTTCAACAGTTTTTCGAAAATTTCTGCCCTTAGGAAGGGGTTAAAATAAGCATCACCCAAGTTTTTTTTGCTACAACTTATTTGTTTGACATAAATTAAGTATTAAAAAATACATATCAGATCGCCTGCTTTAGTTTAAAACTCACCTGTCTTACTTTAAAACTAATTAACAAAAAAATTAAATTCATTATTATTTGCATTACAACTCATACGATTGCAAGTAAGAAATATTTACGCTAATGTTTGTCCTTCGATCTCTTGTAATTTGTCTTCTTGCTGCGGCACAGTATTTGCGACAATCAAAAAATACTCGCAGCATGCAGATTCATCATTAGTAACATTATTTGAAATAATTATTTTGTAAAAATAAAATTTTTAAGTAGCAAATTTAAGGAAGCACTAACAAAAGTCATAAAATGTCTAATGACAGAAACTAGCATGACAGTCGTCTACTATTAGTAGCAATCGTGTGAGTTATAATGCAAATGATGATTTTAATTTTTCTGTTAACAAAGCGAAAAAGTAAGAGAAGTCAACATTTTAAAATAAACCAGGCTGATACGTATTTTTGAATACTCAATTTTTGTCAAATAAATAAATTAGGGGATGCTCATTTTAACATGTTCGAAAATTTGTTGAGGAGTTGTACATGCATTGGTAGAAAATTTGTGTAAAATTTGAAAATTATACCTTTTTTGGTTTTCAAATTCCATATTTTTTTGGAAACTGAAGGGCTCTATCTCCTAAGGGGTGAAAATTCTTTTACATGTTCATTCAAAAACATGATTTACGTTTCTTATTGGTCTTCTTTGACTATGAGATCAAGTAAATTGAAACACTACAAGGTGTTCATTGAGAGTGAGTCACCTCTAAAATTATACCAAACTTTCTCTCCATTGATCGAATTTTAAAAGAATGATAATATCCCGCGCAGAATTTAATTTAAAATATTTATTTTAAAATATGGGCTCTGGGTCCGCCCATCTATTGATTTCGGTTCCTATTGTTGATATTACGACTCCTACGGTCGGAACCGTTCCTCGGATAATGGTGGTCTTCCGAGGCGTTCGTAGCCGCCGCTGTAGCTGGTCGCATCCCATGCTTCCACACAGAGCCTAGCCCCAGAAAAAAAAACAGGGCAGGTAAAAGAATCCCGACTAATGCTAGGGATGTGCATTTTAGCTCTGTTTCTGGCAGCTACCAGTTACTAAGGTCACGGCATAACAACCCGGAAAATCACTATGTATCAAATATTTTTACTCTTGTTAAATTTATAAAAATTTTATGATTTTCAAGAAAATATGCATTAATTGAAACAAGATTTTAATAGTGTTTATTAGAAGAAATAAAAAAATCGGTAGTAGACTTTGTCTTTAAAATTTGACAGTAATAAAACTATGTAACTTTATTCATAAGTATGTTTAGCTAAAATGGCAATATTTTGGGACCCCCTACATCACGCCCTACATGCACCTACTCTATGTCGGTTCTTATGCGGAACACTGCGTATATTCTTTACAAAAATATTTGAACTGTCAATAAATACATCAATAAAACAGCTATAAATTAATAATTTTTTGTGCAAATTTGCATTGTCCACTTTTGTAAATTTAATTATTGAACCATCTCTATACTATTCAACATTACATGGCTAAATAATCAGTTACTAAATGACAATTATTACTATAGAATCTCAATACTTTTATTTGATTGGATTACTGAAATTTTTGTGAAATGTTAAATACTAGAAAAAATAAAAAATATGTATTTATAATCTTCTAAAATCAATTCACTTCCTTATGCAATAATAATTGTGCCTGTATATGGCCTGTCTAATAGACGTAATTAAATAAAATAGTTTAAAACTGGCTCTCAGCATCATCTATACGAATTTTATTAAACTACATTCCTACGTGTGAAATTATTTATTTGATTAAAAAAAACTCGTTGCTTTAAACTAAATTAAAAAATAAAGGAGTTAATCCTTGAATAGTAATACAAGTCCGAAATTTGTTAGATTTTCATTATTTATCTCCGATGCATAAAAAAAATCATTAAATTGGTGTCATCATAAAGAAGGTAATGCCCCCAAGATCTGGTCGTTGTCCCATTAGGTTCAAAATACTTCTTGTCATCATCTGAAGGAAGGGCAGCTTTGTTCTTCAGTTCAGTGTAAATGGTGTGTAATGTAGATTTAAATATATACATTTTGCGGAACATTTTACCACCCTTTTCGACGATTTCTACATAATTTATTTCTTTTTTGATAACACTTTTTAATATACCCTTTGCCTTCTTCCTTACATCGTCGTCTTTAACACAATATGCTTTGGCACCTGTACCATAAAAGCTCTGTATAGGCCTTCCAGCATATTCATCTTTAAATCTACCAACTACTGACTCTGTCTGGGTATATTATGGATATTGTTTACAGTATAGTTAGAGGTGTCAAAATATTGAATATTGTTTTTGATGTCATTATATGGGTTGTCCGTGAAAAGTTCCAAAATTAGGGAATCTGTATCAGTGTACAAAACTTTAACATCCTCTCCATATTTAGGTTTGACATAGCTATATAGAAAATCATAAATGATAGTTTTTGAGATATCCAAAATTGAGAAGCCTACATAAAGTGGTTTATCATATACTGTTTTAACTTTCTCCAGCTGCACTGCTATCAGATTTTCATCAAATATAGAGCATGTTTTGAAATATGGTAGTGCTATTAAAGCCCTCGCACCCAATCGCTTAGTCTTGTTCTCCCAGCAAGAGCAAATCTTAATATGTTGTCTCTTATCAACATTTTCCATCGTTTTTCCAAAAATTGAATTTACCATTAATTTGAAGAGGAATTTTTCAAATTCTCCCTTACCAGAATTTCTAAGTTTAGTGTTTGAATCTATGTAAGGGGCTAACCACGCTGATTGAGAGAATTCCAAGATCCTATGTATTTTTCTCAATTTCAGTCCATAGTTTAAACACTGTTTCAGGGTTTTGTAATGTATAACATAATTATGTTTGTCGTACAAGTTAGGTATTAATTTTGAAATTTTGGATTTTGGTGGAACCATTTGTTCTGGACAAAAAGGTAGATCGCTGTGTTTGTCATGGAGGTTTGATGGATATTCCAAGTCTACTTCTAAAACATAGCCTTTAGCTGAATGGTCGTCAATGGTGGAACAATCAAAGTTTTCAATTACATTGATCTCTATCCATCTGAAATCACCAGTAGGTAGATAGTTTTTCATGGCTGCTCCGTACAAGTTGGTAGCATCCAGATACATGTTATATGATGTTGGTTTTGTAGGGTCATAGTTAGGCAAAAATTAGTAAAAAGAAATGGAAAGTATCTATATCAGTAAGGAGTTCTAAACTAATTCCAGTATAAAACAACATTGCATCCCAGCTCAATGAAGGTGCTGTCAAGTAATGAGCCGGATCCAATTTGCTTCAAACAATAACAGGACATCTGATTTTACATAAAGATCTGCATATTCTCCTAAAGTTTTACAATTGAAAAGTGCCCATACATCTTTGGCTCTATTATAATCTTCATTAGAAAGAGCCTCAGTCATTATAAAATTTTTCTTTCGGAGGTAATGTAGTTTTTTCCAACTTTTCAAAGGAGGTCGCATAACTGTAAGAAAAAACCCCTTTCCGCCGGATTAATTTGAAGTTCTCTTCGTCTGGAAAATACCTTCGGGTCTTAGCACACTGATGGGATTCCAAAGTTTGGCTTAATTTATCTAGGGACTTGGACAGAAATCGAAAAGAATCCACAAATTTCAATCTCAATTCCCAGATTTCTCCACAAGGATAGACTTGGAAAATGAGATGTACTTTTCTTTGTTTTGAGCAATAACAGAAATGTTTTCATTCTTGGTAACCAATTTCTTAATGAAAAGCGAGGAATCATAGTCGAGGTTGTGGAAGAAAACGTATGAATTTTGGAACTTTGTAGTTCAAGTTACAAACAGAATGCGTGGCAAAATTGAATCTTCCGGTTAAATGGGAATGATTCCGTGCTTTTATATCACAGGGCATAAATGGTTTATTGCAAATATGACAGTATGTTGCTGTATCATAAGCTATTTTCTCTTCATCGGTAAGAGGAAGCATTTCTTTGACATGTCTTAAGTGATTGTTATATAACTCCATAGCTACTTTATCTAATTTTTCAATAAATACTTCTGCAGCATTGGATCCTCGGTACGTTTCAAACCTTGAGTACTGGTCATCAAAATTACACTTCACATAGAAAGCAAAAGAGTATGGCACATGTTCACTTGTTTGAACTGTGAATGGTTTGTCATCGCAAGGCTCATTATGATCGATGGGTTTTAGCAAATTCTCAAAATCGGCATAGATAACGAATGGTATTGGTAGTCGTCTCTCAAAATTTTCGAATTTTAGAATATTTTCAGGAATGGATTCACCATACTTATTTATTTTTAAATCGGTTGTTGATATCTTTGTACAAACATGGTTACAATTATTTTCTTCATGTGCTTTCAGTTGCTGCAGTTGTATCAGATAAAAGTAATAAATTGATATGTGTCGCTTGTCGGTTTGAAGTAAAATGTAAAGGTCCAACTACAGTATGAATTTTACCATCTCTAAATTCGGATTCAATTCCAAATACATTGATGGAAATATTATTAAGCTTTTCAAATTTAGGAATGTCCTTTAGCTTCATAGGAAACTCCATACCATTAAAATTTAATAAAGTGTCATAATGTGGGTACGAACTTGTTTTTGTTGGATCACCTTGTGGAGAAAATATTGCTGCATTAATGGACCATGCAAAACAAGCATTATCATGTTTTTAATATTCAATACACCTCCTTTTTTCTTTGCAATGTATGTAGGTAGTTTAATATAGGAAGATGCCGAAAGCGGTGTATATTTGTTTATGTTCACATCAAGAAACGTTATTTCCTTTAATGCCCACCCGGATAGCCTCTCCTGAAACTGGGATGCTTGAGATGTCATTTCTTCTATAAATTCTTCAAACATTGTTTGTAGTTCTGTTGCTTCTGTCACAATTTTATTTTTGGTATTAAATGAGTTTATTTCAGACATCTCCTTTTCAGCGATAATGTAAAGTCCAAACACCTCAAAGTTTATCTTGAGAGCCTTATGTTTTTGTAAATGTTCATTAATAATGTCAAGCACTTTCTGTTTAATTTCTTCAAAAAAGTCCTTATAATCAATATGGATTTTAGGGCTTGTGAACCGAAAACTTGCTATTCTGCTGGCGAAAGCACTATGCGCTTTACACACACCATCTCTCATAGTAGTAAGTGGTTGATCAATTCGCTTTTTATCAATGAACATGACTTAATATGACGGTCTAAATTGCCTTTGGTAGAAAAATTGTTTTTGCAGTGTTCGCACTGTTTCTTGCTTGACGAAGGCACATTTTTTTGTTGTAGAACTCGGCATGACTTACTAATATGCCTTAGTAAGTTAAAGTTATTGACAAAGTTCTTTTCAAAATGTTCGCACTTCAATGTTAAAGTTACAAATAATATTAACTACACATCAAGTCAATTTTATACTTTATCCCCCACCTTTTCCGATGTTAACATCTATCGAAAACACCTGGCGTCTAGACAGCATCCGGTGTAAAAGCATTGACTGTCTAAAAATAAAAGCCACCTGGCGTCTAGACAGTATCCGGTGTAAAAGCATTGACTGTCTAAAAATAAAAGCCACCTGGCGTCTAGACAGCTTCCAGTGGCATATTCAAGGTTATTGGGTGATTGACCCCGTGTAGAAATAAAAACCACCTGGCGTCTAGATAATATCCGGTGTTGGGGTCTGGTTTCTGGGATTTGTTTAAATAAGTTCTGTTAATAAAACACATTAAAATATTTTATTGTAAAAAAGTATAACGTAAAATTTTCGTAAAGAAAATATACATTGGTAAGAGAACAAATAGACTTTGGTTTTATATGGTAAAAGCATCGTGGTTCTTTAAATGGAACTGGTGGATGGTCTTGCAGGCTCATATACAGGGTTGGATGAATATTTTCTTATGTATGCTGCCTTTTCTTCTCCTTTCACGTATATTGCATCTTCATGTGCAGTTAGCTCCCGAATAATGTTTGCAAAATTGTAATATGGAATATATCCTTCATTCCAATTTATACAATGATGGTTATTAGTTACCCATGTAGCTTGCTTCTCTAAGTCTGATGGTAGATGCTTTTTAGGAAATGGCGGTTTAAAAACATAATGGGCTATTTTGGAACCATTATACGCTGCCATCTCTTTAACAATAAATGGCATATTTTTAAGTTTGCTAATTTTCCTGTTACACTAATTCTTAAACTGTATGCTTCAATCACTTTTCTTAAATTTTTGAGTTTTATTATATGTTTTTGCAAAGCCATTCTGTACTTGGATTTCATGATAAACTAAACGGCTTTATATGTCGTACGCTTTTAAATAGCTTAGACCTGTCTGACAATTTTGGTTAAGGGATTATATCGAAACAAACGATCATATAAAATTAAACAATATGCTGCATGTTGAAGTTGATTTTAAATATCGGGAGAAAATGAAACTACGCGGTCTGTTCAACGATTTATTATCGACTGACAAATACATGTCAGTTGACAACTATTATATATGAACATTATGGGATGGCGCTGCATACACTATTTTTTGATATTCTGCAACACCCCCACTTACCAAAAATTCAAAATCAAACCACTTCTAAGCCTAAACCCTTTTGAAATTTAGTGTTTCACACTTTTTAATCCTTTCGTAAAAATATCCGCTATCATTTCATCAGTGCTAAGATATTTCAAACTAACTACTTTGTTCTGAACAGTTTCCCTAATGAAATGGTATCGGATATCAATATGCTTTGTCTTTTCATGGAACACTGGGTTACTGCATAGTTTTTGTGCCCCTTGATTATCGTTATACAAAGTAACAGTATCCAGCCTTCCCTGAATCTCAGACAATAAACTTCTCAGGTATATAGCATCCTTTGTAGCTTCCCCCAAAGCCATATATTCGGCTTCTGTGCTAGAGAGAGCTACAGTTCTCTGCTTAATACTCTTCCATGAGATAACACCGCCCGAGAGCTTGAAAACGAAACTAGTGTAAGATTTTCGATCCAGTTTGTTTGATTCCCAGTCTGCATCAACAAAATCCTATAGATTTAAATTATCTCTTTTATATGTCAAACAATAATTTTTTGTCCCCTTTAAGTACCTTAAAAATTTATTGGCAGCCTTCCAATGTTACTCACTGTGATTATTATTAAATTGGTTCAAAAAACTTACACTGTATGCAATGTCTGGCCTTGTCAATTCAGCTAAAAACATTAGACTACCAATCAACTTTTGATAAAAAGGATTCACACCTTTTTCTGAGGAACAACCCTCTGCAAAATCAAAGCTATCAATTGGTGCATTGACAACATTACATTCTGACATATTAAATTTTTTCAATAACTGATCTATATAACTACTGTGATCTATCCTAATAGCATACTTATCTTTATATACTGTCATACCTAAACACATTTTTAATTCACCCAAGTCCTTAATTCTAAAATTAGAGCTTAATTCAGCCTTCAAGGAATCTATCAGGGTTTTACTATTGCTAAAAACAATAAAATCGTCCACAAGTGCTATTATGACCAAGCTATTATTACTACGTTTAATGTAAATACATGACTCATAGTCTGATTTATTGAAATCAAAATTAATTAGAACCTCATTAACTTTTTGGTACCAGGCACGTGAAGACTACTTTAATCCATAGATAGCCTTTTTCAAATGGCAAACTTTATCCTCAGTGCCCTCAATAACAAAGCCTTCTGGCTGGTGCATAAAAACTGTTTCTTGCAAGTTGCCATTTAAAAACGCTGTCTTCACATCTAAATGACGTATCTAAGTTAAGTTTAATGGATAGAGCTAATAACAAACGTAAACTTGAATACCTAATAACCGGAGAATAAGTTTTATCGTAGTCTATCCCTTCACGCTGGGTGTAGCCTTTCGCTACTAAACGAGTCCGATAACACACTTTACTGTCACAATCAATTTTCTTTTTGAATACCCACTTACTCTGTACTATAGTAGTGCCACTATCCGGAGTATCGACCAAGTCCCATGCTTTGTTTTCTTGAAAAGACATCATTTCCTCATTCATAGCTTTCTTTCATTTGTCCGAGTCTGACCTGGAAAGAGCTTCTGACACACTGGATGGAACGGCTTCTAAATTTACATCCTGTAGCTTTTGACATTGGAATAAGCTTTTACTTTTCTAGTCCTCTGAGATCTTCTTGTTGCCTCATCTACTTCTATCTCAACTTCTATATTTTCTGGGAAATAATCTGGATCATTCGAGTTCTCTAACACCTCAGAATGTATTTTTCTTCATCTGGATACATGTCCTGGTTCTGGTCTTGATTCATATCTTCCCCCACTGAAGGTAAGGCCTCTTTCGACACAAAATCAGTATTTGATGAGTTTGAAAAGTCAAAGCTGTTTAATACCTTCGGTTTTTCATTGATGACTACATCCCTACTGGTGATTACATTCTTTTTTATTGGATCATAAAGTCTGTAGCCTTTAACATTCTTACCATATTCAATTAAGAACATTTTTTCGGCCTTTTTATCAAATTTGAGCCTTTTCTCCTTGGGTATATGAACCATAACTTCACTACCGAATATGCGAACATGACTTACATTAGGTTTCTTATCATAGAAAACTTCATATGGTGTTCTGCCTTCTAGTCCAGAAACAACTAACCTATTTCTCAAATATGCAGCCGTGTTTATAGCCTCTGCCCAAAACTGTTTGGAAAAACCTGCGTCAAATAATAAACACCTAGCTCTTTCTACTGAAGTACCGTTTTGTTGTGGCGTATTGGGATTTGTCTTTTGATGGTTAATACCTAATTGTCCTTTAAAAACCTTTCAAAGTCAGAACTACAAAATTCTCCTCCATTGTCAGATCTGAAACACTTAACTTTTGTGTTTTTATGATTTTCAACAAAAATTTAAACTCCTTAAATTTGTCTAAGGCCTCGCTTTTATTTTCCATAAAAGAAACGAAAACCATCTTACTTAGATCGTCCTCAAGAGCCAAGAAATATCTGAAGCCCCCTATAGATGGTACCTCCATAGGACCGCAAAAATCTCCGTGCACAATTTGAAGCAATTCTGTAGCCCTATGTCCCTTATTTTTAAAAGACAATCTTGCCTGCTTGCCTTCACAACACACTTGGCATAGTTCATCTGTCCCCGTTTGTTCCTTAAAGTCTAAACCCTCAACTGCCCCATTTTTCAAAACACCCAGATCTTTATAGTTTATATGCCCAAAACGTCTGTGCCACAATTCACAACAGTCTTTGGAATATGAAACAAATGCCACTGGCTTGGGTTTTAAAAAATTAAGTTTATAAACATGGTTATATAAGTCGGCCGTAGCCACACAAACACTCTTTACATTGAAAATTTTACAGCCTGTCTCATTTAAAACAACATTGTTCCCATTCTTAATTAATTGGTTAACAGATAATAAGTTGGTGGTTAGCTTAGGTACATAATGAACTTTTTTAATAAAAATGTTATGTTGTTTGCCTCCACTTAGAGTGATTAAGTCCGCTCGTCCAGTACACAAAACAGGCATATTTTCATTATTGGCTACCAGGATTTCACTAATGTCAATGTCTTGGGTTACATCTTCTAACCAGTCTTTTCTCGACGTTAGATGAACACTAGCACCAGAGTCTATATACCACTCCGAGTTATCAAACTTGCCATTCAAGAATACCGCACTAAATTCACTTTTTTCCTCAGATTTTTTCTGCGACTCGATAATTCTCGAAATCCTTTCGCAAAACAGGATTTGTTTTTGTAGTGGCCTGTTTGTTTACATTCATAACAAACTACTTCTTTACTAGAATTGACAGTGTTGCTATTTGATTTTTTCATACTTGTGTCGCCCTCTCTTGGTTTCTTACGGAATTTGCCTTTAGCCCCAAAAGCACTTCCTGTAGATTTTTCACCGCTACTCCTGCCATCTTTTTGCATATCTATTAACTTCGATTTAATGGCGTCGGCCGTTATTGCAATTCCGCTATGTTCTATAGCCATTATCATTGGGGTGAATCTTTCTGGTAATCCAGCAAAGAGAAGAGAACCAACCCATTCACTGCTTTATCGAAACCACTTCGCTTTAATTTCTGCGCCGTCTCCATCATTTGCCCAATATAACTTCCCATGCTTTCACAGTTTTCCAACCTTAAATTTATCAGAACTCTCAGCAAGTCTATTTTCCGCGTAAAGCCTTTTTCGCCATAAAGTCTTTTCAACGTATCCCATACGTCTAATGCCGTTTTCGCGTCACGAATATGCACATACAAGGATGGATCGATGGATAGACAAGAGTTTTGCCCTAGCTTTAGCCAGCTTGTCGGTATCTGTCTCACCATTTTCTTCCAGGCATTTCGAACGACCATCAAGCACAAAAACGTTTTCTACTGCGTAAGCCCAATCGTCGTAGTTTTCGCGGCCTGTTAGTTTTGGCACACTTGCTAAGTAACTAACCGTCGACATTTTTATTGTTCCGCTTTAGTCTACACGCTAAAGCTTTACGAACACGAACTACTGCGAACTTCTCTCGATTTTTAAACCCGTATATCTATTTCTGCTGGGCCCATAACCTGTTAAAGTTGATTTTAAAGATCGGGAGAAAATAAAACTACGCAGTCTGTTCAACGATTTATTATCGAGTGACAAATACATGTCACTTGACAACTAGTATATATGAACATTATGGGATGGCGCTGCATACACTATTTTTTGATATTCTGCAACACTGCAGTGTCTTTGCGTCTATTTTCCCTTGTTTCCATTTTGAGCCGTACTACTACAGATGATGACTGTATAGCTTCCTTTTGATGTGAGCAGTCGATGTGAGCAATAGGCGCAATCGTCTTAAATTCGTCGGGATTAAATATTGATGTATTCCCTGTTTCATAATAAGAATGTTGAAATTTTGAATACATGTCATATAATGTTGCGTACTTATTGTTTTTAAAGTCAAGAAATAGGTCATTGTAAGGACGTCTTTCAGAATTTAAAAAAACTCGTATATTCGTAAGGTTACAATTATCAAATTTACTCATATTAGATGTAACTTTGTTTTTCTTATCTGTTAGCAAAGCCACAATTATATGACGTGGAGTTTCGAGTTTAGTGGCAGTTTTCACAGGCCAATTATGCATGGTAGTTTCGGCAAGGGAAGGATACTGTACCAGTTCCCAGCTTCTAATTGATATCAATATGTCCAGATTATCATCTAAAATTTTTGTCAGCTCTAGTTGTTGAGGAATTCCAACAGATACGTGGGGAACCCTCCAATAGATCTTTTCTATATTAATTTTTGGTTGCTCAGTGCCGTTTTTTGCCGTTACTGCATCTACATCATTACTCTTTCGAATCAGAACTAATTCCTGTTTCATATCCAATATAATTTTTTTGTAGTCTTCAAATAAGCCCAGTATTATGATACTCAAAGTCGACAATGTAATTGTCAACGAGAGGTTCTTGCTTATACAAGTACTTCACAACCAAGTGCCTTTAAAAATCTCTTATTTTCACGTGTTACTTTAATAACGTTTCTTCTCGAACTAACTGAACATTGGTTCTTGGATCTTCTTTTATTACGAGGTTTTGTCCAAATATTTTGTAAGTAATGCGGAACGTTATAGTGAACTACCATCTTTTACAGTTGTTTAAGATGTAGTCTAACTGTAATAGTTTTCTTTCGAAAATTTATAAGATTTCCGTCCTGGTCAAGTATTCTTACAGTGATGTACTTAATCGTTCTGACGATCACAGGGAAATATAATATATTTAAAGGTGACTCCACCACTTTATAACCGGATGCAACAACTGGAAAGAACTGGTGAATGATGTGGACAGGCTTTCCATTAGAATAAGAACCAAGTGCTAAGTTGTAGTCTATGCATATGGCATTAACTTTGATTATTTCTACGGGGAAATCTGACTCGTTTAGTTGATTGGCTTTAAGAATCCTTTTATTAAACCCTAGAAGAGATCCTATCGAGATATCAGATGTAAAATCTATATCGACATTTGTTCTAATTGTAACAGTTGAGGTATTTCGATTAGCGACAATACAAATTTGATTTGTGGATGGTATATTTCTCTGTATACATTTAGGTCGGTAATCTCATAAGCACCAATAGGAATTGTTAATGTCGTATTACCATATGTGAATATGTTGTTTGTTTCATCAATATTTGGGATGACATTGAAGGTTTCAAAATTTGTTAACCCTATCACATATTCAGAGTCTTCATCTAGATATATAGGTGGATTGAAGTCTGAGCTTAAAATAGACGTATTCTCAGATAGTGAAAATGTCAAAGACATGTTACACGGTTTAAAACTTTCTTTACAATAAGTAACTTTTTCGTTAGATGCACATATTATATAAAAATTTCAACGAGAGCTGTCCACAGTTTACCGCATTGTCTCGCTGATATTTGTTGTGATTATAACTTATTTTGTTTAAGCTACCATCGCTATAGAAATATTTTGTCAGAGCATTCGGAGGTCTCAAGTTTCCATAACTATTAAAATATACAATGCTGCTGTCTTTCTTTACATATGTCGTCCAGTGAGTACCTGGTCCAGAGGTAATATCTAAATTCATTCATTTTTTCGAATTTGTGATGGTAAATTATCTTTCATAAACACTCCTCGGAAATTTGGAATATGTAGTTTTTTGGCATATTTCATCAGATCTATGTTAGTCAATGCGCGGCGAGGTAGCCTTACTGGAAGTTTTTTGTCGTCAGGTATAATCCCATCCCTTTTTTGTAAGGACGCAAATACAATCCTTTTCCAATAGCGGTTCGTTCCAATGCTAAGTTATGTCGTTTTTCCTCTTCTAATTTTTCTTTGACAGCTTTAGCATCATTCATAGCTTTCACTATTCCTGCTGCTCCACGTCCTATGCTTCCCAGTGCACGTAATGCGGCGAATAGGACGATAAGAGGAAGAAATCCACCAGTTTTGGGGATTGAAATTATTCTTTTTTTCGGGGTAAAAATATTAGATATATTTTTGGTACCGATTGATGTCAGAACCTGCTTTACCATGTCAATAAGGTTAACATGTGGTTTATTTCGTATTCCTTGTCGAGCTCTTTGCACTGCTTGATTAAAACTCGTTTGTGTTTAGTTGCCCTTTTTCATCGCAACCCCATTCCTAACTTAGTTTTAGCTTTCATGGCTGCTGTAACACCTAATGCCGCAATTTTTTCTCCAAGTGTTGCGTAGAAAGCTTTAAACCGTTGATATGCCTTTTCCGCCAATTCCTTATCTGCCTCGTGTCGATGTTCTAAATCGGTATGCTGATGATACACCTTATCATGGGAAAGACAAGCTCTATCGAGAGGATTGATTCCTTGATCACTTCTGGCAAGTCTTTTCCAGTTTTGTGCCGGGTCCACAAAAACTGTAGCCTGGAATGTGTAGTTCGAAAGGTAGCTTATTTATTGCTGTGTTCAAAATCCCAGAACCTTTCTTTACACCTTTTCGCTTTCGATGAACTACAGATGAATTGTGTACAAACATTTATATATGTTCTGATGTGACGTCTCAGTATAACTGAATTATTTGTCAATTCTTCTTCATATAAATACTTTGCGGACGTTTCAGCTCATAGTACTTCTTCAGATTTGTTGTAAGCATGAGGATCGAAAAACAGAACATTTCACTACCTGTTGTTAATCATGATGATGTTTTAGTCGATACATTTCAAAAACACGGTCCACTTCTTGGAGATCTATCGAAACGAGAGCTGATACTCGGTGCTTCTGGTTGCGTGAAGACTAATGTATTAATAACTTTACTTGAACATCCCAATGGTTTGCGATTTGAAAATGTTTATTTGTACTCAAAATCCTTGTATCAGCCTAAATATGAATATTTAAAACAGCTTTTGGAATCTATAAAAGAGATTGGATATTTCGAGTACCCCAAGATGATAATGATGTAATTCCTCCAAGTGAGATAAAACCCAACTCCGTTATAATTTTTGACGATGTGGTTTGCAGCAGTCAGAGTATTATAAGAGATTAGGCGACATAGATACACCGATTGCTTCTATTTATGCTAAACATATTCCTCGATTCCAAAACAATTAATAAGAGACAATTCGAATTTCATAGTTCTGTTCAAACAAGACGCCACAAATTTAAAACATATTTACGATGATCACGTCAATGTGGATGTCTTTTCAGCAATTCAAGGTTATATGTAATGAGTGTTGGAAAGTTAAATATGGATTCCTCGTTATCGATAAAGATTGCTCTGTAACATCTGGACGTTATCGAAAAGGTTGACACTTTCATCATTCCTTAGAGTATAAATAATCATGTGGTTACATATGCACCTCATTAGTGTACCAACCATGAATAAAGAATTGGCAAAACAACTGGTGATAACCAGAAAATCCGTTAAACAAAAATACCAAAGTCTAAAATCCGATCTAGCTCAGTCATCGCAGTCTCAACTGGAAAAGGGTTATAAACCTATAACGGAACCGTTGCAAAAACTATTGTCCACCATTAAAACGGATGTGATGGTTAAACATGAACCGACTGAAATCAAATCCGAAATACCATCTTCCACAAAAACTTCTACACCAAAAAGATCGAACATTAATCCCTATTTACCTTCACTGCCCATGACAATGCCTAGTTTCTTGGAAGATACTTTCCAGCACGAACCGAGAACTGACGAGTCTAGTGAGCAAAGTAGTCATAGTCTTATTGATGAGGAGGTTGAAAGAAGTCGAGTTTTTCTTCAAGAGCTTTCAAAAACCAAAGTCTATGAAGATTATTTAGATTCATACGATCCTTTACCGAGACAATATACTGATTTATCTGTGAGAGGTGATGAAACTGAGAATGATAGACAATTTGAAGTAAAGCACGATATAGATACGGAAAAATTTAAAATTGGAGGGCTAATTTAGAGATTGTGGGAAATTATATTAAAGTAAATGGTTTAACGTATATTGGAACACCAGGTTTTTACGAGTTACTCTTTAAAAAAGAACCTGTGGGATACAAACAATCTGATTTGGATAATTATATGTATATTTTAAATCGGGCCAATGCTTATCGACGACACTTAACTCTGGAGAACAGATACAAGGATCGCAAAGTGACAAATATAGAAATATAATCAAACCCTATTTGATTAGGAAAGGAATATTAAAGACTAATATGTCTTCTAATTCAAAACCATTCGCTAAGCCTCCCCCTCCTGCCAAACCATTGCGTAGAACACAGTCATTGAAACAGTACACCAAAGGAGGACTATTAGATTTAAGTAATAACAAAATTGATTATGTCTACTTTGACGACCCTAATGAGTTAATTGATAGATTACGTTGGCTAATAGCTTCACAAATCGCTGGAAATAATTCACATACTAATGAAATACAATCAATTTTTCAACATTTAAGAGAATTGAAAATAATAAAGTAGAGATTATACTAAATTAAACCTCATTCAGTTGTATACTGTTATTTGAAAAACATGCCTATTGATAAATTTGGTCTACATATGTTAAGGAATAGGCCTACGTCTTATGATTCATCAACTTTAACATCTTCCCCGAAGTCATTTCCATTTTACATTTGTGAACCTTCATCACATCACAGTAAATGTATTATAAAAATAACTGGTTCTATGAAAAAATCAAAAATGTGTTATATTTTGGAAAATCAAAAAGACGAGTACACCTTCCCCGTATCTGGGAAAGTAGAACATCTAGACATTTTACCAGCATACTGTGAAGTATTTCTTAATTTTGGTAAGGCTGTTAAGTCGAGTGATCTTGTTGGACATACTATAAATAAAGGAGACAAACTACACTTTATAACTGTTGCTACCACAGCCTCTGCTAGAGGTTGGTTATAACACTGGGCAAAAATTTGGTAGCAAAAAAAAAAGTTTAATATCAAAGACTAAGGTCGGCCCAAGCGGCCTAGTGCGAGGTCTAGCTCGATGACGAATTTCTCAGGGTCGTTCAGTGGCGGTGGTATGCCAAATTGCCCAGGGAACAAGATGTATACTGTCACACTAAAATAAGATAAAGACAAAAATTAGAGCTTGAGAACTGTTACAAGAATATTCCTTCTTTAATACGGTGGTGCAATAAAACGGCAAAATTTAAAATAATACTCAGTATATTTGCTGGTTAGAGACGTTGACAATACAAAAGTGTTAAGTAAGGTTTGAGTTGATAACAAAGTGCTAAAAAAAAAGAGTAACAGCTGATAGCGTATTGGCAATATGGTGTAATGTAATACCAGTCTGCTAGACTGGGTGATAGGCTGAAGGCCAACATAGGTCTTAATTATCTATTAAATAGAGTGTGTGTGTGCCACTGAGAGTGTGCACAAAACCCAATTGTAGCTACAAGTGGTTGACAGTAAACTTCAACGCTTCGTCTTAAATCTAAGTAAGTGTTCTCGATAAAAGTTATATCTAAACAAAAGCATTTATACCTAAGTAAAAGGTTTCCAGGGACGTTGTAACTGACACAGAAATATACTGAATGTGTGACTAATTCACAGCCAAGAAAACAGGTGAAGTCTGAACGGTAAGCTAATAAATGTAATACGTTACACTCGCATATGCGAAAAGAACAGAGCACAAAATAGTGAACGTCTCAACTAGGATACTTATCGGTTTCACAGGAGGTTGGCAGATGTCTACGCTGTACAGTGACAGCGATACGCTCTGGCTTCAGCGGCAAGACAAGGAGTACTCGCAGCTACGATGAAATGGAACTTCTACAGGCTCCTACTGGCAGGACAGCATTCGTGTACTAGAGGACTGGTCATCTGGTTTGGAGAACTCGTAGGATGCCAGGGATGATTGGAACTCCCCAAGAAAATTGGCACGCCGCTGGAGACGAGGTACTCGCTCGTGAACTCGTGAGCCAAGTAGTGGGACAGCCGGTATCGTGACGGTAACAGTCGTAACAGAGAAACCCAATTAGCAAACAAGCAAACAAAATATAGTTACCAGGGGTTTCCTTTCCAAGCACAGAAGCGAACAGGACAAGCCTCTGGATAAAACGGGATCATGGTTTCCACTAACAGGAGCCAACAACAAGCACACATGCAGATGATGTTCAAAGGCCAACGTGGTCGGCTTCAGTTGCTGCACAATTCCACAAGCTGGTAAGATTCTCCATAAACGTACAAAATACTATATCCAAATAACTCCACAATAATGGGGAATCTACACACTCAACGTTGATGATAAATCCCTTTACGGATGCTTTAGAATTAAAGCGATATTTTTCCCAACGTTGATTACAACAAAAACTTTTAAGCGTGCATTACAAGTTGAAGAATGACAGTCACAGGCCGTTGCCTTTGAAAACCAGTGATCAATCGAATACAGAAAACCCATAGAACGCAGTATAACAGAAGATCTTTGACCAACAACCCGCAAAGGATGTGTTCCACGGTCAAACTAGAAATAAGTATATCTGGTTGCATACGGATGGCAACGGTAATAGATGGATATTAATGACAGGTGTTTAATAAGGATTAAAGTAAACAAACAGTGGTGTTTGACATATGCAAACGTTAGGTGAACATGGCACGATGTACATATAATAACCGATAAATAACTTAGAGTGGTAGCAAAGATTTGACCGTAATGAGCACATATCCATATACGAGGTGAACCAATAAAATGATGACAGAATTTATACTAATTTAAGGTAACTGTTAAAGACATCAAAATAAAACCGTAACACTGTAGCAGGACAACTATCTTTGTATGCAGAAATCGTTTTGCAGTGTTCTATAGCAAAAAATGACTAGTGTAAAAGAACAGATTATAAATTTTTTGTTTATATATACTCAATTTTAATGTTTGTTGCAATAAAAGACATTTATTATTATTATTATTATTAATAAATGAAATACATAGACCAGCTAAAAGGAAATTTCAAAGACGACGTGTTATTATCAAGGGACTAAATGACTTGATACAGACGGACTTATTCGAGTTAATACCATATGCTAAAATAAACAGAGGATATCGATACTTACTTGTAGTTATAAATGTATTTAGCAAGTTTGTATGGGTAGAACCAGTTAAACGAAAAACTGCAAAAGTGGCAAATGGTATGTTGAAGATTCTCTTGTAAATGAAAATTAAGCCTCAAAACTGTCAAACGGATATGGGCACGGAATTTTATAACAAAGAGTTCCAGGAAAAAATTTAAAGTTAACTATTACAGTACCTACTCTAGTTTAAAAGCTAGTAAAGAGTTAATCGTACCTTAAAAAACATAAGGTTTAGTCTACAAGGAGCTTACAAATGGTTACCCATCTTACAAGATATCGTAAGCCAGTACAACAACACTCCCCATACAGAAATATTTTGCTTGAATTCAGTTCTAGCTTTCTTTCTTGCGGACACATTCGGTTTAAAATATTGCTGTATTGATGTGGTTGTATTATATTTAAAGCATTGGAAAAAGCATTCCCCTCTTGTTTTCTTAAACCATCCGCCAGTACCTTGAAATATATATCAAACTGATGACTTCTCAATATTCCAGTTTGATATTTTACAAGTGGTAATATTTCCCAGTCTACAGTAAACGTTACTGTGATCTTTCACTATTTAATCACACGATTTCATGACAATTGTTCAAACTGTAAAGTGAAACCATCTACCTTTATTGCTTCTAACTCATCAAATGAATATAAATAGTTTGTAATTACTCCTTAGTAACTTAAAAAATTATTCCATGTACTTTCATCAAATATAACTTAATCGCCTTTTTTCCATAAATTACTATGCAAGGCTTATAGCGGAAAATGTTGCACAATCCCGTTGTCACATATTTGGTCTTGGATTTGTTTAATTCAAAAATCTTACCACCGATATATACACTTTTTTCACAAATTGATAATTCTGCCTGATAAAAGCTGGATGAAGTCATTTTGATTACTGAAGTGTCTCAACTCGAATTTGTCTATTAAATAAGTTCTCCCCACTCCTCTATTTGCTGGATGTCCTGCTTCTTGAAACCTCTTCTATATCAAAAATGAATCACTTTTTTTCAAAATAAGAACTTGGAATGGGTTTCGATTTATCCATATCTGTAAAAAAGTCCGTACTTTGGCATGGAATGCATTTAGTGTTTGGTAGTTCGATTTCACCACCACATTTGATACATTTGTATTTCACTGGGACGGGCATATTAGAATAATCACATCAAAATAATTAAAGTACAGCACAGTGGTAAAAATTTATCACAATACAGCTTGTTTTCGACTGTTTCAAATTTATCCCCATCACTTTAAATAGGTAGAAGGGAATTTTATTTTTAAGAAATGATGTACTTATTACTAACGTGGTATTATATCCTACATTCAAAATTAAGAAAAGGTAACGCTAATTATGAAATAAAGTTTTTGCTGATACAGAACAAATGCAGGTGTTTACAAATGCTGCAATACGTTTATTAACCTTTGACTTTCACATATCTTGGCTCCTCATTGATTACATATGAGATATCAAGTTTGCAGTTTTCGCTGACCTGGCAATTTCAGACAGAAATAATTTATCAAATAATAATCTTTGGTAGTGTAGATTTTTTAAATGAAATACAGTTTTTGCTGAAATAGAACAAATGCAGGTGTTTAGAAATGATGCAATACCGGATGTAATACAGTCGTTAACCTGTGACCTTCACATAGGTATCAAGTTACATTGCAGTTTTAGCTGATATGACGATTTCAGACAGAAAAAATTTATCAAATAATAATCTTTACTAGAGTGGAATTTTTATAGGAAATAAAGTGTCGACTTTCGTCTAGATAGCATCCGATGTCGTAGATCACGTTTAAAAATAGAAACCACGTCTGGACAGTATCCGGTGTCATATTCAAGGTCACCGTCTGTTACAGGTTATTAACCTTAGTCTATAAATAAAAACAGCTGATGCTGATCCGGTATCATGTTTCAGTTCATTGACCTTGCTCCGGTATCATATTTCGTCTAGATAGCATCAGGTGTCATATTTCAGTTCATTGACCTTGCTCCTCCTCCTGATCTTGATCCTTATCCTTTTCATGTCTCCAATCCTAACTACTATGGTGAATACCAAAAAATAATTTAACCGACTGATAACTGACTTAACAGTTTGTTAGAAAGGTAACTTCTGTTGGTGAATACGGCTGTTAGTCTGACTAACGCGCTTTATACGGGCGCAAAGCTGATCAGTCCGACTAACGCTACGACCGTTTCATGAATCCGGCTGTTAGGATTTCAAAATTGAGATATATGTATAATAAGCCGGTTGTTCAAGCAAGGAAAAGTTCCGTCATCTTTTAAATTAAAATTCATATAAAATAAGAATGTATAACAATTCAAATTATATAATAAAAAATTATTGTTGTGCATTATTATTTACTAACTTTTTATAAATGTAAGATACGGATAATAGAGAGAGCTCTTGGCTGGTAAACGCAAGTTTTCAAGTTAGCAGAAAACACATCGAATTATTAGCGGGTATAAAAGTATTTTGCTTTGTCTTTGCGTATTTGGAAGTGTATCTGTAAAATTATATCATTATTATATTATATTTTTTTTGCATATAGTGGCAATGATTAGGGTTACCAACAACCCGGATTTCAGGGTATTTTGAACCCGCCCCGCAAGAACCCTTTGCAGGATGGCAGTTGTCCCAGAAAATCGTCGAAGAACAAAAAGGTATCAAAATAAAAGAAATATAGAGACAAATTTGGCACGTGAGGTTATGAAAGACTTATTTTATTTTTTGGTTGGTTGTCAATTTATGAATCTGATGAAGAGTCCCGCGTCTTATTGTTTTGTCTTGGATGGTCATCTCAGAAAACCCAAAAATTACATATTTTAATATTGACAGCGCTAGTAATGATATCTATGGTAGAAAAATATTGTTGCAAAATGAGTCCAAAAATAATAAAAATTAAAGAAAAGAGTAAACGAATTTTTAGTATTACGTAATAACACGGTAAAACATAATACAGATGCATGGGCGCCGGCAGAAAAAAAATTAGGTAGGGCAACAAAAGTAACGAGAATGTAGTTTATTTCTAAATTTTAATGAAAATTTAAAATAACTTAAAATAAGATATTTTGGTAAAATATTTGGTGCTATAGCGTAAATAAAATAAAATAGAATATTACACCTGCAAATGTGACCAAATCATAAAAAATCACATAAAACTAATCCTACATTATAATAAAACATAGAAACAAACAAAAACAAAAGTGACAAGAAATAACTGTAAAAATTTAAAATTCTTATCTCTTAACCGTTATTTTTAACTGGATATTAATTTCTAGGGGGAGGGGCAACTGCCTCCTTTGCTGCCCCTCTGACGGCGCCCATGTACAGATGTGTATAAAGTAGTATTGTTGGAAATGAATGTAAATTCCTACATTCCAAATGTTTTTACAGAAATCTCAGAAACAATAAAATTACTAAAAATGAAACCTTTACTGAAGGTTTTTCAGTGGCACCCAGTGTGCCAGCATTTGAGATTTATAGGTTTGATAGGTTAAACATAAAATTTGTTTCTTTTTTTATTTACAGCTAATTTAGACAATATTGTAGACAGTGTACATAAAAGTATGAATGTATTTATGGTAAGGACATTAATTTGATTAACAAAAATTCAAATCAAACTGAATTCGGATAGAAATAAATTCTTGGAAAAAAAATGTAATTTTGCATTTACCTACACTAAATCTACGCAAAAACAAAATATAGTTATCTTATATTAGCATAACTCTACACAACCCTGCTTACATATACAGAATATACAGGGTTTTACATAATTGAATGTTAATGTTTAAAGGATCTACGATTTTAACAAAACCAGGTTCCTTTTTGCGTTGTTCTTGATATAAATATTTCTTTTATTTATTAATGATCTGTGTGTTGAACTGCAATGTAAATCTCTAGTTTTTGCCGATGACTTAAAAATTTATAAATCAATAACTTATCATATACGATTGTCGACAGCTATAAATTGAACTTGGTAAGATTGTAGGTTGGTGTGGACTGAACAAAGTTAACATTAACATTGATAAATGCAAAATAATATCATTTACAAAAAAAGACAATACATCGACTACAACTACAATATTAACGGTGTTGCATTGGAAAGAAAATTTTTGATTAGAGATTTGGGTGTACTTTTTGATTCGGAATTAAGTTTTGTAGAACATATTCAGATGAAATCGAAAGAAGCAATTAAAATGCTGGGATTTATTATAAGAAACTGAGAAACTTTTTCCAATGATAAATGTCTGAAATCTTTATATTTTGCTTATGTTCGATCTAAGGACGAATATGCATCGGTAGTTTGGTCCCCATTGTATGCCGTTCATAAGCAGGCGATTGAACAGGTTCAAAGAAAATTTTTAAAACTCCTATCATTTAGAATGACTGGTATATATCCGGAAAGGGGGATTGAGAATAGTCTTCTTTTGGAAAGGCATAATATGGACAGTTTAGAATTTAGAAGAATATCTGCATGTCTTATTTTTTTATGTAAATTATTGAAAAATAAAGTTGACTGTCCAGAATGACTTGCTCAAATAAATCTGCACGTCCCCAGAATGAATTCAAGACAAAATATAACGTTTCAGTATAAACATCATAAGACTAATATGTTGTTGAAGTCACCAGTGTATTGTATGTGTACCTACTTAAATGAGCTGAGTCCATATTTTGATGTATACTTTTCAAATCTTAAGTGCAATATGCTAGACAAGTATTTCATGTATAAATCTCAAATATTCAAATCCAATAGTTTCAAATTCAGATTCAAATAGTTTTTATAAATTTTTTATGTATAAGTATAAAAATTCTGTGTATGTCGGTGTATATATTATAGGTGTTACCTATGTATTACGGATATGTATTGTGTGAGCTATTTATATTTGTGTGAAGATTATGTTGTTAAATTACATATTTATATTTTTGCACCCACTCTACACAGCTATGTGTATTAATTAGTTTATCTTTAATAGCTGTTATTTATTATAGTGTTTCTTTAATATTTCTGCTGGTCCAGTAATTGGGGTTATTATTATTATTATTATTATTATTATTATTATTATTATTATTATTATTATTATTCTTTTGCTTCTTCTTCTTCTTCTTCGTCTTCTTCTTCTTATGGTTATCGTTATCATTATGATTACCATTATCATTATCAATCACTATCACTATCCGGATCATCATCATCATTATCAGTATCAGTATTACTACTGTTACTGTTACTATTACTATTACTATACTATACTATGCTATACTATTATTATTATTATTATTATTATTATTATTATTATTATTACTATTATTACTATTATTACTATTATTACTATTATTACTATTATTACTATTATTACTATTATTACTATTATTACTATTATTACTATTATTACTATTATTACTATTATTACTATTATTACTATTATTACTATTATTATTATTATTATTATTATTAATCATCATTATTATCATTAGTATTAGATTAGATTAGACGAGAGACTTCCTACTCATGCAGTCTTTTGTGATCTATCTAGAGCTTTTGACTCTGTAGATATAGAGATCCTTTTAAAAAAATTTGAACATTATGGCATACGCGGAAATGTTTTGAATCTATTTCATTCTTACCTAGCAAATAGATCACAATATGTTAGTATTAGCGGTGCTGTTTCGGATCTTCGATACCGTGATGTACCTCAGGGCTCCGTTTTAGGACCATTGTTATTTTTGGTTTATATTAATGACCTTCCGGCGTTTTTGGATTGTTGTCGATGTATCCTATTCGCGGATGATACAACTTTGCTGGCCAGGGGTGATGTATACCGTACTAAGGAGGGACTCGAGAGAGTAAAAAATTGGTTTAATGCGAATAAGCTGAAACTGAATGAATTAAAAACTAAAAATATGCTTTTTGATAATAATAATAATAATAATAATAATAATAATAATAATAATTCAAGCCAATAAGCCTGATGTAGTCCTCGTCGACCACCAACTTAGGACGATGTTTGTGATTGAGTTCTCGGCTCCCGCAGAGAACAACATCGTCCTAAAAGAGGAGGAAAAACGGAGGAAGTATCGAGATCTTCTCTCCGAGCTCCGCAGGCTGTATCCAGACCACTCTGTTAAGATTGTGGTGCTCATTATAGGCGTCCTGGGTGGAATGACACATACGTTGCTTTCTGACTTAAAGATCATACCGGCTTGCCGAAATTCGGCAGAGATCTTAGCCGGCAGAATGCAGAAGGCAATCGTAACACATGCAATGAAAACAGATAAGACAATATAGTAAAATGGTATAAAACAAAAAACTGATCAATGAAAAATAATTAATTAATTAGGTGTTCTCAACTACCTCACGCAAAGTATAAAAGCATTTACTTACAAGGTATTTCATTAAATTTTTTTTAAACAAAGAGAAACTCGCAAATTTTTAAATCTAATGGTAGTTTGGTAAAAATAGTTGAACACAAGATATAAGAGCTTTTCCTAAAAAGTGAAAGGTTATAATTACTTATGGAAATATGATTAGCTGTGCGTATATTATATGTATATTTATTAGCATATGACGCAAATTTATTTCTGTTTTTATAAACAAAACATGCTACCTCATATGCAAGAATTGAGTGTAATGTTAATAAATTATTTCGTTTAAAAACTGGTCGGCAAGAATCTAGTGGCATAATAGAGAATATTAATCGAATGATTTTTTTCTGTAAAATAAAGACTTTCTATGTCTGCACCAACACCCCAAAGAATTAAATACCTTAGGTGGCAATAAACAAGACCATACAAATACACGTTTACCAATTCTGATTTAGACTGGCTTCAGGTTTCGTTTGGCGAAAAATGCGGAGTTTAACTTGCTACAAATTAAATCTATATGGTTAGACCAGATAAGAGGTTCCTCTAACAATAAACCCAGAAATTTTATTACAGAAGATTGAGGAACTGTGTTTGTGTGACTAAAAATCAGTGTAGGTTGTTCACGTCGTTTAAAAAATTGTATATACGTCGATTTTTGGAGATTCAATACCAATTTATTATTTTTACACCACGAGCAGAATTTATCTATCAACTTGCATGCCAATTCATTTAATTCTGCAGCGGATTCGGATGCTAATCAGTAGTATAGCTACTGGGGTTCTGGATCACTTTGGTAACCTGTCCATCCGAGTCTGGACGGCAGCGTAGAAGGGGTGTATTTCTTGCAGAAAGTAGGTCAATGACCAGAGGGTAGTGGTCGAAGAAGTGTAGAAGAGCGTAGGGGGTGGTAGTAGAAGAAGTGTTGGTCAATGACCAGAGGGTGTGGAGGGTAAAAGAATGTGTTAGAGTGAGAGCGAGCCTAGCCGGCCTCGCCTCATGTATATTTTATTTGCGTCAAAAATAGAAGAGATTAGTTGACCCTGGGGTCATATTATATCTTTATCACATTAATTATGGAATAAACAAGATTAGTTGACCCTTGAGGTCGCCTAATGTTTAATTATGAGTTAAAATATTAAAATTAGTTTATACAGTGGGCCAAAGAAGAAAACAAAACGATTTGTTTAAATAATGTAATGTATTTCAAATTTATTTTTATAAAATGTTAGGTAATAATAAAACAAAGCACAGCGACAGACAACTACATTAACATTCAATTAGGTATTTATCTAGAATATTTTCTAATATTGCAAATAACAGTTCTGCCTTTTCCAGAGGTGTTTTGCCGTGTAAAATTTCAAATGGTGTAGATTTCTTTTTATTTTTTGTGGATGTTTTTGGTCTTATTGTTGTTGGTGTAATTCTTTTTCGTTTCTTTGCTGCTGCTGTCATTTCCTGAGATGTAGGTGAGTCTGATCCTGATGACTCAGGTGAGAGAGTAGCTGGTGGTGGTGGTGTTGATTTCCCTGGGTTTATCTCACTACTAATTTTTTCTCTGGCAAGTTTTATATGTTTTTTGAATTCTGTCTCATTCATCGACATCTTGTTGGAGTTTTTTTTTTGTTCCACTTGTTTACTGTCTAGAGTTGCACGTTAAACTGTGTGTGCAGCAGCATAAACCAAATAATTTATTGATTAAAAACTGGAATGATTTACATAATTCTATGTTATTCATTTAAAATAATTACTAGGTATATGTTTAGCTTTATCTTCCTCTTGAAAAAACTGCTGAACTGAACATGGAAAACATATTGTATTTGGAGAATTGGTATCTCCTTTACATCTTATACATTTATATTTCACCGGAACGGGCATCTTAGGGTTATTAAGCTGTTTTAATTGTTCCTTTTCCTTTTATAGCACATTATTCTTAGAAATCCAACTATTATGTTTGTTGTTTAATCCTAGCCATTTAACAAAGACTTTGTTTTTTCTCCGTTTTAAAATTTTTTCAACCAGGTACGCATCTGAGTGTTTGACCTTTTGTAACTGTTCTTGATAGAATCCTCCTTGAATGTCCTGTTTATTGATATCTTGTAACAGATATGTTACTGGATTAGTTAATTGTACTTTTTTAATAATAAAAATCTCAGTTGTCCAATTAGCCATATATTTTTTATCGAATACTCCTCGCACTTTTGATATTCGAACGTGATCTCCAACTTGAAATTTCACTTTGTTAGGTGCAATCTTTATATGATTGTATACTGTTTCTAAGAGTCTTTTTTCATTCTTTTTTGACACATCTATTGGTTTCATTTTAATTGTTCGATGTTTCGTATTATTATATTTTTCAACTATTTTAGGTAGCAATTCTATCCATCTATAATGACCGTTAATATTAAATTCCTTCCACATATGATTTTTCAACGTTCTGTTAACTCTTTCCACAATAGAAGCCTTCTTTTCACTAAATGTACTATAATGGTTTATATTATACTTTTTCACTAGTTGTTTAAAGTATTTGTTGTAATATTCAGTCCCGTTATCAGTTTGCAGATTTTTAATTGTTTCTGTTCTGAAAACGTTCTCCATTGCCTTACTTACTTCTTGTCCAGTTTTTGTTTTTAAAGGAAAGGCCCAAACAAATTTTGAAAAACAATTAATTACAACCAATATATATCTATATCCTTTATTTTCTTTTGAAAATTGTTGAATTTCCACAAGATCGGCCTGGTATAAATCTGTTAAAGATTTTATTATAACTCTTCGCCGTTTAAAGTTAATTCTAGCAGGTTTGTGTAGTTCTTCAACAACTTGTTTTTTAATATCAGTTACTAATTTAGTTCTGGGTGGCATCATTTATTCAATAATATTTGCTTCACGTAGTTCTTCTATTATAGAATTAATTTCATTTAAATGTCCAGTATGTCCAGCCTCTTGAGAAGCAAGCAATAAACGTAATCTCTCTACTAACTCGTTGGGGTCATCCCAATGTACGTAGTCTATTTTATTTTCTGTTGATTCCATTAACATCCCATAACCAGTTGTCACCATCGGAGCTATAATTTTTTTATATTTGGCCAACTTGCTGCCATCAACTTGTTTCGAGGATTGATAGTGACGTCTGTGAGCATTTGTTTCGAGAATAATTTCTTTATACATTCTCTTATCATTATCAGAGAAATTTTTTGGATGTTTTTTAAATAGTAATTCATATAAACCTTCGGTGCCGTTGTATTTTTTATTTTTAACTATAATATCAGAACCATCTATTTTTAATTGTGAATCGCCTATATAAAACTTTTCCAGGGTTGGATTATGTCTAACACCATATTTATGATCGAATTCATCGTTGTCAGTTGTAGTAATCATCTCACTTATGTATTTTCTAGGTAATTCATCATATTGATTTAAATAATCTGTAAATGATTCTTGAAACATTTGTTCTTGCCTATTCCTAATTAAAGGCTCACTACTACTGCTATCTTCCTCATTTTCAGAATCAAAATGTTCAATCATTTTTCGTTTTAAATTACCTCGTGGTAAATTTGGAACATTTCTTTTAGATGTAGAGGCTTTTGGTGTAGATGTACTAGGTATTATATCATAATCCATTTTATACTCATCATTTAATTTTTTAATTTTAGGAATGTTTTTTTCTTTCTTTTCTTGCTTTTCTTCTCCTTCCTCTTCCTCTTTTTCCACATCCTCATCTTTTGTTTTTCTTAAACGTCGATCTTTTGTTTCTAGTTTACTTTCAATATTTCGTAGATGTTTTGTTATAGGGAAAAATACACTGTCTTGATGTAGTTTATTTAATTTTAATAATTCCAGCTTTTGTCTGATAATATTGCGTTTAGCTACAAGTTCTTTTTTTAATTTTTCCTTATCCATGACACTTTGTTTCTTGAACAGGTTTCCTGAACTGCTTTCTGAACAGGTTTTTTTTTTGAACTGGTTTTTTTTGAACAGGTTTTAACGGATCTGTTCTAGCTTCTAAACTGATTTATTTTCTATAGAATTTATCATTTTATCGGAAATGGTGTCAGGATTTATAAAGTCATGAAATCCAATCCTATACCCTCCTTTGTTAACATCAAAATCCTTGAAGATAGACAAAAATCCATAGGGGTGCTTCCAGCATAGCGAGCAAATATATTTAAATTTTGGAAAAGTCATATCTGCACTCACATGATCCATATAAATATGTTTCAAATTTAAGTCATCTACTTTGAAAACAATTAGTGCATTAGCATTGTCTCTTATCAAATGCTTTGAAATTTTTGCATAGGATTGATGCAAATAAAAACAGTCGACGGAATTATGTCTTCCCATACAGAAATATTCTCTAATTATATTTTGTTTGGAACAGGCAACATCATCAAATATAAACACAGAATTTTGATTAGCTTTTGATGGTTCCAGAATGTCTTCACTGTTATCATAATGAAAACAACTTATACCTTTTATAGGACCTAATAATATATCTCTTAGGTACACATATTTATCTTGATTCAGAGATTTTGAATAGACATATACGTTTTCGAATTTTAGTCCATTTTCATGTTCTAATAAGGTGATGATTACATTGGTTTTACCACAATTTGATGGGCCAGTAATTATGCATCTTACTGTGTTTGGCAATAAAACGCTATGTTTTGTTTGTTGGTTTTTTCGAAACAGTAAATCATGGTTGTTGACTTGTAACTTAACTTTTTGCCTGTCTATCTTCAGTTCATTTTTATGTATTCTTTTCATTGTCATAGTTTCTCAATTTGTATTATCACAACAAATGCCATGTGAAAAATAAGTATAAAATTGATGACATAAATTATATATATTCATTTAAAATGAAATACTATGTGGGTAACGTTAAATCTGGCAGGGGTCTCATAAATTCAGCAATAAATAAATTACCCTTTGAACTTCATATCCCATCATACAACTTTTGCGGTCCTGGTAATTCTTATTTTTTAATTTGATTTTAAAAATTCAAAAAAATCTATTAATTTTCCTATTATTTTCCATGTAGGTACGAAATTGGAAAAGAGGTTAGCTCGAGGTGATAAGGGTATAAACGGATTAGATGATGCATGCAAAGAACATGATATAATTTATGCCAAAAATACGGATCTTGAAAGTCGTCATGCTGCTGATAAAACTTTAGGGAAAAATGCCTGGGCGAGATTTAAAGCAAAAGATGCATCTTGGAAGGAAAAACTGGCAGCATTAGGAGTTGCTGGGGCTATGAAAGCTAAAGTAAAACTTGGTATGGGATTTGATAATAAAGAAAACATTATGAGCAATTGTGTAAAATCAATGGAAAAAGTTAAGAAATCAACTGAGAAATCTTTAGAAAATATTAACATGTGTTTAGAACAATTTCAGCAAACAAAAAGCAAGCGAAGGAAAACAAAAAAAATACTAAAAAGAAATGCATATGTAACCAATAGTAGAATTGCAAATTTGGATACAATTTCACATTTTAATACACAACAACAACAACAACAACAACAACAACCTCATAACAAGATAGAATCTAATTACAAGCATAATGATAATAAGAATAATAAAAGCATTAAATTGTTCAGAAAAAGAAAATTAGATGTGGAAAATAATGCTGCTGTAAAAAAAGCACGTAAAACAAATATAAATGTGGTGAGAAGGAAAAAAAATTTGAATAAAACTGCAAAAAAAATAATGTCAATGATGATAATGAAGGGGAAAAAAGAAAACTAGATTTTGTTGGTGTAGAACCTTTAAATAAATTACGTAAAATAGGATCTTTTAGAAAGAGAAAATTAAATATTGAAGATATTGATGGTCCTTTAAAAAAAGTACATAAATTAAAAGATACTAGATCTAACAGGAAAAGAAAATTAGGTATTGAAGAAGAAGGCGGTGGTGATGATCCTTTAAAAAAAATGCGTAAACTGTTGGATACTAGACCTTTGAGGAAGAGAAAATTAAATGACATTAACGGTGATTTGGATGGTGATATGGTGGGTCCCATTGAAAAAATATCAAAATTAAATCATTATAATCCTCTACCGCTCCACCGGAAACGAAAACATACCAATAATGGTGAAGATAGTTTTGCTGAAAAAATATCAAAATTAGCTCATTATGAGCCCCTACCGTTACACAGAAAACGTAAATATGTCAATGATAGTAAAGATAATTTACAAATATAACCAATAACCAAAAAACCGAAAATTATTTAAATAGCAATAATTACTAGTAATAACTTCAGTTTAAAAAAGACGTTAAACAGTAAATATCTAAAAAAAAAAATGTGTAGAGCCAAAAGGAAAACAAAGTGTAAGAAAAGAAAATGTATCAAAAAGGGAAAAGGAAATAGTGTACATTTAAAAGAAGCAATTAAGCGAATTGGAAAAAGTATAAGTCATCATAAACCTAAAACTATTGCAGGAGCAATTCAAGTAGCTATGAAGGCAGCAAAAAAGATTAAAAAAAAGATCACACCTTCTCCTCGCATCGTAAACGTACCGAAAAAGGGAGGAATATTACCATTAATACCAATATTTGCTGGACTTAGTGCATTAGGCGCTTTAAGTGGCGGTGCTGCTGGCATAGCAAAAGCTGTAAATAATGCTCGACAAGCCAAACAACAATTGGACGAATCTCAACGTCACAATAAGACAATGGAATCTATAGCTATGGGTAAAGGTGTCCACTTGAAACCTTATAAAAGTGGTTTGGGGCTTTTTTTAGCACCACGTCGAATTTCAAAGAACTTCCCCTAACACTTCCTCATCGACCCTTAACAAATATTGATATCGCTAAATTTGCTAAATCATTAAACATTCCAAATTTTAGAGGTGTATTTATGAGAAATAATTTACCTCGAAAAATACATGTATATGAAACAGGAGTAATCAACTTGGACAATATTGATGGACCGGGTACACACTGGACTGCATATAAGAAATATAAAGATCGCATAATTTATTTTGACAGTTTTGGAAATCTACGGCCTCCTGCAGAAGCAATAAAATATTTTAATTCAAATGGTCAATGTCATGTATTATATAATCACAAGGTATATCAAACCTATAATAGTTATAAGTGTGGTCATTTAAGCTTATTATTTTTATTCAATAAATAGTTGAACACTTGAAATATGTATTTATTTAATTATAACCTTTAACAAGTCAACATGTCATATACGTTTACAATATCGGGGAGGACTTCAACACTTTCAACACGAATTCATCCACCTATAATTTTACCTAAAAGTGATTATGTTTTGGGTCTTATCGATTTTGTTAGTTACAATTCAATTCCGAATGTAGATAATTCTAATAATATATTCCATTATGATGAAAATAGTGAAGTGGTTATACCTGAAGGGTCCTATGAAATAGAGGATATTGAAATATATATAATGAATCATATAACAGATAAAGAAGAGGCGGAACCTACAGTTTTAACCTTGAAGGCCAACAATAATACATTAAAGTGTGAACTAAAGTGTAATAAAAGTGTTGACTTTACGAAAAATAGCAGCATAGGAACGTTATTAGGGTTTAAACCTCGCATACTTCAGGCTGATATTAAACATACATCAGATTTTCCAATAGACATTTTCAAGGTGAATTCAATTTGTGTGGAGTGTAATTTAGTAACAAATTCCTTCAACAATGAAAACCTCGTACACATCTTACACATGTTTTATCCGAACGTTGCACCAGGTTATAAACTGATTGAAAATCCTTCAAATGTTATTTATTTACCAATTAACACACAATACATTGATGAAATAGTACTTAAAATCTCCGACCAAGATGGTAATCTAATCAATTTTAAACAAGAGTTGATCACGGTAAGATTGCATTTGAAAGAAGTTGTGTAACAAGATGGTGTTTAGATATATGGATAATTCGTTGCCAACCGTTTTCATGGCTCCTACTCCTCATCAGAATATAATAATAACTGATGCACGAAGAAGACAGTTTAGTATGAGACGACAAGTGAAACGATTAATACCGCGCAACAAAAAATTTTTACGACTATTGGGATTTAGCTTAAAAAAACATTAGTAAATTATTTAGAAATTTTTGGTACAGTTTCAAGTTGAGGCTTAGTGTAAATATAAGAAAGCTTATCATATTTGTAAGGTGCAACTGTCGCTATAGAAACGAAGAACAATATGAGTTTTGATATGTTAAATATTCAAGAGCAGGTGAAAGTAGATACTTCCATTACCAAATTGGAATATCATACCCATCAACCTTATGCATCAACAAGTTATAATAACAACGATGAAATACGAATACCCATCCAAACTCAGGATGTTTACACTTTACCGTCACAAAGTTTTCTGTACATTGAGGGAAAACTATTGGATCAAACCGGAAAAGCCAGTACAACTTTAAGTTTTATTAACTGTGGCATTCTCTTTCTATTTGATGAAATTCGGTACGAATTAGGTGGAACTGTTGTGGATCGTGTTCGAAATCCAGGTGTAACTGCTCTAATGAAGGGATACGTGTCCTACACCGAAAATGAATCTTTGAAACTTAATAATTCCGGATGGTCCCACTTGGCGAATCCAAAACTAGTAGACCAGAATGGAAATTTTTGTGTATGTGTACCTTTAAAAATGTTTCTTGGATTTGCTGAGGATTTCAACAAAATTATAGTTAATACACGACAAGAATTGATATTAATTAGGAGCACTTCAGATGTGAATGCTATTCACACAAACAAACCCGATGAAACCCCTAAAATAGCATTACAAAAAATATTATGGAAGGTTCCCCATGTATCTGTATCTGATACGGAAAAACTGAAAATATTAAAATGTGTCGACAGCGGCAGAGACCTTGACATACCATTCAGATGTTGGGAATTACAAGAATATCCCCTATTGCAAGAAACAATGAGACATTCATGGGCAGTAAAAACCAGTGCGCAATTGGAAAAACCTCGATATATTATTTTCGGATTTCAAACCAATAGGAAAAATATACCAGCAAGATTTATGAGTCAGTTTGATCATTGTAATTTAACGAACATTAAACTTTATCTCAATTCTGAAACTTATCCTTATGATAACTTAAACCTCAACTTTGACAACAAACAATGGTCCATTTTATATGAAATGTACACACAGTTCCAGCAATCGTATTATTATAAAAATCAAGGTGAACCTTGTTTGTCACCAGAAAATTACCTACAACTAGCTCCTCTAGTTGTTATCGATTGCAGTCGACAAAATGATGATGTAATAAAAGGAGGGGCAGTGGATATAAGAATTGAATTCGAGACGAATAAGAATATTCCTGCCAACACATCAGCTTACTGCTTACTACTACACGATCGTTTAGTGAAGTATAATCCTCTAACTAGTGTTGTTAGAATCGCTTAAACAAAAAAAAAATGTTTGTGATCGACTTTTATGGATTTCAATATAAGAATAGTGATTTTTATATTAGAGAAATAGCTATTTTAAATATGCAAAATGGTTGTATGGCTCATAAATTTGTACGACTACCATGTATCGCCTTCTTTGATGATGGATTTCGAAAATGCGTTGATTGGAAAACTAGACACGTACATGGACTAAGTTGGGATAATGGATTTGGACTGGATTCCGATCTGCATTTAGAAGATCTAAGTGACTTTATAAAAAACATTGTCCGTGAAGAATATGTAATTGTTAAAGGACTGAACAAAAAAAATGTTTTAAGTAAATTCATTTCCAACAACCACATAATTAATGTGGAGGAACTCAATTGTCCAAGTTTTAAAACCTTGAGGAAACAAATTTATGGATGGTTGTCTAGTGATTGGAGAGATATTAGAACCTACCATTACCATTGTAAAAATCATCTTTTTAACGATCTAGCTTGTGCTTATGAAAATGCTATTATATTAAGTATATGGTATGACAGAAATAATATTATGAATAAAAAGTAGTTAAAAAATGTGTTGTTTTATTTTTTAGTTTTAAGAGGTGGGGGGGGAGATTTAAAAATGTATAAAAGTGATATGTTTCTTTGTTTCTGCTCATATATATGTTGACAACCTTAGTTTGGCAAACAACAACAACATCAACAACTCTAAAGTTAAAGAAAAAAGAATGTTTTTACTACTCATTTTAGTTTTGTATGCAATAAATTGCAGTGTTTGTAGAATGCTGTACATACAAGAGGATATGAATATTGGGAATTATAATTTTCCAATTAAATTAAATGTGACTATCGATAATCCAATTTATTTACGAGATGCTGTAAAAGTTGAAAATTATTCTATTTCAATAGAAGATGGAACCTTTTATTTGTTTGAGAAATCTGAAAACAATCTGGTTTTGATGGAGTATCCTGCATTCTATTTCCCCGCTATTCAAGAAAACGGATGGAAGGAATTTACCGTTAATACAGCAATAAGAAATTTAAACAATCAAACCATTGGATTTGTAGTTGGTCATGATATGTATTATTATCCTATTGCACCGAGAAAAAATTCTGTAATGTATTGTGGTAGATATAGTTTAGAAACATTACTTGGAAATAGCACATACATTACTTTTCATAATTTAGAATTTACTTCTTATGATTTCACACAAAACTTTATAGAACTTTCCAATAGAGAAAAGACTTGTTTTATATATGTTTAGAGTATTGTGAATGTTAAATAAAAATAAACCAGGTTTTACAATTAAATTGTTTTTTAATATACCTACATTGTTACAATGGTGATTTAGAAGGGTATTAATAATGATAATAAATGTGAGAAAAAGATTTAAAAAGTAAAAAAACAAATTGTGTAAAAAAAAAGTTTGATTTATTCAAGTGCCTGTGACAATAAATCAGATATTTCATTATCGTTTATGCTTGCTGGAGGCGGAGGAAGAGAAGTAGTAGTAGTAGTAGTAGTAGTAGTAGTAGTAGTAGTAGCAGCAGCAGATACACCTTCATAATAATAATCATCATCATCTCTGGTAGAATTTTGAATTGTCGGTGCTTCTAAATACAGTTTCCGTTTTTTACCACTATAACCTGGTGCTTCTATTGGAACTCTATCCACATCCTCCAACTGGTCATCGAGGAGATTAAATTTATATTTTCTAACGACGCTTTCCAAAATCTTGAAATCCCCTTCCTTTTCCAGTTTCGTCCTCATATATTTGACTGGTAAATTACCAAACTTTTTCTTCAAAGTAATCGATCGAGGAGAATAAGTTAATGATATAAATATTTTTTCTCCCCGTATAAACATTTCCTTTACACCATATCTGAAAACATTTTTTTGTAAATCAAACTTGTTAAAGTTGTAGACAGAGAGAGAGAAATTATTGGAAATAACGAGAAGCGAGAAATTAAAAAAAAGCAACACTGAAATTAATTCAAATAAAAAACCAGTCACAAAAATAAAATTATAAGAAATGTAAAGAATACTTACTGAAATAATTGCTTCATCACCACTAAAGCAACCTTTGCTGGAAAGTGTATTGGGTCCTGGGTAAAGACCACAATCGTGCTGGGTGTTGTTGCCATCTTGATGATAATAACGAGTAGTAGGAAAAAAAGCACAGTTTCAACTGATGCGGATTCAATTCAAATTTGTAAATTTATACAGCATAAAATAAAAATTATACGAGTCATATGACATGAAAATAGCTACTTTGTTAAATATTTCCATTTAATATTGCACATGCAAAGTAATTTTTTGCTGGATAATTGAAACGTCAATAACAATTTTATGTTTACTCAATTAATTGGATTGCATGACTTGGGGGGTCAAGAGGTTAGAACATTTTTATTTTTATCAATGAATTAGATTACGTGACTTGGAGGTCAAGACGTTACACCAGAACATTTTTATTTTATTTTTTCTCAATTAATTGGATTACTCGCTAATTCTGTTGTGTACCAGTTGAATAAAACGTGACTTATGACGTTAATATATTTTTTATTTGACCATATTTCAACAGTTGCTATGATCGTTGGAAATGTGAAATCGTCTTTTTTTTTAATTAGCACCACCGATATATATAAGTAAGCACCAGTGAAACTGCAGTACTTTCAAAACATTCGAAAATGTCTATCAACAACAACAACAACAACGGTCAAGTAAAAGTGTCAACAAATAGTGCTGTGTCGACAAAAAAACCTTCCTGGGACACTGATGATTGGGATACAGACTACCAGAAAGAAGAAAAAATTCGTTGTGCCCAACTAGCCGAAAAACAGGCATTTCTTTATAGGAAATGGGTTTTAGGAGAAAGAAGTAACTGTGTTGCCACAAATTCTTTGCTTACTGAGGAATCGTGGGACAACGATTGGTCTGGGACCTACGATCCCTCTTCGACGATTGCTAATAAACCGGTGATTCGTACACCTCCAATTGGCAAATCGAAATCAGAAAAGAAAAAGTTTCGGGATGAGGAAAGAAGGCGATTGAGGGCGCTGTCAGATTTTAACTGGTAATTAACTTTATCGATTTATAGAACATTTTTATTTTATTTTTTCTCAATTAATTAGATTGCTTGCTAATTCTGTTGTGCTCGTGACTTATGACGTTAATATATTTTTATATTGGACTATATTTAAGGAGTTGCTGTGATCGCTATGTGTTCAGTTCCAGTGTACGAAAAAACTGAAATGAATTCCCAGAAAGTTGTTGATACAGTCTCCGACGAATTTGTTAGAAAAATAGAAGTGGTGAGTAGATTAGTTAGAACAAAAAATGATTTAAAACTTTTTACCAGAGAAATCAAAAAAGCTATTCGATTGTTGGATAAATGTGTTAAATATAAGTATAATTGTGTTAAAAATTTTTCAAAAATTGAGTCCAATTTGGGACTTCTTAAAGCATATCTACAAAATTTTAAAGTTAAACTAAATAATACAAAGAAATCAAAGGAACTTGTTTGGGAAAATTTGGAATCGTGTTTCAATGGGAGAATAAAGACAGGCATTATAGTTAATTTGAAAATTAAAGATCCAAAATTATTTTTGAAAAAGGCATTTAGAAGTTTTTCCATTCAAATTAAAAAACAGCTAAAGACTTGTCTGCTTAAATCAAATGTTATTTTCTTTGGATTGTTCATCAAGCCTCAGAATGGTGAAAGATCTATAAAACATTTTTCTACTAAAAGTAATATTATTGATAAAAATACTAATTTAAAGGAATGGTATCAGACTCACGTAATTGATGAAATTTTGGTAAAATTGGAAGAGTATCAAGAGCGGGACTCGGGCTGGGCCTTATTGGAAATTTTACACTTAAAAGTCAATATAAATAGCTATTGCCCTTTAACCGTTGGTAGCTCAACTTACGTCGATTTACCGCAATTTATAAAAAATACAAAAAGTGTCATTAACATTCAAAATAGTGATCACCATTGCTTTCTGTGGTCAATTGTCTGTGCCTTATATCCAACTAACACTAATGTGACACGATCATCATCATATCCACACTTTAGTACAGTATTAAAATATGACAACATTAGTTTTCCTATTAAATTGAAAGATATACCCAAATTTGAAGCCTTGAATAAATTAGCAATAAATGTGTTTACTGTTATGGTTGAAAGAAAAAGGAATGAGGTTGCACCATTATTACTTAGTAAAACTGATTATTCACCTAAAATAAATTTACTCATGATTTCAACTAATAATAATTGGGATGATGAGAGTGATGATAATAGTAATACTATTTACCATTTTGCATATATAAAAAATTTGTCACGCTTAGTTAGCAAACAAATTGGCATGAAAAAAAATAAAAACTGGATTTGTGAAAGATGTCTAAATTATTTTTCCACCGAAATGCATTTAAATAAACATTTAGAAAATTGTAAAAATTTAAATATCACTCAAATTATTATGCCGAATGAAACTAATAATATAATGAAGTTTAAAAATTTTAAACATACATTATGTGTCCCCTTTGTCATCTATGCAGACATTGAGAGTTTACTAAAGGATTATGATGATGATAATGCCACACAAACGTCACAATTATGTCAGCAACACGAGGCTTTCAGTATAGCTTATTATTTAAAATCAAATTATGAAAATAAAATGTTGCCCAAATTTAGAATCCATACGGGTCCTCATTGCCAAGATTGGTTCGTAAATGAATTATTCGAAATTGCGAAAGAAATTCATGAAATTTATCAACACAAACAGGAACCCTTACAATTAAATCAAAATTCGTACACCGTACCCGTCGTATTTCACAATTTATCGGGCTACGATGCTCACTTTATAATAAAAGCCCTCAGCAGAAACATAGAGGGAAACATCAGCTTGTTGCCATTAAATAAGGAACGTTATATTTCTTTTACAAAACACATATCGGGCACTAAGATCAGTTTTCGATTTTTAGATTCGTTTAGATTTATGCCAAGCAGTTTAGATAAATTGTCATCTTATTTGGACGATAATCAAAAACTGATAACCAAAAAATATTTTAACGATAATGATGAACATTTTAAATTAGTGACAAGGAAGGGAATATTTCCCTATGAATATCTAAATTCATGGGACAAATTAAAAGATAAATGCTTACCGTCAAAAGACAAATTTTTTAGCTCTCTGAAAAATGAGGACATTTCAGATGGTGATTATCAACATGCATTAAATGTTTGGCATTCATTTAATATACAGAGTCTTCAAGATTACGCTGAACTGTACTTAAAAACTGACGTACTGTTACTAGCTGATGTGTTTGAAAATTTTCGCAAAATGTGCATGAAGACATATGATTTAGATGCACTCCACTATTATACAACGCCCGGATTAGCTTTTGATGCCATGTTAAAAGTTACCGGCGTTGAATTGGAGTTATTAACTGACTGTGATATGGCTTTATTTATCGAAAAAGGCATCAGGGGCGGTATTTCACAATGTTCCAATAGATACGGGGAAGCTAACAATAAATATATGGGAAGTAACTATAATCCAGAACTTCCTATTTCATATCTAATGTATTACGATGTTAACAATTTGTATGGTGCTGCAATGATGTTTCCTCTACCATATGGGGACTTTCAGTGGGTGCCTATTGAAAACATTTATCATGAAAATATTTTTGATAGTAATCACGACTCTAGTGAGTATGGGTACATATTAGAAATTGATTTATATTATCCTCGGCATCTATATGAATTACATAAAGATTTACCATTATGTCCTGAACATTTAGTACCGCCTTCTTCTGATTCTGACAAACCAAAATTGTTGACAACATTGTATGATAAACAAAAGTATGTCATACATTATACGTTACTAAGACAAGCTTTGCAATTAGGAATTGTTATTCGAAAAATTCATCGCTGTTTAAAATTCAAACAATCACCGTGGTTAAAAAAGTATATTGAACTCAATACGGAATTACGAAAAACGAGTAAAAATGAATTTGAAAAAATTTTTTTTAAATTAATGAATAATTCTCCTTACGGAAAAACCATTGAAAATGTTAGAAAATATAAAGATATAAAATTAGTTACTAAATGGACAGGACGATATGGTGCCAAATATTATATTGCGCAACCCAACTTTCATAGCTGCACCATTTTCAATAAAGACATGGTAATCATTGAGATGAACAAACTGAAGGTGACTTTAAATAAACCCATTTTTATCGGCATGTGTATACTAGATATTTCGAAAACATTCCTTTACGATTTTCACTATAATTATATCAAGAAAAGGTTTAATGACGATGCTAAATTATTATACACCGACACAGACAGTTTAATTTATCAATTTTGCAACATTGATGACATTTACAAATACATTAAAGAAGATATTGAGAGATTTGATACTTCTGATTATCCAGAAAATAAAGTTTTTGGGATTCCTTTAAAAAATAAAAAAACAATAGGCTTGATGAAAGACGAGAATCAAGGCAATATTATGACACATTTTATTGGCTTAAGATCTAAAATGTATGCCCTAAAAGTTATGTCTAAAAATCAAGACGAAAACATAATTAAAAAGGCTAAAGGTATCGAAAGGTCCGCCTTGAAGGAAATAACATTTGATGACTACTATAAGTGCCTATTTCAAAACACCAAAGTGTCAATCAATCAAAAATCTATAATTTCAAGGCATCATGACGTTTATACAATTTCCCAACAAAAAATTGCTTTGAGTCCTTTCGACGACAAACGAATTGTAAATTATATTTATACAGACACAAAACCATGGGGATTTAACGATTTCTTATAAAGTCAGAGTTTTTTTGTTCTAAATAATCTAGTTCATTCACTAAATGACGACATAGGAAGTATTCCGATCCAAAACAAGATTCGTAAACAAATTGAGGAGACAACAACCGACCAGAAGAATACAACCACGAAGTATTCCGAAACCCCAATATAACAAGACATACGGAACGAATTGTTGCAGCAGTTGTCAACAGTTTTTCTGTTTTTGCAGAAATTCAATTGAACTACATTCTACCGCCACACAACAAATAGATTTATATTGCTACGAAACGATTCAAAAGTCTTAAGATGCCAAATTTTAAGTTTAAATCATACACTGCCAACGTGATGGAGACGACGATTTGTGGAGTATGCGGAAAAACTATTAGGAAGCGACCTGCAACAAATAACGATTGGACTCCGAAAATAGTCATCGCCACGTGTCCCGTATGTTTACAACCAAGACCCTGCAACAAGACGATCCAAGTTTCTTGGACTTAAACTATGATGTACGTTCTAGACTTTGAATAATTTCGTAGTACTATCTCTCTCTAAGTTCAAACATTTGTTTAATAAATATATTTTTTACAGCCTCGTTTTGAACGTCCCATTCCAAGTAGTGGATCAGGGTTGCTGAAGACCAAACATGACATCATTACCAATAAAATGGACACGTGTAACAGGCTATATCAAAGCCAACCATGCAGCGAGTTCGAGTGGTCGGCGATGATCATACATTTTGATACCGCTGCAATGGAAGACTCCGTGACCAGGGACCACTGGAATTGGATCAAGCAAGACATATGGCACGACATCCAAAAATATAAATATTACAACAATGTAAACAATGCAAATTTAAAAAGGAAATTGTAATTCTTGATCTACACTCATCTAAAATAAAATTTATTACTACAATCTGTTGTCTTTTTTTTTTGTTACTCTAAGAAAATTTCTAAATAAAATAAATATTTAAATGATCTACACTCATCTAAAATAAAATTTATTACTACAATCTGTTGTCTTTTTTTTTGTTCCTCTAAGAAAATTTCTAAATAAAATAAATATTTAAAATCTAATAATTCCATAATTAATGTGATAAAGATATAATATGACCCCAGGGTCAACTAATCTCTTCTATTTTTGACGCAAATAAAATATACATGAGGCGAGGCCGGCTAGGCTCGCTCTCACTCTAACACATTCTTTTACCCTCCACACCCTCTGGTCATTGACCAACACTTCTTCTACTACCACCCCCTACGCTCTTCTACACTTCTTCGACCACTACCCTCTGGTCATTGACCTACTTTCTGCAAGAAATACACCCCTTCTACGCTGCCGTCCAGACTCGGATGGACAGGTTACCAAAGTGATCCAGAACCCCAGTAGCTATACTACTCTAATCCAACAGTGACATCATCTGCATATAGAATTAATTTGATGTTTTTTGTCAGATGATGCTCCAAATAATTCAGAAACATAATGAATAGAAGTGGAGACAATACTGCACCTTGAGGTAGCCCAGTACTGATATGTTTGCACTTGGAAAAATTGTTATCTATTTTAATAAAGATTTGTCGATCACTTATAAAAGATCTCAAAACCTCACATATGTTACCTCTAACTCCCAGCGTTTCAATCTTTTTTATTAAGAATTCATGATTTACAAAATCAAAGGCTCTAGTTAAATGAAACAAGAACGTTACTACATATTTACCACTGTCAAGACAGTCATAAATAAACTGAACGTACTCGTACACCGCTGTCAGCGTAGAGTGATTTGGTCTAAAACCATGTTGGTTTTTACTTAGGAGATTAAAAGATGATAAATATCCATAAATACGTTCATGAATTATTTTCTCAAATATTTTGGAGATATAAGAATTTTGAGCTATAGCCCTATAATTTTCTGCTGATTGCGGATTACCCTTCTTGAACAGCGGTGACATGCGTAACTTTTACCTTATCCTTATTTTAGTGCAGATAGGTGGGTTGAAGAATCCGAACCGGTACGGTTACTCGGTGTCACACTGGATACTGGTCTGTGTTGGTCGGCGCACATTGATAACCTGTGCTCTGAGCTTTCTAAAGGTATACTTGTAATGCGCCAACTTATTACGCATTGATTCACAGTTTATTGTTTATTGGTATCATTTTTTTGGGTCATTCCTCTAAATCATACAAATTTTTTTCATTGCAAAAAGCGGCTGTGAAAGTCATGGACAGCACTATACAGTTCACACTGTAGACCGTTGTTCAAAAAGCATTGTATCCTTTCCTTGGGTTCTTGTTTTAGAAGTTTTATTATTTATTAAGTGTTTTTGTCTTTTTTAATTTAAGTGACTATTGACCGGGTGCTACATTATATATTTTTATTCTATATGTTTATTATATTTTTAATGATTTTAATTCTGTGACATAAATGTACTTGGATGTACAGGGTGATTCAGGTTTAATCTTGATACCTTCAGGGATCGATAGAACAGGTTAAAATAATGTTCATTTGTGATATAAACTTATGTCCTAAAACGCATCGTTTCCGAGATAGAGGGCGTTGAAGTAGGAATTTCTTTCTCGTTTTTTTCCTCATAACTTTTGAACCAAGTGGATAAGTATCCGATTTAAGTGAAATTCGGAACACAAACACTCCTTGTGATCTTACATAAGCTTCTTAAGTTTGAACTACCTACCCCTCTTATGGCCGGTTTCTCTAGTAGTAGATATCTATTAAATAAACTTATCGATTCTATAAACGAGATATTCCATGAATTCGGTTTCTGAACCATTCGATAATGCTTATCTATTGCATAAGTTATCGAACACATATCCAACGAAAAATGGCAAGATATATGTCCAATAAACATTAGCGCACGCGCGCAACGATGTAGCTGTTGCTTGTTTACATCTTTATTGTAAGGCTTAACCCAACTTATTTTGATATTTTCGTGACGATTACTTTGTGCAATGGAAAATTCTGATTTGTCTGCCTCTTCAAATGAAGAATATTTAAATATAGTCAGATATCTTGAACGGCCAAGACGTTATCGTGAAAGAGAAAACCAGTATGAAAAATTCAGCGACTGAAATAATGTTTCCTACAAATGCAAGTAATTTTAGACATTAGAACTGAATAATATAGAGTTTAGCAAATGACAACAATGTTATCTCATGCCACCGGCGAATATTCAAAGGTACCGAAGTAAAATCAATATATAACGTCAGAAAGCGATCTATCCAGCAAATTTTTAGGTACTGAAATCTTTCAAAATACGTATTTTTTAACATTCAACTATAGATATAAGCATTGTTATAACATAAACTTACATAGTTCTGCATATAAGATTGTTCACTTTTGTTTATATGTGATGCATTTTAAAAGTTATTATATTATTTGAAGAGAGTTTAAATCAGTAATTTTATTTTTGATATTACTTTTGTTCTACGTGTTTTATTTTTCAAGATTTCAGTACCTAAAAAATCACAAATTTGATCATTTTACTGCGAGAAATACGGCGACCTTAACGAAAGAAACTGTAAATTTACTGATAGATTTAATAGGAGAACTAGATTCAAGTGTCTAGTACTAGAACAAATTCACTATCAGTATTAGAAAACGTTTTAATAACTTCATTTTTATGCAACAGGTTTGTTTATATTTTTATTTAATTAATGTGATGTGATATCATTAGGTAGACGATAGTGGCGCCATCTACAACTATTTCTTGAAAGTATCTTACTTCCATAAATGGCATCTGCAAACACTTGTGCATTTGTTTGCTCACTCTATGATTATTGCAGATATTAAGATATCCATTCAACTGTTATGTATTCAATAAAATTTGGAAGGCGTTCAGAAACCAATATAAAGTTATCGGTCTGATAAATTTATGTACTCGATAGTTATCGAATGGATTGCGCCAAATGTTGAGAAACCGACCATTAGAAGTGTATTTTGTACCCCCCCTTACTTTATTTCAAAACTACAAAAAAAAGTAATTTCAATACATCTACACACCACTTTGACCTAATTAATTTCGAAACTTTTTCATCTCCTGTTTTTTCGGCGTTTGGTCTTGTTTCTGAGATATTCAAAGAAATTGGTGACAGTGTAGCGCACCAGCCTCGTAAATTTCATTTAACGTTATAGCAACCTATGAAAACAAAACTCAGTGATTTGTGTAAACTGACGTTTGTGAAAATCATTGTCAAAAGTATTATTTAAAGAGCATTTTTAGTGCTAAGAAAAAATGCTAACAACGTTTACAAATGCTGAATATGCCGATATGCATTATGTTTATGGTTTCTGTGACGGAAATTCCAACGCATCAGTTCGAGAGTACTGAACACGCTTCCCTAATAGAAGAATTCCAAATGCACAAGTTTTTGTAGATGTACATCGTCGAATTTCGGAATATGGTTTGCGCCGCTACAATGATCATAATCGTAATGTACCGCCAAGAAATAATCAGCGAATTCTTAATCTTTTTGATATCGATAGAACTCGGCAACTCCATTTATCTCAATCAAAAGTACTGAGAGCACTCAAACAAGATCATCGAAGGGCTTTCCATCGATGGATTGGACGGCAACCCAACAACCACCCAAATATGTGGATTCCTTACGAAGGACCAGTGGTTTGGCCTTTGCACTCGCCAGATCTAAATCCTCTGGATTATTTCGTTTGGGGCCATCTAAAAGCAATTGTGTATGATACGTCAGTACATACCCGTGAGGAATTGATCCAAAGGATAAGACATGCTTGTGATGACATAGAAAACAATCCTGTTCAAATAGCAGCTGCGGTTAATACACTATTTCGTCGATGCCAAAAATGTATTGAGGCTGAAGGAATGCACTTTGAATAATTATTGTAATTTTTTTAGTAGTTGATAAGTTTGTTGCAAATCTTGTAATAAGTAGTTGTTATTAAATTTTGAGGTTATTGGCAATAGACCCGCCGTTCATTGTGAATAAGTAGATTTAAGAAACAAAACTTGAATTCAAACTCACATCTTGATTTTAGTTAGAAAACCTTAGCAATAAATTAGACTAATAAACAATTTTTTTTTGTTTCAAAATTTAAATAATTTTTAAAAATTGATTCCGTAACAAGTTTAATTGATTCTTTAAATAGTTTAAATATCAGTACAATGGCAACTCGTAGAGAGCCAAGCGCCCACAGCTGTAGGCTATCAACTTCTCAGGTTATACATGATAACATTCCAAGATATTATGGCAATCCGGTCTTTATTAGTTCATGCGATAATCTCATAAACAGTTTTTACAAAGCGGATAGAGATGCGTTAAATAGTTTTATTCATCAAGCGATTTTAGGCAAATTAACTGGTAAAGCACAAATGCTAGTAGACTCCCGAATTGAAGTTCAAAATTGGCTACAAATAAAAGAAGTTTTAAGAGTTAACTTTGTCGATCAAAGAGATATAAAATGTGTAGAGCATGATCTATTAAATTTAAAATTATCCAAAAATGAATCATATCACTGTTTCGGATTAAGGTGCCAAGAATTACGAAGTCTTTTGTTAAGTAAATTAGTCCATTGAAATATATCAAGAAAAAGAATTTTATTCAAAACATTACGAACAAATGGCTCTTGATACTTTCACCAGATTTCTAAATCCTATGCTTCAATTTATGATCATAATTCAGAAATTAGTTTCCTTAGAAACAGCTATTAACAGGTTCGCTGCCGGTGGCAGTTTCGATAACATGTTGTCCATGCCAGTGGTTTTTTTCTATAAAATTTGAAATTTGATATTTGAAAACTATCTACATCTAAGTGAAAACTATATGAGTTGTAATAACGAATTTGCTGATTGGACTGTAATTTTAATTTTGACGGCATTTTCCGTCAGTGGCACTGCACGTCTAACTAAATTGAAAGCTGTACGATTCGGGGATTATCTGAGACAAGAAAAACGAATTTGTACTTTGTTCTAAACGCTAGTAACCGCTACAAAATGTAGGTACTCTTGGTGGTGAAACATTTTTCTCATTATATGTATCAAAGTAGAAAAATATTATTCTCTTAGCTTTTGTACACAAATATGATATAAGTACATACTAATTTCAAATCGCTAAATTTAACCGTTTTCAATTTATTTGCTATTTTTATCTAATTTAATATCATCAATTAAATTAGATAAAAATAGCAAATAAATTGAAAACGGTTAAATTTAGCGATTTGAAATTAGTATGTACTTATATCATATTTGTGTACAAAAGCTAAGAGAATAATATTTTTCTACTATAAGAGTATGTAAAATTATTTTATTTATATTAAATTTCAAGTTTCGACTTATTTTCCAGTCTTATTCTAATAAAAAAAGACAGGAAATTCGAGCCGTGTAAACCTATCTCTTAAACCCTTTTCCGAATGCCTGTATAAACTGCCGTACTTGCATAAGTACTCATATAGTGCAAAAAATACATGCACACAACCTGATTTTTCAGGGTGGATGGAAGGCTGTCTCCAACCAAAATTACACAGGAGTCCCTTGTGCGTTTTGTGCAATAGGGGTACTTTCTTATTTACTTTGTTTTTGGAATTTTTTGTCCAACTTGTACATAATAATATTAATATATTACATATTTGACGCTTCACCGTCCATTAAATGAAAAAAAAAACGATATTTATTTATTATGATACAGTAAAGATACAAACAAAAGGCTTAGGAACTGGTTTTTGGAGGATTCTTAGGGGACTGTCTCCTGAGTGGATACCAAAAAAAGGACAGTCTACCCCTTCGGTGATTTGCGCAATAAGGGTGGTGGTATGTGTGGTAAGGAAATGAGTTCAATTAACAATTCACAGCACTGAAAACACAAAAGATATTACATCCCATAGGTTCAAACTGGCGTACCTCAAAATACCTATTTAATTTGAACATCCCTATTAAATATGCTTAAATGTTTTTAAAACAATAGACCCTGCGGAACAGAAGTAATGACTTTTATTAAGTACATGTACAGAAAATATTTTAGAGATGATACAATAATAATAAACCACCCCTATTGCGCAAAACAATGAAGGTTGTTGGACTGTGCTTTTTTGGATGGAGACTCAGAAGACAGTGCTTGAAGAAACCTGCGAAAGCCAGCTGGTCAGTCTTTTGTTGTATATTTACTGAACCATAGTAAGTATAGTAAATAAAAGCAAAATAGCAAAAAACCACAAAGGTCTCGAGAGCGATTTTTTAGTTGAAGACAGCCTTCATTCAATCAGCTTATCTGCATTTATTTTTTTGAAATATGGTAATTTTTCCTGGATTAATATTATAGCTGATCATTTTATTAATTTAACTAAAAAAAGACAAGCAAAAATTATAAACGGTACGCAAAAAATTATGTTATAAAACCTTTTCATTGTGCCTATGTAAATCACCGTTCGTCAAATGCAGTGCTGACGTAAATAACCCAGCTATAAATGGCACCAGAGAACCGACGGAAAATTCCGTCAGCGGCACCAGAGTGATAGCGACTCCGACGGATTTTTTTCCGTCACTGGCACTGAAGGTATTAATAAAGCAAATGAAGAACAAAATTTTTCAAATTATAGTAAATCATTTAATAGTTATAATCCATCTAGTAATTTTCAAAAACCAACGATTCCTTCGCTTCAAGTTAAACAGCCACAGTATAACTTTGTACCAAGACCAACTGTAGGATATAATCCAAATTCACAAAATTTTAATTTCAATGCAAATAATCAAAATCCGTTTAGAAATCCAAGTGCCATAGTGCAACAACAAAACCAAATTTTCCTTCACAACCAATTAATATTCAACCGAGACCAGCGCCCCCACAAAAATTCCCAACAGGTAGTAAAGTTTTTGGTAAACTACAAAATGTATTTAAACCTAAAGGTATAGTTCCCCAATATAAACCAACGCCTATGTCGACTACATCAAAAGCTACCATACTAAGACCATACAGCCACTTCCAGCTCACAGGTCCAAGAAACTGGACAATTCTACCACGTCGGAGAAGAACCTTTCCAAACAGAAGAACGTTATGGAGAAGAACAACTTGAATATTATGAAGAGGAGCATAACGAAGAACAATACTGGTACCACCAAGAACAAATGGAACCAAAAGCCAACGAAACATCTGAAAATGAAATGATTTCACTCAGCTACGGATCAGAACAACCCCATATAGCATTCGACGAAAAAGAACCACCGTATAATGAAATTAACGCTTTAATACAAACTTGTCCATTACCTTTTATTATAATTCAACAACCACCTATGAAATTACTATAAATAGATACCGGCTGCGCAACTTCTATAATTCGACCCTCTATAATTGAACAAAACTACTCTTCTTGTATTTACATAGATAAAACTGATTTAAAAACATGTGCAGGTAGAAGATCGATACCCTCTTCCCAATATTACGGATATTCTTGACAAACTAGGTCGTTGCAATTATTTTACAACATTAGATTTAGCCAGTGGCTTCCATCACATTGAAGTTCACCCAAATTCTATCGAAAATACTGCATTTACTGTAGAACAAGGGCATTACGAGTTTTTAAGGATGCCCTTTGGATTAAAGAATGCCCCTAGCACTTTCCAACGTGTCATGGACAACGTTCTTAAGGATCTCCAAAACAAAATTTGTCTAATATACATGGACGATGTTATCATTTTCTCAACTTCCCTTCAGGAACATGTAATGAATTTGCATAAAGTATTCGAAGCATTCCGGAAACATAACCTCAAAATTCAATTGGATAAATCCGAATTCATGTCTAAATCGGTAGAATTTTTAGGTCACATTGTTACTCCCCAATGTGTTAAGCCAAAGAAAATCGAAGCAATAAAATGTTTTCCAATTCCTCAAATCCATCGTGACATTAAAATCTTTTTAGGTCTTATAGGTTATTATCGACGTTTCATAAAAAATTTCTCTAAAATAACTAACTTTGAAATTAAATCGTCAAAGAATACGAGGCACAGCGTTGCCACTGGGAGGTACATTGGATTTTGCCGGAGCTACAAAAAAGGCGCACATATTTATTGGTAATGTACGTAAAGAAATTGATGATAAAGTGATAGAAAATTATTTATTATCTAAAAAACCTAATCATGACTTCAATGTGACACTGCTTCAGGAAGGTGAGTACACAAAATCATTTAAACTAGTTACAGAATTCTCCCTGTTAAATGAACTATACGAACCTTCCTTTTGGCCTTCCGGAATAGTTATAAAAAGGTTTTTTCGGGAGCGGAGAAATAACAGCAGACAACAAGCATAATATTGAAAACAACGTATTAACTCTAATGCACATTAATTGTCAAGGTCTGCCTCTCAAGATAAATATATTTGAAGCTATGTTACAAGTTTACAAAAACACTAATATAATATGTGTTACCGAACACTGGTTCAATAAATTGGAATGTTTGATGTTTAATGTTAATAGCTGGTACAAAGCTGGTTGAACGGACTACACATAAACGGGGCGGTGCAATGGTACTTTGTAAAGAAAAAAACTTCTTAGTGCTTTCAAACATTGAAAATCTTTCGGTTGAAGTAACATGTGAACTCGCAGCTGTTCACTTGATAGACTCTAACATTGTTGTAATATGTGTGTACAGATCTGGTCGTGGAGACTATAATATTTTTTAAGCATTATTGAACAAGTTCTTATTATTACACATTTAAATTCTTGTAAAAATATTGTAATATGTGGAGACTTCAATCTACAATTTAATACAACGAATTATTCAACAAATCAATTTTTAGATCTTTTAGTATCATTTGGTTTTGAACAATGTATATTTGAACCAACGCGTGTCCAGAATTGCATTGATAATATTTTTATTAATTTTTCTACAAATGATTATCCTAGTGAGCTTTTCCAGTTGGAGTTATCGGATCACAGAGCACAGCGTATCGAATTCAAATCACCGGGAATAACCCGAGTACCATACTATCAAATAAATGTAGACTAGTAACTCAAAAGGGCTTAAATGTATTATATAATATATTGAGTCGTCTCGACTGGAATTTTTTAAATATCAATGACATTGATGTAGGCTGTGAGATTTTTGTCAACACTCTCTCAGACTGCTGCAGAATAGCTTTTCCTGAAAGAATAATTAAGAGCAATAAAAAGTAAGGTGGATTAAGTTGGTACAATAGTGAATTAGCTAATATGAGGCAAACACTGTGCTTTCTCAATGACTTGTATTACAGGAATCAAACTATAGACATGAAAATAATTCGTAATCAATTTAAATCGCAGGCGAGCTAAACTTGATGCTAATGAACACCTAATTATGAATGCTAGTAATAAGTCAAGAGCGGTCTGGAAGCTCATCAATGAAAAACGGGGTATGTCATCTCATTCAGTAGGGACCACAATTTCCCCGGACACATTTAATAATTATTTCGTTAATATTGCTCATGATTTGATAAGTAACCTAAAAAATAACAATTTAGATCCGATTAAAATTCTAAATGTGCCAGCATGCACAAGTAAGTTCTTATTCGCCGATATTTCTTATATAGAAATAAGACAAATAATAAGCAAATTAAAAAACAGCAATTCTAAAGATTATTACAGTTTGTCTGTTAGCATAATAAGAAGAAACATTGACTTACTGTACCTGTGATTGTCAAGATAGTAGAAAAAGCAATGGCTAATCAGATATTGCATTTTTTTTAATCCAATAATCTGCTATCGAGTAAACAATTTGGTTTTCACAAAGGGTTAAGTACAACATCAGCTATAGATAGTTTTATTAATTATACAGCGTCATGTTTTGAGGACGGTTATATTCGCAATCTATTTTCTTAGGTCTTAGTAAAGCCTTCGACTGTGTCGATCATGCTCTCCTTATTGAAAAATTATCTAAGTATAAATTTGATCACTGTGCTTTACAATTAGTTAAATCATATTTGTCTAATAGAAGACAAATTGTAGACATTGATGGAGATGTTTCTAAATCAAAATTAATAGATGTAGGCGTACCTTAAGGTTCTACCTTGGGGCCGCTATTCTTTATTATATTCATCAATGACTTTGTTGACTATATGTCTCTAACCGACTGTGAGTGTATACTATTTGCGGATGATACAACAATCTCTGTAGCAGGTGTTAATCTAAATGAGGTACTGGAAAGAGGAGGGATTATACAGTCGAGGGCAGCTGATTGGTTTTCTTGTAATCATCTTTCTTTAAATCAAACTAAAACTGCAAATATGTTATTTACACTTAGAGATATGGATCATTACAGGAATCCATTGAAGATAAAGTTTTTAGGAGTTGAATTGGACCCTCATCTTTCTTGGAACTATCACGCAGATACCATATCTGTAAAATTGGCGAAACAGGTTTTTGCACTTAAATGTTTACAGAATTCAGTTCCTGTAGGTGTACTCCGCACCGCATATCACTAACTTGTGGGATCTATACTCAATTATGCTAACATTGTGTGGGGTAATTGTTCAGAACGCGAGCGAATATTTAGACTACAGAGAAGAGCAGTTAGGATAGTTGGTAACATTGACTATAGGGAGGACTGTCGGCATTTGTTCACAAGCTTAAATATTTTAACTTTCCCGTGTATACATATTTTGCAGTGTCTTTTATTCGCAAAGAAAAACTGTAACAGGAAAGTGCTACACAGTGACATTCATGACCACGACACTCGGTTCAAAAATAATATAAGACCAAGCTATCATCGATTGGTAAAATCAAGAACAGCAACAAACTATTTAGCATTTGAATTATTTAATGCGTTGCCTGTGACTATTCGTAATTTAGCTGATAATGTATTTAAAATTGTTGTTAAGCGGTTTTTATTGGAACAAGCGTTTTATAACCTAAATGAATTTAAGATCTATTTTAATCGAGAGCGAAGTCCCCATATAAATGAAATTGTGTGAATTATTGACTATTTTATTACATGACGCTTTTTACATGCGGTGTTTAATGTTATTTTTTGTATGTTAGTTTGTCTAAATGTTATGTGCTATTTTTTATGTGTTTTATAAAGATTTCCTGACTTGTGTAAACAATTTGTAATTGTATTTAGCACCAATAAAATTACTTACTTACTTACTTACATAATATCCAAAAACGCACTAGATACTTATGAAGCTCTATTGACATTCATCTCACATTTCGGTATTCCCAAAAAAATAATTTGTGATAGTGGTAAAGAATTTGATAACAATATATTTATAATTTTGTAATTTGCATCAAATTGACTTTCACATAATTACTCCTAAAAATTCAAATTCCAATGCTCCCGTTGAACGTTTTCACTCCACATTATTAGGCATGATACGTTGTGTTAAATTAGAACATCCCAATAAAGATTTAAATCAAGTAATGAAATTAGCAATTATAGGATATTATAATTCCACACATTCAGTAACAAAATTAACCCCTTTTGAAGTAGTATTTGTAAACCAAAGAAAAGCTCCATTTGGCATCAACGAAACTGAAATTCTAAATGACTATATTAATGACCATAAAGAAATTTCTAAAAAACTATATGACAACCTCAATCAACAAATATCTCAAACTAAAGACCAAAATATTTCCAAATTAAATAAAAAAAGAGACGAACCGATAACAAACAAACCTGATGAAACAGTTTATTTAAAAACAAAAAGATAAATTTACTTCTAAAACAATACCGATTTATAAAGAAACTCAAATAGTTTCAGATAAAGAACATCTACCACAGACAAAATTAGGAACATACCATAAGACTTTAATTAAAAAGCCGAGACAAAAAACTAAAAGAACCTCGTTTGTCACAGGTTGCCGACGAAAATTACTTTGAAGACCTTATCACTGCTTATCGCATTCAGTGGACTGACGATGACCAGTCAAGCAATTAACCCCTTGTTTCAAACAATAACTAACCCTATCCTACCAATACAACTAGGACCTACAAAATTAATCGAATCGATACACAAATTCGTATATCAAATAAATACATTAATGATCTTGGAACATGCAGAAAACTTATACAAAACTTATGAAAAACTTTGTTCTTTGACACTCGATGTCCCGCCATTAGTAAATTTCACACTAACCAAAGTAGCTTTAAAACTTAATTCCTTACCTTTAAATAAAAAGAATAAAAGAGGATTAGTAGATGGTATTGGTAAAGTATCAAAATTCCTTTTCGGCACTTTAACCGAAGATGATAAAACAGAAATAATTGAACATCTTAAATAAAAACAAACAACAAAATTTAGAAACCCAACTAAAAACACAATTATCCATTCTTCAGCCACTTTCTAAGATTTTTAACGAGACAATATTAACCTTATCAGATAATCAGCAACAAATCGCTAAATTAGTCGAAGGATTAAGAAATGACTTTAGAGACGTTAATGTTAGATTCATTAGACAACAAATTATTGACAACGGAAATTCCTTTTAACGCTAATTGATGAAATTTATATAGCTATATCTTTCTCTGCTTTAAAAACAGTATATAACCCCATAGTTAGTCTTAACGAAGTTTCTTTTATGAAAAAGACACTCTCAAATTTATGGTAATTCTAAATTATTACCTTTAGAAAACGATTTATCTTATTTTAAACTAATGCATCAAGATGTATTTTTCAAATATCCAAATTTTAATTTTATTATAACATTACCGTTGTTCTCAAGCGAAAATTTATTAATTTATAAAATCTACCCAATTCCACAAACCAATATTACCCTTGTTCCTTATAAACCCATAATAATGCTTGACGAGAAGAATCAGCAATACTTAGATGAAGAATGCCCACAAGTCGAAGGTTATTACATTTGTGATAAGAAACCACAACCCATTCAGGACGATTGTATTTCAACAATAATTCATGGCCAACAACCCACAAAATATCAATTTTCAAAAGTAAAAATCACTTAATTGTGTATCAAGTCAGTCCAAGTCAACTACTAGTCATACCATTTAAAGAATCCAGTATCCGATTCCAGTGTGATACCAATGGAGTAGAACGAATGCAATCTCCCATATTAATCACTATTGATCCAAATTGTAAATTATGGATTGACGATGAACCATATTTACTATCATCCAATCCCACTACAGTCGCAGGTATATTACTACCACCTCTACAAGAGGTTAATATATCAAATATAATTTCCCATGATCTCAATTTAAAAACTGTCCATTTCGAAGATATCAATAAAATTATCCAATCGAGCCATTTACTGTCTTCAGTCACTACAATAGAAGTATTACCAGAAGAGATCAAAATATTTTGGATCCTCTTTGCCGTCACGTTAAAGAAGATTCTGGGTCTGATGACAACGTACATTTGTTTCCAAGGGAAAATATCCAAATTCATAAAAACTACAAGGTCCAGAGGCAATTCAACCAATGATGTCCCAATAGTGTCCCAAGGCACCCATGCGCCATTTTAAAGAGGGAGGAGTTATGTCCCCTGTATATTATATATTTTTACTTCAAGGTGTTCTCAGAAACATAATATAAACGTTAAGCTTTTGCCATATCTAGTTGAGATAATAAAAATGTTAATTTATCAAAATTACCTTATCATAAAATATGTAGAATCTTTTTGCAAGCTCAGTTAAGTTGTATTTGGTCGTAGTAACGCCTCGCATTAAACATCATCTACTCAAAAACAATTGTTTTATTCCAAAGACAAAACTTGCGTTGTGAGACACAAGACATTGTGTAGGAAATAAATTTTAGGTTCTAAGGCGTAAGTCGATTTATGAAAATACCTGTAGACCGTGATAATATTACGCCTTAAATTATGATTACTGTATTTACGTAAAAGTTAAGGTAAACTAATTAATACTGTTTCATATCTAACTTATATATTATAAAAATTGCTGTAGACATCCACAAATTATGCAAATACATATATGAAATTTGTTTTAATTTTGCTTATGGTAACAAAAATATTATAAAAGATGATCCAAAATTAACCACGGAAAACGAACGACATAGGTCCATGGTTTTAAAAAGAGTTAATATTGTTTCAACATCTGTGGTTATAGCATACTTATCCAGAATGAAACAACTTATAAAAGTTACCCTTTCCTAGCCTTCTTTCCTTTCTTCGCTTACAAGGTTCATATTAATATTCTTATTTATTTTTGATGTACTTATTTATAACAAACTAGTTTGTATTGATTATGATTATATTTTTATATACATGTAGTAAATAATATGATTTTGGCATTACTACATATTCTATTATGACTTTTTAGCAAATGTTTAAAAATTTGCTAGAAATTGTAAAATCTGTTCCATGATAGTACCACATCTCCTGTCTAATCTACCCTTCAGTTTAATGAGTCTTTGTCAAAACGTGACACCCCTCTTTAGATGTATAAATTATATTCTATAAAGTGAAGCATATATTTTATAAATGAAATGGAAAAATATTTGTTTCAATAATAATAAATAATTATACATATATTGTATTTGTAGTATATACAAAATTTCCATTTCCTAATAAAAAAAATCGGTGATATATTTTTTAAAGTCATTGGTTTAAATAATATGCCCTTAATAGAGTTTGTTTATTTATGGTTAAGAAAACATTATTGTATATTATGTTTATTTTTGAATGTACATTTAATAAATTACATAGTTCGGAATTACTATATGTTATATTATGTATTATTGTTTTCTAGAAATGTTTAAAAATAAAATGAACTATTTTTTTATAAAACTTATTGCAAATTTCATTTTGAAATAATATAATTGTTTGAAATTTGTATGTGATCAACTTAAGATTATTGCAATTGTGGAATATATTACATGGCCCACAAGGTTTTTATATTTTTTCTATTTGCGTGTTTGAATGTGTTAAAATAAACAATACTTTCAGGTGATATATGCTGTTTTGGTCTCCTGAAATGGCAATCTCTAAATTAGGATTAGGAGATTTTGTCCATAAAATCACTAGTGAAAGTATGTTATGTGAAACGGTTTTGGAGCCTTCTATCGACACTTTAACGATAATAGACGTAGTTTCTTAAATAATTAACTTTGTTAATAGAAAAGGGATTGGAAAAAATTATAAAATTATTATCTAATTCAAATCGGTACACTCACTATTAATATTAGGTAATCAAAATTAGTAATCGAAAAAATTCACAACTGTAGAGTTGCAGCTTTTTCAATTCTTATAATAGAATGACATGGAATATTTTTTATAATAAGTATAGCTATGCAATGAAATTGACAATGTTTAGCTGTCTCTACTTTTCATCTTTAATAATAATAATAATTTGTAAAACAAATAATTTCTGAATATTACTGCCACCACAAAAACATTAGAACAAAATTAGAAAAATATATAATCCACAATGAATTTTCATTTAAATATTTACTAATAACCTACTAAAACTGTAAGCAATTACATATTTTATTCACCTTATTACATAAATCGTGGATATGTGGTGACCATCTAAATATTCGTTAATTTATACAGTGTTAACTATGATTAAGTAAAAAAAAAAGTTTGTTAGTATCGGGATGATCACCCTGGTTCAAAAAGTTGATGTCTAAGTCGTATGTGTTTGTCTGCATTTGGAGTGTAGTCGACGGCTTGTCTCAATAGGAGGTTGTGTCTCGCGGCCGTGTCAAGTCGTTTTTCAGCTCTCGTTCGTATAGTCTGAGTCGCGTTTGTATACTGTAAGCCTCGTAGTATGTCTACCAGGGGCAGTGGTGGCCGTGCGTAAGATGTTTTCCACAGTCTGGAGAGACTTTACGTAGCTCTTTGCCGCGTATTCCCACGCCGCAGATGCGTAGATTAGTTGCGATTGTAGTACCACCTTAATAAGCGTTCGCCTATTCCTTAAACTAAGGGTGTTGCCACCCTTGAGTAAGGGATAGAGCCAAGTCCTAGTGATCCTCGCTCGCGCCACCGTCTCCACAATATACGATTTCCCAGTGTCACCGGTCCATCGTCACGCCCAGGTATCGTATCTGTCGGTCTCAGGAGATGGGCTCCGGGGATAGAAGTATGTCGAGGTTGAGGTCTCGGGGAATTCTGCGTCTCGTGTAAAAAGCTGAGCTTTTGTTGAGGTTAATTTCGACTATCCACCTGTTGCACCAGGTTTCAAGTTGATCTAAAACGTTTTGTAAAAGTGTACTCGTGCGTTTTATGTCATTGTCTTGTGCTGTTATAGCTATGTCGTCGGCGTATAGTATGTGTTTGTGTTTGGGGGTGTGGTATATCACTGCTATATATTGTGTAAAGGTGTGGGGATAGGACGGTACCTTGGGGGACACCTGCTTTCATGGATCGGATTGTGGAAAAGGTTTGTCAGATTTGGATATGGATTTTTCAGTGGTGGAGGTAGGATTTAATTTTGAAGGTTGCTGCGATGTGCTCTGTCAGGCGTAGGATTTGGAATTAAGTGGAGTGGTCGGTGAACTCTTCGGAATGGGTTTTTAGGCGGGATAGGATAATTTTTTCTACAATTTTGCTCATAGCCGGGAGTAGGCTAATGGGCCTGTAGTTGGATGAGATGGTGTGGTCTTTGTTAGGTTTGGGTATGAGTATGATGTTTACCGTTTTCCAGGGTGTAGGGAAGTGTCTAAGTCTGTCGGGCGGGCAACTGTAGAGCTTTCTGCACCTTTCAGAGGCTGTTGTCATGGGATCCAGCGACTCCAAGTGTCTAGCTGATCTTCCCTGGGCCAGCTCGCTCAGGGCCGCCTTTATCCGTTAGTACGTTTAAGTCATATATGTGTTGGGGGAGAAGGGTGCGGATGACAAACCGTCTGTCTCGTATTAGTTGTTCTCGAGGAGTATGCCCCTGGGATTTGACAGTCGGAGGCTGTTGTCTCTGTCGCGGTTAAAGTCAGTGAGTTTGTTTCTATGATAAGGACTGCCGCCTCCAGGTCTTAGGTGGTTTCAATGACTGGTAGCGCGGTGGCACAGCAGCAATGTGTTACTTGAAGAATGCCTTCCTGGTCTGATTGGGCCTAGACAGGGGCATTTCCTCTCTGTTTTTGGGGCTCGCCATATGGTGCACGATTGCGCCAGGGAACTCTTGCTGTGCTAGGTCGAGTTGAACCTCACTTTATGTGTGATAAGGTGTATTCTTGCCTTTGTCTGTCAGAGTTTTTGTTAGTTTTCTGTAATCATGTGGGGTGTTTCGATATATGGCAACGCCGTCTTTAGTCAGTTTGGTTTTGTTGTGTCAAGAGTTTTTATATTTGTAACCAGCGCTCCTGTTTGCGTAGGATTACTGGGGGTACTTGTGTTTCCGTATTGTGTTTTGTGGTCGGTTTTTTGAGTCTGGGGGTGTACGTTGGGGTTTTTTGTGTTGTAGTTTGGCGTTTGGGGTTGCGTCTTTGGTCTGGCAGGGGTGTGTGTTTCGGTAGTGTTATCGAGTAATTGTCTGTTTCTTAGTTCGTCTAGTTTTTTGTATAAATTGGTTGTGTTATTATCAGATTGTTTAAGTGTTTTTTGCATGTCCGTAATTTGTTTTGTTAGGGTCTGTACTTGTGCAATTAATTGACTATTTTGTTCAGTGAGTTTTTGTTTGTTTATTTCTTCGTTTACGTATTTTTATTGTTGTAGTTTGTCATATAAGTCAGCTTTTGTCAGTGTATTTGTGTTTTGTATTGATAATGTAGAGAACCTTTCATTGTATGTGGGGTCGATACGTATGTCTGTCTATATCAGCGTCGGTATTCATGTTTTGTGTATATATGTGTGTGTAATAGTGCTTTTGGAGCCTTCTTGCGGGGACGTACGTCTGGTTTTGTGTTTTTTATCTGTCTGTTATTTTGCCTTAACTTGTCACTAGCGTCGCTGCAGGGACACTCCGCTGGCCATCGACTGAATGAATTTAATGCACCCACGGCAGTCTTGTCCTATAACCTGGAAAAACAAACCGGCGAACTATATTGTGGAAAAATATCTGTACCCGACACAAACTCTTTTATTTAATAAATATAAAAAGTTTAACATTAACAGAGGTACTAAAAACTGAAGAAGAACACAAAACTGCAACCTAAATTAAAGGAATTAAATTATGTCATGACAGCGAATGTTACCGTTCTATTGCTGGTTATCTACTCTGACTCTGTAAACGACAAACACGCGGCGGGCGGGCCGCATAGTCGGCGTTAAATAAGGGTTTAATATAGAAATTTTTTGTTTCGCTTTATAAATAAGTTTGGATTTTTTTTGTAGGGTGATTCCGTTAATTCTTAATTTTTTCTATCCCTTCTTAAAATGTTTGAAAATTTGTACTTAGTCATAGTAGTAGTAGTAGTTAGTAATATTTTTGTGAAAACCATTACTTTGCATTGAACATTAAATTGCTTTTAAAATTCGTTACTTCAGAATAATATTGACATGTAATAACTAGATTTGTATCATCTTGCATAATTTTTCATACAAGGTTAACTATGACTAAGTACAAACTTAGGTGCTCAAGAAGACGTAAAAACAATAAAGTAAAATAATTCGGAATTCCAGCTCGATGTTTAAAAAAATGAGGCAAATCTCTGTTTTCCTTCGGAAAATCGGCGCCTATGATGAGCATCGTCCGAGATGACTGAGATTTGTCAACTACCATGCGGTCGTTTTTTATAACACTTTCAATTGTAGAAACGACGAAAATTAACATTAATAATATGTAATACACCTGATAGGTAAAGTTAATCTGGTTCAGTGCAGCATTTTACATTCGTTTTTCGTTCCAAATTGTCAAAACTGCTTTATCAGTTATCACTCATTACAGGCCCGTCAGGATAACCCACAAAATCACACTCTTTGCGTAGTACAGTTAAATAAAATTCCCATTTATTCTAAGCAATCGAACGAAAGGAATATTAATAGGTAATAGGAAACTTTAAATGCACCCGCTGCAGTCATTCATTATAAAATTTTGTTCGATAACCTAGAAAGGCAAACCGGCTAATCTTATTATAGGAATATATCTGTATCCGCAACAAATTTCTTTATTTCATTACTACAAAACGTTTAAAATTGAAAAAGTAAACACTAAAAACTGAAGAAAAACAAATTCACAAACGTAAATTTATGACTACAAATTATTCCTGGTTGCCGAATTCTCTAAAAGTCAAACGTGCGATGGCGGCTGATAGCCATCAGTGTTGACGATAAATTAGGGTTTAATATAGTTTAAAAAATTTGTTTCGCTTTATAAATAAGTTTGGAAATTTTTTAAAGGGCGATTCTGTTCATTCTTATTTTTTTCTATTCACCCTTAAAATATTTGTACTTAGTCATAGTTATCCCTCTATTATTTAAAATTATACTGCTCAAATCATTTAAGTAAATTATAAATAAAACTGACCCCGACTACCATGTGGAATACCAATGGCTTTTCTCTCATATCTGATTTCAATATATTTCTATTATCATTAGTTTGTACTCCTTGTTTTCGATTTGATAAATATGATACAAATTAATCTAATGCATTCTCACGTATCCCATATTTTTCCAATTTTTTGGTTAATATGATACAAATCAATCTGATGCATTCTCACGTATCCCATATTTTTCCAATTTTTTGGACAAGATATGAATAATTCAGTCGATCATATGCAATTTATAGGTCTAAAAAATACCTTATGCTAACTATTTTCAAATGCTTTCAGTATTTTTTCTGTGAATTGATATACAGCTGTTTCAATTGAACGTCGTTTTATATAACCACGCTGGATATTATCTAATAAATTACAATGGTTTAACTAGTGAAAGTTTTAACTATTCTGGGACCAAATATATACTAAATCTGAATGAATTATTCATAATATAACATAAAGGTTCAACAATATTGTCACGGATTTCCCAATCCGAATTTTACTATTGTCAGGAAAACAATCCGTTAATTAATTACTTCTTTATTAACTATACTCAGTACACTACTGAACACTAATTAAAATTCAACTAAACACTTATTTAATTAATCGTTATCTAAATCACTTTGATATCTCCAACTAAACACTTCAATTCAGACTGTAATACAAGACTTATACAAGACTAACTTAATCGGCCGTTTATTTTTCTTTTATAGACCCAACGAATATTCCAGGTATATTCTAGCATCTCTAGATCTATTTTCTAGCATCTCTCGAACGCTTCTCGTCGTTTCTCAAATTTTCTAGTCCCGTCTCGATCCACGGCATTTTGTTTGTTTAACAGAATCGTGTAGGGGCGATCGGGGCAATCTTAGTAATTCGCGGTACCACAGTCGTCGATTTGGGTGTGAGTGGGGCAAATTCCGTGACACTGCTCCCTCCTTAGGACCGATCGTCCCGATCGGATATACTTCTATATGGGGACAGACGCTCCAGATGGACAACCTTCATCTTACTCCTGGAAGTCCTCTGTATCCGGTAGACGACATCATTGATTCATTTAATGACGGTGTAGGGGCCCTCCCAACGGTTCTGTAGCTTAGGCGATTTTCCTTTCTTCCGCGTGGGGTTGTACAGCCACACCAGGTCACCTTGTTGGAATCCGACTGTATTGGCCCGGACGTCGTATCGAGTTTTCATGCGATCGCTCTCTAGTCGCATTCGAGATCTGACTTGGTCGTGTACGGCTGCTAGTCTTTGTTCTAGGTCATGGATATAAGTGTCTGGATCTGTGGGCTGTTCCGCAGGACGACCAAATACCAAGTCTGCTGGAAGGCGAAGCTCTCTTCCAAAGATGATCCTTGCGGGAGTCTTCCCAGTAGTTTCATGGACAGCTGAGCGGTAAGCTAACAGGAAGAGTGGAATGAGCTTGTCCCAGTCTGTCTGGCTCTCGTTGACAAACATCCTCAGATTGGTTTCTAGTGTGGCGTTGAAGCGTTCCACCATACCATCTGACTGGGGATGCAGTGGGGTGGTCCTGGTTTTTCGGATTCCCATAAGCTCGCAGACCTTTCGGAACACACCTGATTCGAAATTTCGGCCCTGATCTGAATGTAGTTCCATGGGCACACCAAATCTGCAGAACAGGTTGTTGACTAGCGCTTCTGCTACGGTTGTGGTCTCTTGATTGGGAAGGGGGTATACTTCCGGCCATTTGCTGAAGTAGTCCATGGCTACTAGCAGATATCGGTTCCCACTTTGGGTTTTCGGAAAGGGGCCAGCGATATCAATGGCAATCCTCTCAAACGGCGCTCCTACGATGTACTGGCGCATTTTGCCTCTGGAACGGGTCTTCGGTCCCTTGCTTGCTGCACATATGTCACATTTTCGGCACCAATCTTCTACATCCGCCCTACAGCTCAACCAGTAGAAACGCTCCCTAATCTTCTGTAGAGTCCTATTGATACCGAAATGTCCACCCCCAGTACCTCCATGTACTTCCTGCAGCACTTCCTTGACCCGGGACCTCGGGAGTAGTACTTGTTTCTTGACCTCCGTTCCGTCATTGTTCTCCCATGCTCTTTTTAGGACACCGTCTTCCAACACCAGGGAATTCCATTGAGCCCAATAGCTCTTTAATGCTGGGCTTTTACTACTGACTTCAGCCCAAGACGGTCGGTTGTTGGCTTCTTTCCAGTCTAGTAAAGGCTTGATGTCACAGTCAGCTTGCTGGTCTTCCCGAATCGCTGCTGAACTCCATCGGTCTTCAGGTTGGGCTGCTACTACCTTGCAAGAAACTGATGAGATGTTCTCTTTCCTTTCAAGACTACTGCAGTGTTTGCAGTTGACAGGACAGGGTCTCCTAGAAAGGGCATCTGCATTTCCATGTTTCCTGCCGGCTCGATGTTCAACAACAAAGTGATATTCTTGCAGCCGTTCCAGCCATCTTGCCATCTGTCCTTCAGGGTTTTTAAACTGTAGCAGCCATTTAAGGGAAGCGTGATCCGTTCTTAGGAGAAATTCTTGGCCATACAGATAATTATGAAAGTGTTCTAGGCTCTTGACGATGGCAAGTAATTCTTTCCGAGTCACACAATAGTTCTTTTCGGCTTTTGATAGGACTTTGCTGAAGTAGCCCACTACTCGCTCTTGGCCATCTTGTACTTGAGAAAGAACTCCGCCAATTCCAATGTTGCTTGCGTCCGTGTCTACTATAAATGGTTGTCCAGGTATTGGGTATGTCAAAATCGGGGTAGTGCAGAGAGCCTCTTTCAGCGTCTCAGAGGCTTGCTGGCATCTCGGAGTCCATTCGAACTGGATGTTGTCTTCAGTGAGTTTATGAAGAGGTTTGGCAATGTCCGAGAATCCTTGCACGAATCGTCGATAGTATGTGCATAGTCCGAGGAAACTTCGAACTTGATATTTGTCTTTAGGAACTGGTCAATTCTTTATGCACTCTGTCTTCTCCGGATCTGTTTTCACACCGTTTGGAGTAATAATGTGGCCTAGGTACCTAACCTCCTTTTGGAACAGACTGCACTTCTTCGGGTTCAACTTCAGGTTCGCTGCTTTCAACTTCTTGAACACTTCGGACACGTTCTTCAGGTGTTCCTGGAAAGAGCGTCCCAGCACCACCACGTCGTCCAAGTAAATCAAGCAGGTCTCCCAATGCAGGCCATGAAGTACAGTTTCCATCAATCGTTCAAAAGTGGCAGGGGCATTACATAGACCAAATGGCATTACATTGAACTGCCACAATCCATTTCCGGTAGTGAATGCTGTCTTTTCCTTGTCTTCTGGGCTGACCTCAACTTGCCAATATCCACTCTTTAAATCCAAAGTGGAAAACCATTGCGCACCAGCCAAGGTGTCCAGAGTATAGTCAATTCTTGGTAGTGGGTAACTGTCTTTCTTGGTGACGTCATTTAATTTTCTGTAGTCCACACGAAATCGGGTGGAGCCGTCTTTCTTCTTGACCAGAACTACAGGAGAAGCCCAAGGACTCTGAGATGGCTCTATGGTGCCTTGGTTTTGCATCTCAATTAACATCTTGTTAACTTCATCTCGCTTGGCTAGTGGAAGTCCTCGTGGTGGCTACTTTATAGGAGACGATGAACCAGTATCGATTCGATGCTTCACTACATTGGTTCTCCCAAAGTCGCCTGGCTTAAGTGCAAACACATCTTCATTTTCACTTAGCAGTTCTTCGAGTTGTTCCACCTCCACCTCTGTTAATCTTTCCTTGGCCCTATCCACGATGTCCCTTAGACATTCTGGTAGACTGGTCTTATTTGGTTTCTTCTTCATTTCGTGGATTTCTTTGAGTGTTCTGACCATGGTAACAGGTTCACAGACTCCTACTTCAGTTCCCTTTGCAATTTTCTGTGTGTGGAAAGGTTTTCAGGTTCACTACCCGTACCATTGTGGTTTTCTCAGGTTTAATCAGGGTACGTCCGGTGACTATAGATTTATTGAACAAATCCGGATTACTGGGTTTCACCACTCCTACACTGCAAGACATTTCCCCATCCATTACAGTGGCAACCAATGTTTCGGTCTGAGCAGGTAGTACCACATCTTGTTTAACAACGAGTCTCCGTACAGCGTTATTCTCAGTGGTGGTCGTTAGCACTACTTCCTCACCCATTATCCGTAACGTACCAGCATTCAAATCTAAATTCACCCCCTTTGCTCGTAGTAAGTCTAGTCCGAGTATGACATTATCCGATATATCTGCTACCAGGGCTCTATGTTTGAATTTGACGTCTCCTAATTCTACTTCAAGCTCGCATTCCCCCTTGACTGGCAGTTGTTGTCCATTGGCTGTTGTAAGGACATAACGTTTGGCAGGGTTCTTAATACGCCAAGCATGAATAATATCTGGCCGAACAATAGTTCTTGCCGCTCCAGTATCGATTACCATAGGGAAAGTACGACCAAAAATACTGCCTTCTACTAGCAAGGAGTCAGAGTCCTGGAGACGTGACAACGTAATTTCTTCTCGTGGGACATGGTAGGAGGACGCAGCCGGCTTTTGCCCCGTCAAGCCGGCTGAACCTAGTTTTCCTGCGCAGCCTGGGAGTCGCGCTTTTGCTGATCTGCGACTGTGGCCCTACACTGTCTTTTTAGATGTCCTGTCTGTCCACAGTTCCAGCATTTGAGAAGGCAATCCTTTCGACTATCAGGTTGTTCCTTCTTTGTCCTAGTAGATGGACTGAATTTATCAATAATCTCCTTTAGCGTTTTTATTATGTCTCCATTTGCCATACTATCGCTGTTATCACTGATGGCCCGAACTTTAACATGCCTACCAGATGCCATCTTTGCTGCCTCGAATTCCAGTGCATGCGAAAGAGCGTCGTTCAACGTTTTAGGTCTGGCGAGTCGTAATGCCTGCTGGGTTTCGCAATCTCTTAGGCCATCGGTAAAAACTTGGATGGACAGCTGGTCTAAGAATTCGGACGGGGCTGTTGGATAAGCCAATCGAACCAGTCGGGCAATATCGGTCTCAAAATGCTCTAAATTCTCTCCATTCTGTTGGTGACGATTTTTCAATTGTGCCTGGTAAACTTGCTGCAGGTGCTTATCCCCATATCTCATTTCCATATGCTGTTTTAGAATGTCGTAGTTATTCTGCTGCCCCTCAGGTACTCCTTGTAAGACGTCAAGAGCTTCCCCTCGTAGAGCAACTATTAGAGCAGTAGCCTTTTCACAATCAGACCACTCGTTTGCCGCAGCTGCTGCTTCAAACTGACGCAGATAGATATTCCAGGAGACCTTGCCGTCGAATTCGGGAGGTTTCGTTCTCTGAGTTCGGATAACAGGCCCTTCTGATTTGATCACGCCCTCTTTTGTTACCTTGTCTAATTTATGTCGAAGCTCTTCGCAGGTTTCTCTAACCAGGTTTATTTCTTCGTCTATTTCCTTTTTTTGTGCTAACAGTTCTTCGTTAATTTCTTTTCTTTGTTCTAACAGTTTCTCTTCCACTTGTTTTTCCACTTTATATGACTGCTCTTCTAGTTTTTCTTCTAGTGTATTCTCCAATTTTTCTAGCTTTGTCTGCATTTCTTTTGTCTGATCTCTCATTTCCTGTTGTATTGCCTGTATCTGATCTTTCATTTTATACCCTTGTTCTTCTAATTTCTCCTGCATCGTCTGGGACTGATCTTCCATTTTATGCCCTTGTTCTTCAAATTTTTCTTGCATTGTCCGTCCCTGTTCTTCTAATTTCTCTTGCATCATCCGTCCCTGTTCCTGCATCGTTTGCATCATTTCTAACAGCTTTGCTAGTTGTGCATCCATGTTGACTTGACTTCTAGTTACAGGCATTCACTCTATTTGGAAAGTTCTAGAACGTCCAAGAATGTATTTCTAGATATCACCGTTGCCTTCCTTACAATGAAACGAGTGCAGTGATATGCCACACTTGGGTCTTTGTCTCACTCCCGTACAAAGTTCTAGAATGTTCGAGAATGTCCTTCACAAATAACACCGTTCACTTCCTTAAGTCACGACGAGTGCGGTGATATGTCACACTTGGGTATTTGTCTCACTCGCGTACAAAGTTCTAGAATGTTCGAGAATGTCCTTCGCAAATAGCACCGTTCACTTCCTTAAGTCACGATGAGTGCGGTGATATGTCACACTTGGGTCTTTGTCTCACTCGCGTACAAAGTTCTAGAATGTTCGAGAATGTCCTTCGCAAATAGCACCGTTCACTTCCTTGAGTCACGACGAGTGCGGTGATATGTCACACTTGGGTCTTTGTCTCACTTCCGTACAAAGTTCTAGAATGTTCGAGATTGTCCTTCGCGAATAGCACCGTTCACTTCCTTAAGTCAGGACGAGTGCGGTGATATGTCACACTTGGGTCTTTATCTCACTTTAGTATCAAGTTCTAGAATGTTCGAGATTGTCCTTCGCGAATACCACCGTTCACTTCCTTAAGTCACGACGAGTGCGGTGATATGTCACACTTGGGTCTTTATCTCACTTTAGTATCAAGTTCTAGAATGTTCGAGAATGTCCTTCACAAATAACACCGTTCACTTCCTTAAGTCACGACGAGTGCGGTGATATGTCACACTTGGGTCTTTGTCTCACTCCCGTACAAAGTTCTAGAATGTTCGAGAATGTCCTTCGCAAATAACACCGTTCACTTCCTTAAGTCACGACGAGTGCGGTGATATGTCACACTTGGGTATTTGTCTCACTCGCGTACAAAGTTCTAGAATGTTCGAGAATGTCCTTCGCAAATAGCACCGTTCACTTCCTTAAGTCACGACGAGTGCGGTGATATGTCACACTTGGGTCTTTGTCTCACTCGCGTACAAAGTTCTAGAATGTTCGAGAATGTCCTTCGCAAATAGCACCGTTCACTTCCTTGAGTCACGACGAGTGCGGTGATATGTCACACTTGGGTCTTTGTCTCACTTCCGTACAAAGTTCTAGAATGTTCGAGATTGTCCTTCGCGAATAGCACCGTTCACTTCCTTAAGTCACGACGAGTGCGGTGATATGTCACACTTGTGTCTTTATTCCACCCACGCACAAGGTTCCAGAAAGTTCTTCAAACTTCCACTTAAATCCCACTTTGTGGACAGGATTCCAGAAAACTCTTTCTCTTAATCCAACTTCTGACACCAAATTGTCACGGATTTCCCAATCCGAATTTTACTATTGTCAGGAAAACAATCCGTTAATTAATTACTTCTTTATTAAGTATACTCAGTACACTACTGAACACTAATTAAAATTCAACTAAACACTTCAATTCAGACTGTAATACAAGACTTATACAAGACTAACTTAATCGGCCGTTTATTTTTCTTTTATAGACCCAACGAATATTCCAGGTATATTCTAGCATCTCTAGATCTATTTTCTAGCATCTCTCGAACGCTTCTCGTCGTTTCTCAAATTTTCTAGTCCCGTCTCGATCCATGGCATTTTGTTTGTTTAACAGAATCGTGTAGGGGCGATCGGGGCAATCTTAGTAATTCGCGGTACCACAGTCGTCGATTTGGGTGTGAGTGAGGCAAATTCCGTGACAATATATTCTATACATAATACTTGTGGGAATATTATCATCACCACTTGTATATTTACTTTTTAGCCTACTACTATCAAAATAAATTAAATAGACTCCTGTATAGCCTCACTATTACTCTATTCTGTGCTAAAATTTCAGTTAGATTCGTTATCCCATTTTTTAGTTATTAATGAAAATATCAGTTTTCTACCTACAAAATTGATACCTCTCACTTTAACTCGTCATAATTTTCTTATTAATTGATAAAAAAATACAAATTTTTACTGTCGATAAGTCGAACTATTGTCTGTAGTACTGTGAAGGTCATTTGTCTAAAAAGTTCTTCTTTTTTATTTTTAAGCAAAACTGAAGTGCTATCTCAGTAAATATTGCGTTCTTTAAAAAAATAAAAAAACTGACGCATGTAGTAAATAAATGTAAATAACAATCTGTATTTATGTATAAATAATGTAATTATCGATTAAATATTTGTGCGGCCTCCTTTAAAAAATATCAAATCATTTCACAAGGTAGTTTATTAAAACATCAAACCTAAATAAATCGACAAATCACCAGGTATTATATATTTACAAAAAGGAATGTGAGTTTATTTATTTTACTGAGTGCATTTATTATGTATATTTTCATTTATTTTTAAAAACATATATAGATAATTTAAATATAAACAATGACACAACTGTTAAAATGTTACAATTTTTAAAAATTTGTCTTGGTTGATCATTAGGCATCCCAGTTATGTATCTTAAAATAAGTTTTTGTAAAATAAATACTTCATCATTACAGGAATTTCCCCAAAAAACAATACTATACCTCAATCTCGAATTCACATGCGTGTTATCCAACCACTTTGTATATATATTTTTATATTATATTTCGATATCCTCGCCCAATTAGATAACACATGTAGTAACATAGTCGTGTTCTTTGTCGAGCACATTTAAAAGATGAATCATCACAACCAAAAAATGATTCCATAACTTCTCTTTTAACCGCTAGCCGAACATTCAAATTATATGAACTCTATAATAGTATCTTTATATTATTTTTGCTTATTTTAAATATGTATTATGTAATATATGTTATATATATTTTTATAATCTTATCTAAGAAAAATGCAGCGGAAGCACACCATTAGTATAAAACTAAGTGCGTGCTCCACGTTCTTCAGTCTATTTGTACGAAGCATTTATAACATATAATAAAGTTTGTTTGTAGTATCTCGCCTACTTATTTAGTGTCGAAAGGGCCAAACCTAAAATTGGCGCAGTCAGTAGGATATCAGTTAACTCCTTCAATTGTAAATCACAGTGAAGGTAGGAGACCTTCTGGTCAGAGATACTGAATCCTCGAACTTTACGTTGGTAATTTTGACCTAAAAAGAAGGCAGAACTGCAGACGACTATAACCGTGTCGGGAAAATAGTGAAGGGCTGAACTGAGTAAGCTCGTTCGTGTGCAAATCGCATAATAAAGGGCTGAATTGAGTAGGTCCGTCCCGTCACCTGTGTTTATATTATTGCGTTTTGGTTTACCACCAAATCTTTTTCCGCTGCATCCTTAGGGAAATTTCCTGGAACCGGAATTACCTGGTGAGTACCAAAGTGCTAGTACTTGACTCCCTATCCTTTCAAACGCATATTGACAGTGGTAGGTTAGAATTAGAATCATTTTAACAATAGAAACCTTTTTATTGTTTTATTAACGAGATAATTAAATTTACCTTGAAAATTTGTTGATCTCGACATACGCATAAGTCGTATATCTGTTGTGCCATATCAAGTTCTCGCTGGACTTGCAAGGATGCATAGTCTACCGGAAACTGATAGTGAGCCGTGTTTAGCTGAGTCGTTTTCGACCTACTGAACTCTTAACTTATCTAAATAAAGAAATTTAAGAATAATACAATGTCAAACCCGCAATCAAACGTAAGCACGAACCCAGCTGCTTCACAGCGAAAAGAATTAGACGCGCAAAAATTAAACTTTTTATGTTCCACAATACAACCTTTTGATGGTTCGGAAATCGAATTGACCCAATTTTTAGAATCAGTGGAAACGTTTATAATCTCTCTAGATCTGCCACATCCAACTGATATACAGTCACGTTTGTTTATAAATATAATCAAAAGCAAATTGAGAGGACAAGCAAAAACGCTTATTTTAGGTAGACCTGAAATAACTACCTGGCAAGAAATTAGGAATCTTTTAATCCAAAATTATAGTGATCATAAATCACTTCAAACATGGCAGAACGAAATTTGCCTATTACAACGCGATATTCGTGAACCTTTACGTACGTTTTGTAATAAGATTCTATGCATGCGCTCAAAAATTGTTCAGAAAATACAATTACTATATACCGATCCGCAAGAAAGAACTTCTCTTCAATTAGTATATACTTCTTTACTTTTGAACAAATTAAAAAGTAATCTCCCACAAAATTTCGAAACTATCATTTTATCTAGACCTGATTTAAACGACATAGAATCAGTAGTTCAGGCCATACTTGAACTTGAAACTTATTTTGAATACAAAAATATGAGTCACCGTTTACCTCAAACTCAACCACAAAGACCTCCTATGCTACCTACTAGACAAAACTTACCTCTTAAACCAAGCTATAATTATAAACCCCAATATAATACAAATCAGCAACCTAACTTTCTACCAAGACAATTCCCATCAACTTATCCTGCTCCAAGACAAACTCAACCAACAATAAGGCCTCCTTATAATCAACCTAAACCCGTCTTACCCCCCAGACAGACTATAAATCAACAACCCCGTTCTACAAATACTTACTCAAATAATAGAAAACAGTTTGAACCTGAACCGATGGATACCTCCAGCACTACATTAACTAAATTTCAGAATGTCCCCCGTAATTTTTCACATCATTGTCATGAGTATGAATTACAAACCGAAGATTATGATTACCAAGAATATGAATATCCAAATCACTCAGTAGATCCTGATTACCTTGAACAACCTGAACAACCCGAATATTTTCAGCAACCTATTCCTGATACTGAATTCGAAAATTTTCAGAAAACAGCCTCCAACCAAAATCTAGGGAAATGATCTTTGAAAATAATTCCATTTTAGCTGCACCCCTATCTTACATCAACATTGAAAATCCACCTTTGAAATTGCTCATAGATTCCGGCTCTTCTAAAACTATGATTCGCCCAGATATCGTTGAAAAATATTACCCCGAATGTATCTACCAATCTTCCAATGTTTTAAAAACATGCATGGGCCAAAAGAAAACAAAATTCTGTGCAACCATTCCCGCTTTTAATGAATTTTACAGTAATGATAACATTGATATTTTATTATATGACTTTCATGATTTTTATGATGGACTAATAGGCTTAGATGTAATAACCCAATTTGGATTACTTTTTGATTACAAAAACGCAACAGTTTTTAATGAAAATATTTCAATTCCTTTATATGTTCGAAACCCATTAGAAATTTCCAAGAGAATTACTGTCAATGCCTCTGAAATTTTCAGAACACAAATTCCAGTTTCAGTAGAGAATGGCGAAATTTTAATTCCTAAAATCGAGAGTGATCATACGATCATACCAGAATCAATATCTTACGCAGAAAACGGATTAGCCTTTGTAGAAATCCATAACTACACTAATGAACCATCCACTGAATATTTCGATTATCCTATCCGAGTGACATCCTTAGATAACCTCGATCCTGTTAAACCTATTATCCAACCATCTGACAATAAAACCTTGAAAACAGACGTAAAACGACTTTTACGAAAGGAAAATAGAATTACAGATGCACTATCCCGAATAAAAATAGACGAACTTAACGCCAACGAAATTGACGACCTAGACTCTATCCTTAATAACCCTCCTGACGAAAATATAAATCGTTTTAGATCGTTTAGATAACCTATCCGACACCCAGACTCAACATACCGCTCAAGAAAATCCTATCTGTTCTCCACCAATTACAGAAAAAAGTATTAATGGGTACAAAAGACAATTATTTATACACGAAACACAAAATATGCCTAGTCGTTTTGGAATTCATACATCAAAACCATTTCCTGATAAACTAAGAACCACTCTAGTTTGTCATACTTCTATATCTGACGATGAACTTACTAATATACTAAAAAGGTATTTAAACATAAATGAAACAACCTGTCTTTATTTTCATTCAGACAAAATTAAAGAAAAAGTATTGAGAGTATTGGCTAATAATTTTGTCCCTGAAACTAAGATAATTATTTCTAACATATTGTTGAAAGATCTAATTTCAAAAGATGAACAAATGGATCAAATTAAATTCTTTCATGAAACAAAAACCACACACAGAGGAATTAATGAAACTATCAAACGACTTTCTAAAAAATTTTATTGGCCGAATTTATCAACTCATGTTCATGATTATATAACTAAATGTGAACCATGTAATTTAGCCAAATACGATAGAAATCCACAAAAAGTCAAAATTCAAAATACGCCAACTCCATCTAAACCACTCGAGACTCTTCACATAGATCTTTTCTTTATCGATAAAAATATTTTTCTAACCTTATTTGACCCATTTTCAAAATTCGGACAAGCGATCAAAATTGAATCTAAAAATGCTCTTGATACCATTCAAGGACTAACTACTTTTACGTCTTTCTTTGGAACCCCCAGGTATATAATTCATGATCCTGGCAAGGAATTTGTTAATACCCTTTTTAAACAATTCTGTCAATTACATAATATCAAAATTCATGTGACCTCAACACAAAATTCCCAAAGTAATAGCCCTGTAGAAAGGTTCCACTCGACATTGCTAGAATCTATCCGTATATTAAAAACGGAAGGTCCCCATAAGCCTCTAGACTACTTGATGAGGTTAGCAATAACTTCTTATAATAATTCTATCCATTCTGCTACTCAGCAAACCCCTTTTTCGATACTGTTCCCATCGATCTATAACGATACTTCACCTATTCTTAATGAAGTTGAAACTACCCAAGACTTTGTAGAAAATACTCGGAAATTATCAGAAAAACTTAATGAACAAATTAAAACTAAACTGAATCAGAGTAAGCAGACGCGCAATGAAAAGTTAAATCAAAATCGTAATGAACCTGAAGTCCTACAACCTAATGATGAAATTTATTTAAAAACAAAAACCCCTTGGTCTCGTAAAATTCAAAATCCTTTTGAAAAAGTTAAAGTCCTACAAGATTTAGACATAACTGTAAAGACTAAAAAAGGAAAATACCATAAACGCAAAGTTAAAAAGAAAAGACAGACTAAAGGTTCTCCTTTGTTACAGAATAATGAAGACCCTGCTTCCATTTCTGACAATGATAACGGTGATGACAATATTGACGAAGAACATGACTATGACAATAAAAATAGAGAGACTGACTAACCCTATCCTTCCTGTAAATTTGGGCTCCCTTAAAACTATATCCTTTTACCATTCTTTTGTACACATCCTTAACTTAACGGAAATAGGAGAACATGTAAATAGACTTCTCGTATCTTCTGAAAATACAACTAAAGAAAAACAATTCTGGCATATTCAGTTACATTATCTCACAGAGCGTATTAAACAAAAATTCGAAATCATTTCTTCTGCCACTGTAAAACGCGAGAAACGCGGTATTTTTAATTTTATCGGGAATATCTATTCAGAGTTATTTGGTTTAATGAGTGCCGATGATAAGGAGCTTTTGGAACAAAAACTAGAAATTGTATTTCGTAATCAGAAAAATATAAATGATCAGCTAAACACGAAGCTTTCCGTTCTGGAATCATTTACAAGTGAAATACAAAGTGCTATGAAAAAGATTAACAACTTTTGGAAAACTGCAAACGATTTTTTGAAACTCAAACTTTAATTAACGATTGTTTAATCACTTTAGAGATTTTAGACCAAATTGAAGATGGCTTGTTATTTAGTCATATGAGTATCATACATTCCGATGTAATTTCAACTACAACTATTACCGAAATTTTTAAAATTCTATACACTTTATATGAACCCGCGGAATTACCTTCTTTAGATCAAAATTCAATATTTTTTTTATTTCATATGAAACATTACGTATCAAGTTCAGTAATATATATGGAAATTTTAATTCCGATCTGCCATGTCAATGAATATAACCTATTCCAAATATTTATGTCTTCCTCAAATATATCCATTATTCCCCCCGAAAGTTACTTGGCACTTGGTACTTCTGCTAGCGTTTATTCCTGGCTAGAAGAAAAACCCCCAAAAGTCGGCAAATACTACCAACTTAAAGAAATGATATATGAAAAACCACCATCATGCATTCCAAAAATGACGATTGATCATGACGAACCAAATTGTACATTTTACTATTTGAAAAACCCTAAGGACAGCATTACCATGTTACCTTCCGGACAGTTGCTTGTCCTACCAAGCAAAACGGTGCATATAGAAGAACAATGTTCTAGCGTCATCCACCATTTTCTCTCAGAAGATTCTTTAATATCTAACCAAGAAGAATGCACTTTACGAATTAATGAAGAAGACTATTTCCTTCCTACCACGAACTTACAAGCCTCTACATTTCTTTTGCCAGAAATAAGAAAACCCCGAATATCAAATTTTACATTGGACAATACCATAAATGAATTGGAGTTCCTTAAGAACAAAGTAAAAGAAACGAAAGACATTCAGTTGATTGACCCTGCATCAATTGAACCTACATCAATCTCTTGGACGACCTGGTTAACATGGTCTCTCATTGGATTTACAATCTTATTTCTTCTCTTCACCTTCAGGAAAAGTATAAACTCATGGCTGGTATGCCCAAAAAGGACAATGACGCCAACTACTACACCTCAGACTTTCCAGGAGCCAACTCCCGTAAACTCTGATTTTCCGTCTAAGAGGGGAGGAATTATATGAACTCTATAATAGTATCTTTATATTATTTTTGCTTATTTTAAATATGTATTATGTAATATATGTTATATATATTTTTATAATCTTATCTAAGAAAAATGCAACGGAAGCACACCATTAGTATAAAACTAAGTGCGTGCTCCACGTTCTTCAGTCTATTTGTACGAAGCATTTATAACATATAATAAAGTTTGTTTGTAGTATCTCGCCTACTTATTTAGTGTCGAAAGGGCCAAACCTAAAATTTTCATTACACTGTTGTGCTTTGTCGAGATAGCATGGTTTGAATTCATGTGTGTGAAAAGTGAAAATACCGTTGAAGCTGTGAAGTTAGTCAGAAAGAAGTAGAGTTACTAGTGAAAACAATAATTAACGATTCAAAAAAACAGGAAATTATTAATGAAGTTCACATAAACTTCAGAATTATTCCTAGGTAAAACTTTAAACCTAGATATGATAAACTTACTAAAAGTTGTTCATAGGTAAAAGTTTAAACCTATATGAATAAAAGTCATCTAAAATTATTAAGCCTGTGAAGTTAATCAGCCAAGTCTATGACTGGCAATATTTGCTGAGAGACTTTTTCCTCCTCAAATGTGGTCGATTTTGGATCAGTTTCAGTAAAATGTTGAAAAGAAATACGTAGCTAATAGTGAAAACAATAACCGAAAATGTTATTTGTAATTAATGAAGTTATACTTATCAGAATTGTTCATAGATAAAATGGTAAATCTATATGAATACAGCCAGCAATAATCATTAAGACTGTAACCCCGGTCTATGAATGGCCATATTTTTTCCATATTTATTGTTAATAAATAGATATAGATCCTAATTACTTCCAAGATGAAGTTGATTCTAGAACAGTTTATAGTAAAAGGACAATAGTAAAAACAATAATGAACTATTGAAAAAGGAAAGGAAAAAATTATCAATGAAATCCATACAAACTTATATGCAGCTAAAACAGTTATAGCAGTTAAATTAATCGGCCAAGTCTATGAATTGAGTATTTACTTTATATTTTGAAAGACAGATTTTTTCCCCTAAATGAGACAAAGAGAAAGGCTATGTCAGATATTTGAGATTTGAGAGAATAATAATAAACTATTAGAAAAGTAAAGGAGAAAATTGTTAATGACGTAAATATGAACTTAACAGAATTATTTATAGGTATAACAGTAAACCTATCTGAGAGTTAAAGCCGTTAAGCTGTTAAAGTAACCAGTCAAATGACAGTATGTATTTTTCTTTAATTAATATGAACTTAGAATGAATAGTAATAATAATAAAGGTTTATTTATTTTCACAAAATTTTACAAAAATGTGGTATTCAAAAATACTATACTAAAATACTATAGAATTATACATGTATATGCATATATATATATATATATATATATATATATATATATATATATATATATATATATATATATATATATATACAATTATTCATAGGTATAACTTTAAACCTATATGAATAACAGTTAGTTAAAACCGTTTAACTATTAAAATTAGCTAACTAAATGGCCATATTTAGTTTGTTTTATATACGGTAAGGAGGATTTTTGGTTTAATTTCAGGAAAAATAGTAAAGAGTTAAGATAGATATAATCCTTAGTCTATGAACGGCCTTATTTAAGTTCTTCTATATATTACATGAGATAGATATATTGTATGAACATTTTTGTTTTTCTTCCTTAGATAAAGATGATTCAACATCTGTGTGGTTAGAATTCTAACATTACATACCTATTACTGGCATACAATTCTGAAAATATTCCTCTAGATACAAGTTCCTATTGATATATGTAAACTCATTTACATGGGCCTAGGTCCAAAACTTCAAGTGATTAAAGACAAACAATGTTCTGTAGTTAATCGATTGTATTCAACAATTTTATAATTTTGGCAAATCAGTACCCAACACGTTCCTTGTTCATTTGGAAATTACTGCTACCGACTGTCTTTAATAAGTTATCGTAATAAAAATAATGTTTGTGGGGTTTCAAAAATTTTTTCTGATTTAACAAAAATTCAATTTAGTGTTCACTATTCCAGTTCGAGTGTGTAGTCGACAGTGTAAGCAGCTCTGTTGTTTCGTGTTAGATTTATAAAGATTTTTGTGGTTTATACATCAAATATTTTTTTTTGGAAAATTGTGCATCACATGTAAAAAACTAGCGTATACATCCGCAAATTTATTTTGTTGTATGTTAAGTGATAGTAGTGGTATATGAAAACCACGTTGAAATACCTGGACTAATTTATTTTTATCAAGGTACTGTTATCACTCTTATCAGTATATATACATTTCTTTTCTTTCTATCAGAATCTACAGCATTAGATTTCACGTCGTCATGCCAGCTATTTGTCCGACTTGCTCTGCGGCGATCGACAGCGCGCCGGCCACCAAATGCGATGGGTGTGCGGTGCGAGTTCACTTCTCGTGTATTGGTCTTACAACTGATGATGCATCCCGTATTACTCGCTCTAAGAACAGAAATGTTAAATTTTACTGCAATACATGCAACGCTAATGATAAATTTTCTCAACTAAAATCCTTTTTTACCAACTTAATTGAATCTAAAATAAATGCATTGGAAGATAAAATTAATAATATTACTAAAACTGCTGCACCCTCTATGTTCGAAGATGTCGTGTCTGAAACTATGGAATCCAACGCAGTCAATGTTACTGAACAGAATAAATTGGATGAGGTACTTGTGAAAAATGTAGTCAAACATATACAGGGCGACAACTATGCTACTCCAGTTTCTATTCGGCGTATTGGAAACCCAAGGAACAATAAACCTAGGATGCTGAAAGTATATTTTCCTCGGCTATGCAAGCACGTTCTATTTTGAGAAATAAAAATGAACTCTGACATGTCTCATGTATTTATTCGCGATGATAAGACTCCCAAGCAAGTGGAATATTTTAAGCACATTCAAGAGGAATATCAAGCTCGAGTTAATAATGGAGAGCAGAACATAACTATAAAATATATCCGTGGTGTTCCTACTATCATCTCTGTTGCTCAAAAAAAAACTAGATTTTCTGTATCAGTGTTGTCCTTTGCTTATACAAATATAGATTCCCTGATTGCAAAGTGGAATGATTTTCTTTTGTTTGTTCAGACACGTTCTCCCAGTTGCATTGTTATCACAGAATCTTGGCTCTCCAAATACATCCCCGATTCTATTATTAAAATTAAGGGCTACAGCGTGTATCGGGCAGAGACAGTAGAGGTGGTGGTGTCTGTATCTTCTTAGATGATAACGTTTATAAGAAATATCGCATTACTAATTTAAATGTTACTATACCTGGTGTTGAAACTCTTTGGCTCCAATTGGTTGGTAAATCATTTTGTTTTACTTTGGCTGCTGTATATCGACCTCCATCATATAATGCTCACGACCAAGAGTTATTCGAATTTATTCAGGAATCTAGTACCCGGTACAAGAACCTTATCATCGTTGGTGATTTTAATCTTCCAACTATTAACTGGAACGCCTTGGCACCCTGTGAGAACGTGATAAGTGCTCCATCTATGTTTGTCAACATGTTTTTGAACTCTAATCTGAACCAGCTCATTCGAGAACCCACTAGATATCGCCTAAATCAAGAACCCTCGTTGCTTGACCTTCTATTAACAAACGATGATAATATTATAGCAAAGCATGAATTACTTCCACCAGTTGGCTGTTCTGATCATGTAGTCATAACTTTTAAAATCCAAGTTTTTGAAAAGAATATTGGCCGGAATATTGTTGATCATATTACGAGGATTAATTATGATGACCTTCAGTCACATTTGAATGACCTATCATGGGAAGACATTTTTGCTTCTAATAACGTAGAGGATATGTGGAATATTTTTCATGGGACTATTTCTGAAGCTATGAGTAATTGCAGTTCTACTTTTCGCAAAGTTTCAAATTCACAGAAACCATATATTAGTGGTGATCTTATAGCTAGAGCTAATTCGAAACATGGATATTGGCGTAGATACAAACGTACTGGTTTGATAGAGGACTTTATCGCTCATCGCGATTTCTCAAACAAATTAACCCAAGATATTCGGGCTGCTAGGCAAATCTTTGAGAATAGCCTTGTCGAGAAGAGTCCTAAAGCATTATACAAGTATACTAGAAGTCAACTGCAGACTGCTGTCAAAAATCCTATAGTCAGAAAATCCGATGGTTCCATAACTGTTAGTGATCTAGAAGCTGCTGAAGTGCTATCGAATATGTTTCAGTCAGTGTTTTGTATTGAACCTCTTGGGCTTTTTCCTCCTCTTCCTAACTTACGTGTTCAAAATGCTTTGGAAAATATCTTTATTTCTGAGGAGGTGGTATTAAAACATCTAAAACAGCTCCGTACTGACTCCTCTCCCGGCCCTGATGAGGTTCCGGCAAATATTTTAAAGGTTACTGCAATAGCCCTTGCAAAGCCTCTTTCATATATAATGCAAACTTCTTTAAGAACAGCCCAGCTTCCTAAGATGTGGCTTATGGCTCCAGTAACCCCCATCTTTAAAAAAGGCGATAAACTGGACGCAAATAATTACAGGCCAATAAGCTTAACATCTGTCTGCATAAAAACTATGGAGCGTATAAGAAAGGATGATCTGATCACCTATTTACTCGACCGCAGTATTATTCCAGATACACAGCATGGTTTTCTTCCAGGCCGCTCTACCTTCACAAATCTTTTGTCTTCTTTGAATTCATGGACACTATTAATGGATAATGGTTTTCCAGTTGACGTTCTGTACTTTGATTTTGCTAAAGCGTTTGACAGAAAAATCGACTACTATATAAATTAGAACATAATGGAATACGCGGTTCTTTACTTGCATGGATAGATAGTTTCCTTACAAATCGATCTTTTTCAGTAAGGGTTGGTAAATCACATTCTGAATCTCAAGTAGTTCTTTCGGGAGTTCTGCAGGATTCTGTCTTGGGACCAGTTCTATTTTTGGTATATACAGCCGACCTCTCGCTAAAGCTCAAGTCGCAGCATGCACTGTATGCCGATGATACAAAGATATTTGGAAATGCACTGCAAGACCAACAGACCCTACAAGATGATATTATTTCCATCGAGCACTGGTGCAACGATTGGCTCATCCCACTGAACTTAGATAAGTGTACTGTTCTACATATCGGTAGAAATAATCCCAAGTTTAAATATACTTTCAATCAAGGTCAACCTTTAAACACTGTTGTTAGCCAGAATGATTTAGGTGTACTAATTAATTCCAGTCTCACTTGGTCTGAACATATATCCGCCATTGTGAAAAAAGCCAATTCCATATCTTATCTTTTAAATAAGTGTTTCCAGAGCTCAAATGATCAAGTCTATTTAAAATTATATAAATCATATATCCGTCCGCATCTGGAATACTGCGTAAACATATGGTCTCCTTACCTAGTGAAAGATATGAAACTCATAGAAGGAGTGCAGAGAAGATTTACGAAATGGATCCCCAAATTCAGATCACTTCCATATCATCGTCGTTTGGATAGTTTGAAAATTACTTGTACTAATATGAGACGTATGCGTGGTGATCTTATTCAAGTATACAAGATTCTAAAAAATCAGTACAATTTAACTTTTGTGGATTTATTTGAGTTAAATCTGGATGAACGTTTACGTGGTCATCAATTTAAATTGTCGAAAGAAAACTTTAAAACATCTTTACGTCAACACTTCTTTCCAAACAGAGTGTTCTATCACTGGAATAGCCTCCCTTCATCTGTTGTTACTGCTCCATCGGTCAACTCCTTCAAAAACAGATTGGATGCGTGGATGACATCGCAATTCGTGCAGTGAGTGCGCGTCTAGTGTATTTTTCGTGTGCGGTTTATGGCCTGTCACGCTAGTGATCTATGATTAATTTGTAATGTGATTTTAGTTTTCTGTTGATGTATTTTGTTTTTGTTTTCTTTTGTATTTGTTTATGTATTTAGTCTTACCCTACAAGCTGTTAACTGTCATTTTGTATATTTTATTGGACTAATAGGCTTTGCCTCTGTCCTTGCTATTATGTAATAATAATAATAATAATAATAATTAACTTGTATCCAACTGGTTAGCTATAGTGCAGTTTCTACAGCAAGATGACATGCACGAAGTAAACATCTTATATGTAGCAAATTTCTTACAATATTTTCTGAGTTGATCCTCCCGTCTGCCATACACGCAGCTCCATAATTTTTCACAAAACGCACTCTATTATTTTTTGCGCCCATAGTTGCATCATTGGTAAAATGCAATTGTAAAAAGTAATGTACACTTTATATTTTAATTTTGAAAAAAATTTAACGTGATAAAACTGGGATCGCACTTGTCTGGTTGGTAGTGACAACACAGAAATATACCTTTTCAAAATTTTCGAAATGGTTCTTTATCCAGTGTACTGAAAAATTTTACAAATGCTTAACGTAAAAATATTGACGTACTTTTCAATGTCTGTTATTGTATGATAAGATAAGATTAAGATATTCTTGCAAATACAACAAGCACTGAATTACCGTACATTATTTCTGGAAAATACATTTGTTCTAAGTCAGTTGACGCAGAAGATTTAATATCGTATAGGTATGTATGTTCATTAGCTACGCTGGTGATTACTCAGAACAGGCCAACTCTCAATCAGCATGGTTTTCTTTACATTACAAAGCCAAAAGTGCAGCCTAATAGTCCTTTTGCCGCCTTTTAACATTAGATACGTGTTATAGAAGTTTTACCTGGTGGTTTAGAAACTGTCAACAATTCATTTTTATTGAAATATAAGAAAATCCCATCATATCAAAGTCTTTTAAAATGAAACTCTCTTGCATCTGTAAAAGGTGTATATACCTTCTGCATCTATATTATACATTCAGAAATAGTGGTTACTTTGCCATAAGAAAAAATATTTACTTTACACTGCAAACGTCAATCCCACTGTCCCGTTTTAAGAAATTCATTTGCTTATAACATTTCTTGTTCTTGTTCTATATACTTAACTCATATAAGTCAACTATCTCTCAATCTTTAATTTTGAATATATTGAATACCGACGAGTTATTAACAAATCGGTTCTAAAGCTTGCATTCTGAATGAAAATCTAGTTTTACTAAGAATAATGTAACTTGGGATTCCTGCGAAGTTTTAAATGATATATAACATTCCTTAGAAAATTTAGCGATAGAATTAGTAATGTTTGTTTTATTGTGTTAGCTTCATTACAGAGAAAATATAGTATAGAAATTTATATTACAGATATATTGAAATAGTAAACCAGGATTTAACTTCAATTGATTTGTTGAACATTCTGAACTGTGTTTCGCTAATTAACAATGTTGTCGTTTTTTTAGAAATAACAAATATTACTTAATTTTAACTAATTTAAAGCAATTTTGTATCACATCTGAATCTGTATAAGCCGCTAAATAAAAATATTATGGAAGCTAGTGGAATAAACTCAAAAAACTGTCAGTTACTATTATATTAAGACTATATTATTATTATAAGACCCCTTTTATGCACGTGTTTTTCTCCACTCAACGCGAAATTGAGAAAAACGCGGCATATTTCTGTTCCATTTTATGCACACGTATTCTATCAGCTGTCGCCAGTTTCGTGCCGCACAGTAGTCAGTGAAGTACATAAAAATGGATCCGTGTATCTTTATAACATTCTGATGATGAATCCCATATAATATGATTTGCTCTGATGGTATCAGTAAATATTTCAATATCAATTGCGTCCATTGCATCCATGTCCCGCTTGATCAACAGCTAAACTAAAACTAAAACAAACTGTGCTAAAACTATTCTTGACCGACAGAGCCACTGGACTTGCGACAAAGAGCGCTCTGCATAAAAACGCCGATATACTTTCGTGCTTTTTCGGAACGCTTGTCGCCAAGCGTTCTGTAAAGCCATCGCGACAGAATTGAAAACACGAGAGCAAATAAACGAGCGTAAAATGCATAAACGTAGTAACTCTGTTCAGGGTATCTTGAAGCGCGGCGTTTTTGTCAACTCCGCATTGAGAGAGAAAAACGCGTGCATAAAAGGGATCTAATTAGTGCTGCGTAACCCAGCAGTTCCACTCCTTGTGCGTAGTATAATCTTTTTAGCCTGCTGTGGAGTTCTTGAATTGCGAAACAGCGAATATGAATGTGGCTGTAGTAAAGAATGTTCTATTAAAATAGTAATATTCGTTAAAATTACGAGTGTATACAATACAGTGAATATAACATTAAAATAAATAAATAAAATAAAATTATGCATTTAAGGAACAAATTATATATGTTATTAATAATTTGTGACCGTTTCTATAATTACATTAGGTAGTTTGCTTTGCCCTTGATGCCATTTTTAAATATGGTGTTGGAAATCCCTTTTTGCTCAAATTTTGACAGCTATATAAGTAGTATAGTATGAATTATCAGAAAATATAATACTTTTGAATATTCTCAAATCTTAGTTATAAGGAAATCTAACGACTTTGGATCAAATGATTTAAGTGATTTAAGCTGTGGTACTAGACACGCAAGTACGTTAGCAACTTATAAAGCATAGAGATTATTGTCGAAGCTATTAAAAAATTTTACTGAATAGTCAAACAAGTCGGAAATATTTGCTAAAATTTACATATACGACATAAATTTAATTTTATAGAAATAATTGCTAATGATATGTAAAACAATTGTCAGTCAACTTGTACCTAATTAATTAAACATTATTATAATATCTATACAGGTGATATTTATTAAATTGGGAAAGGTTTGCATACAAATATTTGGTAAGCTAATAGTTTGACTTTCAAATAAATGGTATAACTAAGCAAAATGCTATATTAAAATAACAAAACGAAACGAAAATTGATTATCTTTAAACATCTACATGCGTTATCTAATTGGACGAGGATATCGAAATATAATTACAAGAACAAACGACTTACCTGTAGGAAGTTCGTTCTGAATTATACGAGATATACTCGTCCAATTAGATAGATCCCACCCTGTAAGCCCACCCAATTATCAGTTTTGCGTTTTAATTTCAACAGTGTAATGAATGTCCGGTTAGCGGTTAAAACTGAAGTTATGGAATCATTTTTTGATTGTGATGATTCATCTTTTAAATGTGCTCGACAAAGAACACGACTGTGTTACTACATGTGTTATCTAATTGGACGAGTATATCTCATATAATTCAGAACGAACTTCCTACAGGTAAGTCGTTTGTTCTTGTAATTCTTTGTGTATTGTCTTATAATAATGTATATTTATGAAATACCGCTTATCTAAGAAAAGGTCGCCAGGTTAGTTTTAAGCGCCGATAATAAAATAGTATAAAACATCAGCTCACAACTGGAGCGGCAAGATAAGAAATCCAAACTTTACGTCGTGTTAGTATTGTACCAATAGGTAACAAACGCCCCTCATAAAATAATTTGCTCCTGATAGATGGTTACTAATTGTGATAAAGTTAAAACAGGTTTTAAGTAAGTCAAATAACATGCCAAATTTATTCTTGATATTGAGTGCAGTGATTTCTTCAATGTAGGCATTTGTCAATTGTTACTCCTAAACATTTAATTTATTTTTCACAGGGTAATGTATTAGCCATTTATAGATAAACTTAATTTGTCACATTATTTTTTCCCGTTATGAAACCTGATTACATGAATGTTTTTAGTATTAAGATAGGAATTATTGGATTTATACCACATATACACTCTCTTAATAAAGCGTTGGTTTTAGTTTTTAAAAGACTTCCACGTTATTAGATACTAATAAAGAAGTGTCATTCGCATACATAAAAAAAGAAGCAACAGAAAGAATGTTACCAAATTCGTTGGTATACAGTAAAAAAGGATTGGAACTAGTATGGATTCCTACTGGACACCCTTACCAACCACAAGAAGTTCAGAATTAATTTTTGATTGTTCCTGTATAATCAGACTATTGTACTGTTTTCGATCTTCTAGAAAAGAAGACACCCACTTATTTGCTACTCCTCAGACACCATACAAATTCAGTTTTGAAAGCAATTTGCTGTGCAATCAAATACCCTACTGACATCACAGAATATGCCAATAGAACACTCGGCTGCTACAATATATTGAATAACTTTTGTAATAAAACGATAATAAAGCCGTTTTTGTAGATTTATTAGACTGGAAACAATGATGATGTTATGTAAAAATATTTTATTTATAAATAAATTTCAAAAACCGATCTAAATAACAATATTAAAAAATCCTGAAAAATGCAGGTAGGATGGATACAGGTCATAATTTTCTATAACTTATGGGTCGTATTTTTTATGTATAATCTGACCCAGAGCGGTATTTAAGTTTTAATTTATTTTTAATAACGATAGAATTTCATCCTCCATTACAATAAAAACCAACCTTATTTGGAGCCTCATGTGGTATATCTTCTACCAAAATGTTTATATTGACTTGACGTTTCTTGTGCCTGTGGCACTCGGCCCGCGCTGCTTTCAAAGCTGTTCAGTGAGTAATACATTATAATTTAGTTAATAATCGTCACCATCGTTATCATCATCATATTTTCATTGATATCTTCATATTCCTTCATCTTTATCATTATTATCATCAGAGTATTCTTCATCGTCGTCAGCGTAGTTAAAAAATTTAAACAGAATCTGATCTGCTCGTATTTTGACCTTGTTCCGCTCGTATTTTGGACCTGTCCAATTTTATTAAACACTATGCATATTTCTCAAAGAGGCAGTTAATTAGCATATATAGAAATTTTCACAAAATGACTTCCATAAAAAACTTAAAAAAGTAAAGAGAGAATGGCGCCACCAGATAACTAGCGTATTATAATTATGTACATCAGAGTAACTTGTATATTTATTCAAAATTTCAAAAATATTTAGAAGTATTTGAAAAATAAAAAGGCATGACAATGGGAGTATATTAAGTTTTTTAACCAAACTCCTACAGGGTGCATCTGGCGCTACCTTAATGGCAGCTTTCCGCAGTAGGAAAACCTTATTCGCATAAATTGAATTTCCCCACAAAAGGATGCCATAGGGTATATGACTATGAACAATGCAGAAATATACAGTGCGTAAATTATAATTTAGAACAGACAGTATCAACATAGTTACTTCAATTAAGGTTGGAGTCAAGAACAAAGCCATGCAGTTTTTCAGGCTCAGATCTAGGTGAGCACTTATCAGAACTGATAAGCAAATTTTGCGGTTTTGATTTAATTTCAACTTATTCGCAGAAAACTATTCATTTGCTTTATTTACTTCGCTAATTACCAAATCATATCTGCCTCTAACTAGTAGAGTGGAGTCACTCGCATATAGGATACAAGTACTATTAATAATATAATTTAGTAAATCATTCATGTACAGGAGGAAAAAACTGGCCCCAAAACTGACCCCTGCGGAACGCTGTTTATTATTGGAAAAGTACATGAGTCTACACTCTTGAAAGAAACAAACTGTTTCCTGTTAAACAAATAGGATGAGAAGAGCTTGAGACATTACTTCTAATCCCATAAAATTCTAGTTTTACTAATAAAACGTCAACACGGACACAATCAAAGGCCTTAGTAAGTTCACACATAACATTTGTGTGTGCACCCCATCAAGACTCAACAACGTCCTCTATCAATTTGAGAAGGGCTTAAGAGTGATTTGTTTTCCTAAATCCAAATTGTGAATAATAATAAATTTACATTGACACATTACAACAGTAAGTATATGCTTTGTCTGTACACATTTAAATCTAATACTAAACATAATCATCTATCAACATTTATCAACCAAATAGTTTTAAGTTCCTTTTTAAATTTAAACAATGATTATATCTATTGCAAACTACTGGGACTAAACCTTAGGGCCCACATAATTAGGAAAGTTAAAAAAGACTTTGTACTTACTAAGTGAATAATGAATATCTTTATTATTTCGTGTATTAAAAGGGTGAAACTTTTTATTCGCAATAAAAGAATTCCTCTATACAACGCAAAATTCTTTTTTGGGCGATAAAAACTTGACGATGAGATAGACCCACCCAGAAATATATATCACATCTCATTCTACTTGATAGTAGTACAAAGTTAAGAGTTGCGATTTAGAAAAAATGTACTATTACAGGATTTGCCCCGATCGCAATCAATTTGGTGGCTATTGGATTCACGACACGCTAAATTTGCCTCAATCACCCGCTCAATGCTGGTAAACTGATAAACGATGATGGCGTCGATCGAGGCGCTTCAGGAAGCTTCGCGTACCGCTCCAGAATGAGATCCAGAGCTACTAAAAAATACTTAGAATATTCGTTCTGCCTGTATAAGGAGAATAAGCGGACAAGTGCTCAGTTTTTCATTTGGATATTTCGGTGAGATCAACTGGAGATTCAGAGTGGTTTGGATAGTGATTTATTAGTTTAGTTGTATTTAGTATTATTGTTTTTTATGGTAAAAGAAGAAGTTGGGTAGGAAACCCGTAACGATACTTACGTTTCTAAAAAGGTAAGAAAGTGAGTGAGTGAGTTTCGCTTAAACAAAGTTGCAATGTCCTTTCCACGTTAAACCCTCATCTATCATAAGAGGAAAACGAACATTAGAGCTATAGGGTAGAGTAAGTGTCGCTCAAAAATAATTGAAATTCTATATAAGACTTTTATGAAATCTAATAAATTCAGTTTTATTAATGTTAAGTTATAACAAATTATGGGCATACTAGTTGTTTAATGTATTTCAATAGTGAATCTTATTTGTCTGAAATGATGACGGACATGTCATCGGCATACATCAAGGTTAAAGTATCAATTTCGCTGGAATAAAGCAAGAAAAGTATAGGACCAAGAACTGAACCCTGCGGTACTCCAATGTGTACTCGCTGACAACGGGAATTAATTGAGCAAGTGTGTAAAAGCACGAAGCATCTGCTTAGTAAATATAATATTTTTTAACAAAGATTTCAATATATACAGTAAAAAAAGTAACAATATATCCCCATTTGATTTGGCTGTTTCAAATTTCATTAAACACTATGTATATATAATAAAGTATATGGTGGTTTTCAGGCTATCACAGCTGGTGCTATCATTTGATACACAGTGATTTCCCGGGTTGTTATGCCGTGACCTCGCGAACTGATCGCGGCCAGAAACAGATTTAAAGTGTACATCCCTAGCATTAGCCGGGATTCTTTAACCTGCCCTGATTGTTCTCGAGTTTGACTCTATGGGGACAAACCCGTTACCGGTATCTCTGGGCCCGCCCATATATTGGTTTCGACTCCTATTGCTTGAGGCCCAGCCCGAGCCCGTTTGCTCGTTCTCCAACCGATTTTAGTAGTGCATAATTAACATCTTAATTTTGTGCTTTTAACGATTGCTAATTATTTTTTATACCAATATATTAGTAAACTTAGCAACTGCAATGGCCGGCGTTAAATTAAAAAATATGTAATATTTAGGGCAAAACTTTTTGTGATACATAAGTTTTTAGTTATTAATGATATTGTGTCCGCAAATTTTTTGCCTTGAAACATTTATATTCACTTATCGAAGTGTTAATTGGTTTCCTAATTATATGTATACAGACTTTGTTTTATATATCTAATAGTACTTACGTGTATCAGCATGAAGTTCGTATAAGGTAAAACCGATAGATGTCATATTTCAACAGGGCCAACAGCATCTTGCAAAAGTATGACGCTTACACGTATGCTAAAACACGTCTCTAATTTGGATATCTCACACTTCTATAATACAGCGTTTGTTTGAGTATCACAGTAATCTTTACTGCCAGTTTGAATATTACGTTCAAATCTTTCGTGTATGTTACGTTGACCACCTCCTTCCAAGTATTATTTTTGTTTGAATTTCGTAGTTGGAAGTCTCATTAATGTGAATATTACATTCATCTGAATTTCATTCCGTTGAATACTGCATTCAATTGAATTTCCCCTCCACCAATTTGAACCCCTCATCCATTTTAATCCCATTCGAATTTTAAAAATTTAAATTTCTCGCCAATTTAAAATTTTTTAATTATGTACCAATTTGAAGATTTCAATGTACTGTTCATTTGAATCTTCTATTAACTTGAATATCGCTTCATTTTGAACCTCCAATATGAATCACGCCATTTTAAATCCCACGGTCTTCTAAATTCGCCCGTCTATTTGAAGATTTGAATTGTCAGCAAATTTTAATAAATTTTTCGCGTTTTGGAATTTTAGACAAGCTTGAAATTTTTGTCGAGACGTAATGCTTTTTAGATGATCAGAAATTATTTAGGAATGTATTCTGGAACATTTAAAAAATTATTTGCAATGATTATTAAACCAACAATTACTAAACTAGACAATACTTAAATAATGAGGAAAAGTATCTTTCCAGAAAATTGCTATATTTAGCAATAGATCGTTCTTTAAAATCTTCTTTCTTTATATTTTTCTGAATTCCAGCGTAAAGTCTTTTAACCAATATCTCGTATCAGCCATGTTCAAGAAACATAATAAATCCGCGTGCTAAGAACGGACGATGCACAGCGCGTTACTGGCAATTTACCAACTAGTCATATTCTCACGCACATTCAATCTTGTCACGGGAAAACTCACAATTTCTTGCGACTTTTATAATCCCATTCGCATAAACCCATTTTGCCCATTTTATGTAAACGATTTTATCTAGACTAAATATAACTTCAAGGGAGTAAGTACTGCAGTTACGATACGAATGTACGAATATGTACCTTTACGCTTACAGTGCCCCACCTGCCATCTGATGCTAGAAGCGGGAGAACCACCCTTGCAAAATTGGGAATTGTTTGAAACATGTTACCTAAAGCATGAAATGTTTGTTTTTCGAAAACCTGGATCTTCCAAGCGTGTGTTCCTGCACTTCCTCGACTGTTGCTGCCCTCTTCTGCCATTCAGTGATGTGTGAGGTGATTTTTCTTTAAAGTAAGTGTGAAAAAAATACAGAAAAAGTGCTTTGTACGTGTTTTTTTTAAAATATGCCATAGTCAGTTATTTAAATAATACAATATGTACGTAACATTGTTATATTTTCAGTAAAGGTTTAACAAATTTGACCCCAGGTTGTTTCACTCCCATCGAATGTATATTTTTACATTCCTGTTGCTAAATTATCTTTTGTATGTCATGTTATAATTTACTAATCGTAAGATCCATTTAGAATATCTATGTTTGCATGTGTCAGTCTTCAAGATTATTTCACCGTAAAATATATAGAGATGCGTAAGCACCAAATCTCATCTAGAAATATAAGTAAAATGTACCCAGTCTCTTAAAAAACATATTCAAAAGAGGCCCCAGAGTTGCGCCGCTATCGAACGGGGGTGTTCGAGCCAGAAGTCTTCTCTTCGACCCAAGAGGAAACCACACCTACGGGACTATTTATAACCCAGAAGCGAGCGCTACTAGCCCAGGTCGATCTCGCAGACTCGGAAGCTCGCCAGTTGGACTTTATACAGGGTGTTTTAAATGAAGTAGCAAACAAGGTACCAGTGAATGTAAAGCCAAAAATAAGAGAATTGAAATAATATCTTACCTCTTAAAGGAGGGGATTGAAATTCACATTTAATTTTTTTTCTTTAACATGGGGAATGCTAGAGACACGAAAGTTGGTATGAGCATCTTACTAATAAAGAAACTTCAATATTTTTTTGATCATTGGCGTATTTTATAAAGGAGTGAAATAATCAACCCCATTGTAATATTTTATTAGAATTTTTTTATATGAGGAAAATTATTTATTTAAACTATTGTTATTAAATTACCAACCTATTGACAGAAAGTGTCAATTTATTCATATGATAGATAACAATTTATTTGTTATCACATCCGCCTACTTTATTTTTATAAATTTTCGCAATTAAACCTTTAGTGAACGATGACGCATCTATTTTTTTTACTAGAAAACTATCGGTTTTATCGAAAAATTACAAGAGGTAAAAAAGTTGCGCAATAAATCAGTCTTCCCAATAAATATTTTTAAATAAATAATTTGCTTCATATAAAAAATTTCTAATAAAATATTGTAATGGGGTTGACTGTTTCACTTTATAAAATACGCCAATGATCGAAAAAATATTGAAAAGTTGTCTCTTTATTAGTAGGATGCTCATACCAAGTTTCGTGTCTCTAGCATTCCCCATGTTAAAGAAAAAAAATTAAAATGTGAATTTCAATCCCCTCAGTAGGTATGGGGTCACTTGAGACCACCTCCTCCGCATTCCATTTAGGCCCCGCCTCTCGACCAATCAGAGCGTTTAAATTGAAAAGTGACAGGAGTGGCGGGAAATTTTAACTGATTTAAAATTAGGCGGGAAATTCAAACTAAGGAAAAACAATCTAACTTAACAGAAAAAACATGCGCAGTAGGTTACAGAAAGACATGCACAGTAGCGACCTAACCTATCAGAAAAAACATGCACAGTAACGACCTAACCTAACAGAAAAAACACGCGCAGTACGTTACAGAAGAACATGTGCAGTAGACTAAAGATCTGCAGCGACTTGGAGTGGTAGCGTTATAGTGACATCACACACACAGTTTTATGCTAATAACTAAAATTTGAAAACTGATTTGATCGGTGATCAGACCTATCACGTGACGTTGTTATTTAAATGAAAAAACTTTACTCTGTGTGCGATTTGAACCCGGGACCTCTCGCATGCAAAGCAGACGCGTTACCACGAGACCACTATGGCTATTAACAAAAGGTTACAGTAACTGCGTAATATATGAATCAGAGAGCGCTTGAAGGCGTCCCCCACCAAGCAGTCTGAGCTATAACAATAATTCTATTAATGATATTAAATAGAAATATTTAAGATTTTACAGGTGCTAATTACAGGTGTACGTTAGCGCTAGACCATCGCATCGTATAGTTGATGAGTAATATGAATGGGTAATATATGGGCTGGCGCTGGAAATAGTGGTGGTAAATTTAAACTGGTGAGATTTAAAATTAGACGGGAAATTTAAACTGGTGAGATTGAAAATTAGTCTAGTGGCGGTAAATTCAAATTGGTAGAATATTTAAAAATTAGGCGGGAAATTAAAACTGGTGGGATATTTAAAATTAGGCGGGAAATTCAAAACTGGCAGGAGTGGGGGTAAATTCAAATTGGTAGAATATTTAACATTAGCCGGTAAATTCAAACTGGTGAGATTTAAGATTTGCCGGTAAATTCAATTTGGTGAGATTTAAAATTAGGCGGGAAATTCTAACATAAAAATGGATAACTGTGACGTAAATGTGACATAAACGTGACAACGTGACATAAATGTGACATAATCGTGAGAAAAACGTGACATACACGTGACAAAAATGCGACATAGACGTGACCACGTGACATAAACGTGACAACATAACATAAATGTGACATAAACGTGACAAAAATGAGACGTATACGTGACATAAACGTGACAACGTGGCATAAATGTGACATAAACGTTACATCTTGACTATAATGTGACATAAACGTGACAACGTGACATAAACGCGACATCGTGACAAAAATGTGATGTGTAGGGAAAAAATAAAAGACAATACTCTTAACATTACATTTTATTATACAGTATGCGCCAAAAGTATGGAATAAATTCAATAAAAATGAAACAACTATTTTTTGGGAAAAATCCTCGAACAGGTCGATTTTTAATTTAAAAAATATATATTTTAGCGTAAAATGCGATTTTCAAATGTCATTTGTTTTCGAGTAATGACGTCATCGATTTTTTTTTAAATGGCAACCATATTTTTTTCCTTGATTCTGAAAGATCGTTTAATTCTCTATCAGACAGTACTAAAATTTTGCCCTCTTACATAGGAAAGTTTTCGAGTAAATGACGATTGAATGCTAGAAAACGTAAATTTTATCCATAAAAAAGTAACAATTCTGAGGTATGTAAAATAAAATACAATTGATTAAATTTTATACTTAAATTAAATGTTCGAATTGCCATCCACCAACTTCTTGACAATGCGCAAGCTTATCTTAATATGATTGTATGCATACTTTAAAATTCTCTTCTCGTTGGACTTATTTACTTGAGGCTGTTTGTATCCGGTGGTACGATGTCGAGTTTCGTTGTAGGAATTAGTAATTTCCTGTAAAACGTCTATCCATTTATATGTACCGTTTAGGTTAAACTACTTGTACAGCTTTGATGTCAAAGTTCTTATCACTCGTTCTGCACTCGTGTTTCTTGAGGAGAAGTTGGAATTTTTGGTTGAAGAATTCGGTACTTTGATCAGATTGTAAATTTTTACACGTTCGTTTACTTGTTTCTAGAATGTCTTGGTACGCCTCGTCGTCAGTCTTTCTTTTTACAGGTCTGGCCCATATGAATTTCGAGAAGCAGTCGATAACTACTAAAATGTACTTAAAATTTCTAATCACCTTAGCGTAGTTCCCCATTTCGGCCAAGTCCATTTGCCAAAGGTCATCAAGCCCCTTAATAATCGTACGTCTGCGAGCATAGTTTTTTCTCATAGGTTTATAAAGCTCATTTACCAGTTGAATTTTTCCTTGGAATGTTTGATTCGCATTGCAGACATTTTGAACTGATGTGTAACCACCAATTCCCGATGTAATATACTCTTAAATGGGATTTTTATTAATAGTTTTAAGTATGTGCTGCTCTAGTGTGTCAACCATTTTTTTAATATCTTCGACATCCTCCTCTTGCTTCTTACTCAGTTGGTTAATAGCATCTGTAAGCCGTTTGACTTTCACATTAAGTACATCAACTATATCTTTAGACATACTAAGTACGCTATCTTTTCCCACTTTAGCACTAGTTTTCAAATCTTAGAAATTTCCTCTGTAATTCTTTTAATATCCCTTTCTTGACGTTTTTCCAAGTTTCTCATGGACTTGAGTAGGCTGCTGGAATCATTGTGTTAGAGCTGCTTTAAAATATCATGTATTGCATCCACATTCTTTATTGGTGGCATCAGTAGCTTAAATGGGCTGTTTCACGTAACATATCCTCAAATTACCAATATTAACGTTTTCTTCGGGAGTAAATGAAAATCCAATTGTATGAGGCGAGGCGAAGGTCACTCCATAAATAAGTGTACAAATCTAAAAAATGTATTTAGAAAATACAAGTAAATACGTAAATACAATGAATAATCCTTTTAAATATGAATATTTACTTTATAACACATTTTAATACGTTTAAATACAAAGAAATACATTTAAATACAAATAAATATGTTTAAATAGAAACAAATTTATTTAAATATAATGAAATACTTTTAGCTAGAAATAAATATCTTGAAAATATGTTTAAATACAAATATATTCTAGTTTGATCCTGTTTGTCTACTTGAAATTGAGCGCCAAATAGTCGCAATTTGCCCCTCCATTTGCTCTATTTCAAACATTTCGACCAATCCCAGGATACGCACGGGATCACGTCGTCGAATTCATCAGTATTTCTTGAACTTGTGTAGTTTTTAGAGCATTTTGACTTGCTTTTGTGACTAGTGACAGACAAATGAATGTTTTTTATTATTATTAGGTATTTGACACGTGTTTACACAGGTAAGTATAATAATTATAGGTTTACTATCGGAGTTTGCAATTAGAGCCTGTTTCATAAAGTTAGATTAATAGCAGGGCTTCCAGTGAATTAAAAAGAAAAAAGGACCAAATAGATACCAAAAAGGGACATGATAAGTGTCATTTGTATCGTTTTCTGTTTTATTTAAAAAAATACAATACATTAATACTTCAACGTAATAAACAAAAATAATAAGATATTATTATATTGTCATTAATAAAATATGCCTCACGACTATATGACTCGACTTTCTTTGAATTACAAATAATAAAACATCTAAAAAATGTACTTCAGACAATGCCTACATCTGCCTATCCTGTATCTAACTATCGCTCGTAAGCCTATTTCTGTTAGCGTTTGGTAGACGATTAGACTGAATTTCTAGCGTTTGCAAGCAAACCAAGCTAAAAATACAGGGTGTCCTTAAGTTGCATGGACCACTCTGAATTTTTGTGGTGAAAATATGATTTATGTTAATTTACCTATATGCAAAAATGCATCGTTAGAGCGTTAAGAAGCATCAAATTATTTGAAAAAACAGCATTGAACAAAGTGTTTTCTTCTACACGTTCTCAAAGCTTTTCTTTTTGTAAAAATTCGTAAAATCTTTATTTTTCAAAATAACGCAACAAATATTTTTTTTATTTAAATGTCATCGAAAACCGCTACTTCTGGTCCTATGACGGCGTTTAAGATGGCTATCCAAGGCTGGCTATGATTATTTTTATACCCCACGAATTCAATAAAAACGTTTAGCGATTTTTTATTTAAAATCTGATAAGGCGGTGTTAATCAGGACCCCTCAAACCCTCTATGTGTGAAATTTGAACCAAAACTATACAAAGTGTTTTCTTCTACCGTCTCCAAAGTTTTATTTTTATAAAAATTTGTAAAAACTTTATTTCCAAAATAACGCAACAAATATTTTTATGTTTTAAATGGCATCGAAAACCGCTCCTTCTAATCCTATCACGGCGTTTAAGATAGCGATCCAAAGCCTGCTATGATTATTTCTATATCCCTTGAATTGAATAAAAACGCTCAGCGATATTTTATTTAAAATCTGGTGTTACTGAAGTCATCTCAGAACCTCTTTGTATCAAATTGCACAAAAACTATACAGAGTGTTTTCTTCTACACGTTCTCAAAGTTTGATTTAAATAAAAATATGTAAGAACTTTATTTTATATTAAAAAACAGCACAATACGCTTCGTATTGAAAAATGTACTCTTATAGAAGGTGGTTTGGTAGAAAAAGGTCCAATAAATTAAAAAACTTATTTGTATTTATTTATATGTGTTATTTATTTCATTTCATTTTAGCTTCGACATAGTGTTATTTATGAGACTTATTTTTTCATAGCAGACCACAATTCAGTTTTCATTCATACTGATTTGACATAATTCCATGACTCATACTTGATTCTTCTAGTGCCTTTCAAATTCAGTATTTTGTTTTGAGAGGGGTTGTGATTAACCCCACCTTATCAGATCGTAAATGAAAACTTTGCTAAACAAGCGGTTTTCGATGCCATTTAAAACAAAAAATATATATTTTGAAAGCAAAACACTCTGTATAGATTTTATTCAAATTTCATACACCACCTTATCAGACTTTAAATAAAAAAATCGTTAAACATTTTTATTGAATTGAGGGGTATAAAAATAATCATAACAGGCCTTGGATGGTTATATTAAACACCGTGATAGGATTAGAAAATAAGGAGTTCATAAAATGGGTCTGACTGGAAGCCCTGGGTTAACAGCTTTATGAAATTATTATTGTATGTTGGAGTCAGGGAATTATAATTTGTAGTCTGTTTGAAAGTCTCTAACGTTTTTTCATCGCATTTGTATTGTGTATTTGCAAAATGCGAAACAAAATGTATTTTAAATTTTATACCTAAATTCTAAGATTTTATTTAGAAGAATATGATGTTCATAAATTCCTCGATTACTCCAACACTTATAATTTCATCGTCGTCAAAATCAATTGGTACAATCCTGGTGTTCCTTTGAATTGCTCTCCATCGATTATTATATTACCAGTACGAATGTTAAAATCGATACGTTTGCTACCGAGTAACCACGAGGTTGAGGAATCGTATACTGGTCCATAATTCTTATCAATTGCATCGCTGTTAGCCCAATGCTCTGTTATGTACTTTTGAGATATTGCGGGATATTGATCTAAATATGCTTCCAACGCTTCTTGAGTTATATCTGCCGGTTGAGTTTCTGGTTCGTCTTCAAATGTTCCATCCTCACCATCATCATCATCATCGTCATCATCATCATCACTTCTAGATGGCGAAGGCGACGCTACGTCTTCCAATGGTAAAAAGGCTGTCTGGTCGAATGTAGACGGTTTTTCTTCTACCTTCAATTTCTTCTCCTTTTTCTTAACGAAGGGAACGTTTTTAAATTCTTTCATTTAGCTTGAGTGATGTGCTGGCTATTTTCTTTAACGGTGTTATAATGGGTTTAAACAGTTTCTGAAGTGCCTCATCTTCCTCGGTTTTACCAAGTTTTAGAGCCAAGTACTTTTGCATAATCGACTTTGCGAGTTTGTTGATATTTTTTCTTTCGCGCTGTCTTGGTGATAACGTCTTCAGCCGCTGGATTCATTGTGATTAATGTTAGCGTTCACCATAGTTACATCTTTATATACTGATCAAAACCTTTTCGGTAGCGTCCTTTGTGAAAATCAAAGTCCTTTACGATTACCATTGTACCATATTTATCAGCCCAACATTCTGAGCAGCAGTTTTTGAATTGATCGTACGTCATGTCGGGGGATACGTGTTCCTCGTAGATGTGTTTTAGATTTACTTCATCTTGCTTGAAAAGAACTATTAGATTGCAATTATTTCAAATAAGTTACTTCGGTATCTTGGAATATGTCTGACATAGGTAGGCGGCGTCGATATTCTTGTGTCTGCACATCGAGTAGTATTCACGTATCTTTTCCTGTTTATCACATGCCACATCATCGAATATGAATATGGAATGATGTCGAGCATTTGTCGGACTAATAATTTCATCGCTAGCCCCATATGGCAAATATCCGATTTCCTTCACTTTACTCAAGACGTCTTCCAACAGTTGATATTTAGGCTGGTATGATGACTTTGAGTAGACGTAAACATTTTCAAATTTAGTGCCATTCGGATGAAATAGAAGTGATAATATTACGTTGGTCTTCCCGCAACCGTTGGGTCCGCAGACGACACATCTGAATGAATTCGGTAGCAACGAGCCATGTTTGCCCACAATACCAGGGTTTTCGCCGAAATCTAAGTTTCAATGGTTAGCGTCTGCTCTTGTTGAACTATCTTTATGGTTTGAAGACATCTATCAAATTACTTTCCATAGATACAGATACCGCTATCGGTTTAAATCATTTCGAATGCCGCTGCGATACGGTGAAGGTGTGTTAAATTCGCTGATAGATAAACTACCATTTGAACTACACATTCCAGGCTACAGTTTTTGTGGACCCGGCACAAAACTGGAAAAAAGACTTGCCAGAGGTGATCAAGGAATCAATCCTTTGGATATAGCGTACTCTCAAAATAAGTCCGTAGAAGATAGACTTATGTCGATCTGGTGTTGGAGAATAGAGCTTGGGAACGCGTTAAATCTAAAGACGCGAAACTAGGAGAAAAAGCCATGAAGACGAAACGTAATCTCGGAATGGACTTGAAAAAGAGTGGAAAAGGACAACGACCACGACGTCAAGTCGCATCTTTCCGCAGAGATGTAGTAGCAAAAATTGCAAACAGTTTGAAAAAGCAGCAACCCAGTACTTCGTTGAGAAAAAACGCTTTGTCGGCTTTAAAAGCAGCAAGGGTAGCTGTTAAAATGGTCGGTGGTAAGAAAAACATTCGCATACCGAGAATCATTCCGCTCGCCGAAGAACACTTTGAAGGTTTCATACCTCTGCTAATGCCTATACTCGGCGCCCTCGGAGCTCTCGGTTCGCTAGCGGGAGGTGCGGGGGTCGTCGCGAAGACCGTAATCGATGCTAAGAATGCAGCAAAAAAACTTGTGGAAGAGCGCCGACACAACGAAGCAATGGAAGCTATAAGGGCTAAAGGATACGGTCTATATTTGAGAAAGAATCGGCACGGAGCATACGGCTTATTCTTGAAAAAGCAAAAAAACTACCAATAAAGCTACCCGATTAGCCACTGTCTGACGCTGACCTGATGAGATACGCCAAACAACTACGAATTCCATATTTTCGAGGAATTTTCATGCGAGACACGTTACCATCTTCGGGTCCGCGACAACGTGAAAGTGCCATTTTAAATTTATACTTGAATAAGAATAGGAACACTCACTGGGTAGTTTATAGGAAAAACGGTACTTTGATAGTTTCGGACATTTGAAACCGCCCAAGAAACTGGCTAGATACTTGGGAGCCAACGATGCGAACATAACCTATAACGCAGATCGTTATCAAAAGTGTGATCTAATAAATTGCGGGCACCTATGTCTGCAGTTTCTCTATAAAAGCAACGACATCTAATGAACATCGTCAGTCATGTCTACATTGGTGACGCTAAAGAGTCATACGCCTACTCTAACATTCAACTTTACTCCCATCGTACGTTTGGATCCACAATTCAGTTACGGGTTGGCTGTTCTTAGTTTTCACTCATACAACAGCATACTAAACATTGAAGCATATCAAAAGATTTATTTGTACGAGAACAACGACTCGAAGAAAGACACCGTTATAGAATTTTCCGAGGGCGCCTACGAGATTTGAGACATTGAAAATTATATTAAGGGGATTAAATATCGACAAGGACCCCAAAGGTGATCAGATATTTCCGCTAAAACCTAATTATTATTAAGGTGTGAAATATACAGCGGTAGGCTTTGAAAAAGAAGATAGTATCGGTAGGACATTGGGATTTTCGAAAAAGATATTAGCATCTAGGAATGAAACTCCACAAATCAGATTTACCGGTAGATATTATAAAAGTACACACCATCCACCTGGACTGTAACATTACTTCGGAAGCCTTCTACAACGAGAGGTCATCACATACAATATACAAGTTTCCTGTAAGCGTCGACCCGGGATTTGCCATCAACGAAGCCCCGAACCACCTCATCTACCTACCTATAAACAGAACCGAAATAAGCACTCTGACAATCGACATTGGACCAGAATTTTAAGCCTGTAAATTTCAGAGGCGAAGAAATCATCGTTCACTTGGAGATTAAGAAACTTACATAATGTTAGTTTTCGAGAACACACTGCAAAATTCTATTCATATAAGGGAACCGCTATTGAGGCAAGTCAGTATTGCGAGAAACATCTCACGATAAGGTCACATTCACTAAGCAGCAGAAGCCTCTGTCTCTAACGAACACATTGTTCCTAAAATCTCTGGGTTATAATGTTATCCCATCAAACGTTCGATCTTTTTCGTCGGCCCGCAATGGACGAATCCATACAAAAGGTGAAGTGGCGAACGTATTACCTCTACGTAAAGTCCTTTCGAAACAACGACGTCATTAAAATTACCATCAATCAGGCCGATGTTTTCAATGCCACCTACGACGGACATAAATGTATCAGCGGAAAGATTACAAAGGCTGGCGGCAACGGAGACGTATCCTTTGTAAACAACGCAGCTGCATTTATGTTTTCATCGGCCGTATATGAAATAAACGCCAAGGAAGTGGAAAGTATACGCGAAGTTGGTCTAGTGAGCACCGTTCGCGGGTATTTATGCTATTGCGTCGAGGATTCAAAACATTTATCCATAGCCGGATGTAACTATCCCAATGCGCCTTCCCTAAATGATGATGCAACTTTTAATTTTCTCATTTCGTTGAAGCATATTTTCAACATTTTCAACGACTACCGAGCGGTGACCTGCAGCAAGCAATGCATCAAATTAATAAGGAACAGTAACGATTCCAATTGTTTCCTCGTTAGGGAAAAGGTTGCTACTGACCACACAACAGTGACGCTGGACATTCGAAATGTCGAAGTTAAAATTAAACGGCTATACCCTAGCGATGAAATAAAACTTACCCTACTAAAAGTCATCAGAGCTGATACTCCTGATACCATATAGACAGTGGGATTTGCATGTTACCCGCCCTCACCGTCGGCGCTACCAAAAAAATTTGGGCTGTTAAGACTACTTCTTCGATCGAAAGCCCCAGATACGTCATCGTAGGTTTCCAGACGGCTAAACAAAACAACATTACTTACATTAATAATTACTGGGATAACACCCCACCGCTTGTAAAAGTAGATGAGCCTCGCTGCTCTTCGTATCACAGTTACAATAAAACAATCAGATGCAACAATCGGAACTGCGAAGATCTTTTCCGCTGGGTGTACAACCTATTACCGCAATAGAGAAAACAGTTACCTTCGCTAAATCTACGAGATTGTACGAAATGAGAACGTGGGCGCATGCGTCCACTGCAGCTTGACGTAGATACTGGGAATTTTTGACTGTGGACAGACTTAGATTCAAGAGACGAATTGAAACAACTGCCAAAATTCTTCAACCTTTCTTAGATGAACATCTTAAAAACATCAAAAATTAAAATCCGATATAGCCCGATACGCCAACCAGTGTGCACTGACTAAACAGTTCGAGAAGATGACCCTTAGAGATAAGTGGGACGATGTATTTACGAATCCACGTCGACTTTCCGCAACGAAGGATGCCCCTACAAGAATTATAATTTCGATTACTTTATAATATTATTGTATTTCTTTTAGTATGCTTAATATACGTGCTTATTTATCTTTGTCTGTTTTATTTCCTCTCTCTCCATATAATATAAGACTTTGCAAATCATGATGTAGCTTCGTTTCGTTTATAGTCGCCCTGTTGTTTAACAACAACAACGATGACAGTTTTACGTTTCAATTTCAACATCTTGAGTACAATACTACAAAATATGTTGTACGTACATGACTTCCACAACGTATACGGAATGTATGTGTGCTACAGAAATTCCAGCGACACAGACACGTGCCCGCATACGTTAACTCACATGACTCATGCCATAGTTAATGGCGGGAAGCTGAGAACTTTTGCTGCTGCGATTCCAGAACGTTCTAAATTCTACAAGTTGAGAATAACCTTTCAAGATAAATCGATTGGAGATTTCGATACCTGGCGACCGTTACCTTTCTTAAACTGCTCTGATTATAAAGACGTATACGCAGATGCACTCTAGAAGCGTCCGAGAATGCGAAAACAGATATGCATACAATTTCTAGACTTATTTACTTTATAACAGTTGCTACAATTGCTTTGATAGTATAGCAAAAATCTCTCGAAAGTATTATGAATAAAATGAATTTAATCATTAGATGTTATTCTTATTATTTAGTATATCGTAGTCAAGTGCAGCGATAGGTTCTGTTAAGAAGCACCATGTCTGGCGTGACACCAATCGAAAGGTATTTTAAGCTAATATAAATCAAATATCCTACAATTTCTAATACAGTAAAAAATGTTACAAAAGCTAATAATAAGGAATATATGGGTAGATATTTTGGGTGTAATTCAACGCAGGTTGGGGCTTTTGACCACGAGTAGTTAGTTTCACACAATATTATTAATACCTAAAAATATATAAAAACTTACATAAAAGGTGAACATTATTCAAGTAGGTATTGTCATATTTAATTCATTGACAGGCTGTCACTTTTTGTCATTGACGATATTTAACTTCAAATAATTTTAATTTTTATAATAATTTTTATAGTTAGATATTTGATTCAATTTAAAGGAGGCCACCTGAAGAAGCAATCCTAAAAATGCAGAAATAGGTCAGATCTCATCTATTGTGGTTGAATTGTCGTGTTCCCACTGCCAAAAAAGTGAAGTTAGATATTTATAGTGTTTCATTAAAGCAGGTTAGTAAATTAGATTAATTTCTATAGATAATTATTGAATAGAGCTTTGTCTGTGGAATTGTTCATTAGCATACCTAGACGTTTGGTATCAGAGAACATACATATGACTTCATTGATAGGAATTGTAGGATATTTGATTTATATTAGCTTAAAATACCTTTCTAATACAGTGAAAAATGTTACAAAAGCTAATAATAAGGAATATATGGGTAGATATTGTGAATGTAATTCAACGCAGGTTGGGGCTTTTGTCTACTGAGTAGTTAGTTTCATACAATATTATTAATACCTAAAAATATATAAAAACTATTATAAGTAGTTTTGTAGACAATAATAATCGATCACGTATTTACTATGGAAGGTTTTGTTGCATGTCTATTACTATAAAATAAAGTTTTATTTTCATCACTCTGTATATTATTTTGAGGATACCTAACCTGTTTAGTGTATGGGGTGTTATAAAAGTAGGTGACGTTCAGTTATTTCAGTTATTATCAAATTAGAATCGTGCTGAGCGGAAGTGTTATTAATTGCAATATGCTAGTAAAGTATAAGTGCATCAAATGTGGTGGAGATTGCGACCTAACAAACAGAAAATGTTTCGCATGTGAAACTAAGGATTATTTTGAGGGTGCTGATGGATCAAAACATGTTCCTAGTTCATACTTTGATCAAAGTGATTCCAAGTAACTGTTGCTGGCTGTGTTATTTAAAGAATATCTAACTGGTGCATCTTATTTAATTTCATTACTTTGTATTATTTAAAAATTAAACACAGTGAGGTTTTAAAATATTTTTATTAAGACAAGCGGTCCGCAAATATTCAAAGTGGGTGACGTTGTGCGCATCAGCAAGAATAAGTACGTCTTCGATAAGGGATACACACCTAATTGGACGACCGAACTATTTAAAATTGCATCGGTTAAAATTACGAATCCGACGACATACCTAGGAACTACAGAAAACCTCCAACCTCGACATCTATCTCGTCGAGAAAATATTTCTATTTAATATCATTAATAGAGTTATTGTTATAGCTCAGACTGCTTGGTGGGGGACGCCTTCAAGCGCTCTCTGATTCATATATTACGCGGTTACTGTACGCAGTTACTACCTTTTGTTAATAGTCATAGTGGTCTCGTGGTAACGCGTCTGCTTTACATGCGAGAGGTCCGGGGTTCAAATCGCACACAGAGTAAAGTTTTTTTTCATTTAAATAACAACGTCATGTGATAGGTCTCGATGAGGAACCAATCAAATCAGTTTTCAAATTTTTGTTATTAGCAAATAAACTGTGTGTGTGACGTCATTATTACGCTACCACTCCAAGTCACTGCAGATCTTTAGTCTACTGCATATGTTTTTTCTGTAACGTACTGCGCGTGTTTTTTCTGTTAGGTTAGGTCGTTACTGTGCATGTTTTTCCTTATAGGTTAGGTCGCTACTGTGCATGTTTTTACTGTGACCTACTTCGCATGTTTTTTCTGTTACGTTAGATCATTTTTTCTTATTTTGAATTTCCCGCCTAATTTTAGATCAGTTTGAATTTCCCGCCACTCCTGTCACTTCTCAATTTGAAGGCTCTGATTGGTCGAGAGGCGGATCCTAAATGGAAAGAGGAGGAGGTGGTCTCAAGTGACCCCATACCTACTCCCCTCCTTTAATAGGGTACATCGCCTCAGGGGTGCAATATAAGGTAGTTTTACTTCAATCCTCTTCTTATTTTTGGCTCTATATTCACTGGTACCATTTTCGCTTCTTCATTTAAAAACACCCTGTATACGGTCTTCTGCGATGAGGGATAAGGGAGAAGATACCGCGGTCACCACCTTTGCCGCTCTGCTTGGGGTAGCTCGAGAAGTCGAATCCACACTCCAAGAGACGCCCAGTGAGGTCTCCAAATTGCAGCACCCTAATAAGTACAAAGGGAGACCGAAATGTACCTATTTCCGAGACACGACGTGTCCGTCTGTCGGAAGAAGGCAAAAGCCGATGTCGCTCAGCTACACGCTTCCGTAATGCGACCTCCGTCAGAAGTCCGCTACTACCTGTACTCGGGAGCGCGGACCAGACTAGCTAATGAAGAACTGTATTGGTATCCTCTAAAACCAAAGATTCCAGACGACCTAAGTGCCCGTCACCTTTAAGAGAAGGACATTCGTCATCCCCTTTGTGTACGCTAAAACAGGTCCCGACTCTATACCCTATTAGGAGTTAACGTTACCCGGCTTACCGGCCTAGTCGTCGACTATCATCTATCACTCGTTCCGATGAACCTAGGAGAGACGACCCCTGGCGACGGCGCGTCATGTCTGCTTGCGACGGACGCTCTGGATTTCACAGCCCAAGGGCCTGACTACGACAGGCTAGACTTCGACGCCCTCTACCACAGCGATGACTGATCCAACAGTCCGCCGGTTATGAGCCCATGATATCACCGCTCCCGGCGATCCCACGCCAAAATCCCAAGCGACTGCCCAACTCTCGACGGGGGAGAGTGCCATCATTTCCAGAAACCAGTTCATGTGGAGCGACGCCGTCCGAATGACGGAAGCCACGGTGAGTTCGCGCCCGCATAGGTTATTTTCCCACCTATGAAATTCGCGACCCTGGATCTGCGTTTTCAAGATGAGAGACACACCCTCGGCAAGAACAGCTAGCGCGCCTAAACCAGTTCCTACGCGACCACGACAATCTATTCCAGGACCATGGACCACCTACCTCGTATGCGATGCAGCACATCGACCCGGCGATAATCCCCCGATAGCCAGCGCCTCGTATCGCCTGTCTCTACCATCCAGCAGCAAATTCGCCTCGAAAAAAGATTGACCGTACATTATCGGCGCAGTCGCCCACCCAAGCGACAAAACCTGCGTCGAAACGACTCTTAGGATTTGAGGGGGAAACTGTAGCAACCCGCTGTAGTTCCTAAAACAGACCCCAGAGTAGCACCACTATCAAAGATACCGAACTAAAACGATTAAATAACGAGGAAAAAGCGTTCTGGCTGATACATTTCTAAGAACAGAAATCTTCTAAAAAACATATTTTTTAAAATTTAACATACTAGTTACTTAGTACTACATATAAGATTAATACATTTTATTTATTTATAAATATGTGAAAATAATTGTTAAAATGTGAGTTTAGAATAGCTTTACAGTTCAAAAGCTTTTCTTGAGTCAATTTTCTTGTTCAAATTTCTTGTTGAATCGTTTCACAATTCACATTCATTCTTGAAATTGTCGTAATGCAGCCAATGTTTGAAAGCGAAAGTCCTCTAGGGTCAATTGTATCAAGTAAACTTTACGTTAATTCAGTTATCATAAAATTGCCGAAATTTTGGGTCCAAATCGAAGTTTCTGGAACTTGAAAACAATCAGCTGATCCCGATTTTGTCTTCACTGTGCATGCGTAAGTCAAGAACTTGGGCAAAAACTTATGGACCATAAAGCAGCTTTCAAAGACGCTTTGTAAAAGTTATTATTTTATTTGAGTAAAATTTAAATAGTAACAATGAATAAAAATAATATCAAGAATATTATTTTTATTGTTAAGTTACTTTTGTTTTACATGTTTTATTATTCGAGATTTCTGTACCTAAAAACACCACAAATTTGATCATTTTATGAAGACAAATACGGCATCCTTAATACATTCTTGTAATAAAAAATTATTCGCACAATTTTCATTTCAAAATAACATTAGTTGAATTGAACAGTTCAAAACAGTTGGATGGTAATGATTTAGTTGGCTTTCTTTTGCAATTTAAAGTGTTTTTTGTGAGATAATTCACATTATTTGAATCTTATTCAGTAGTGAAGTTGCTGAATGTACCTGTAAGTAATTTTTTAACTTACTTATCCCCTATTGGCACAATAGGGCATGCAATAAGGTTAATAATATCAGTATTTCTATCACTTTTTAAAAGCAAGAAACTCATTCTCTTTATCAATGTTGGCAAATTGTTTTTCATGCAACAAAAAAGTGCATGTCACCAAACAAATAAAATGTGACTACTGTAAAGAAACATTCTATCTTGACTGTATTAATCTATCGAGGGCAGAAATTAACTTGTTAAAATTTCAGGAGCGCAATTTAAAGTTTTCCTGTGAAGCGTGCAAAAAATTGCCTCCTTTATTAACTTTAATAAAAGAACTACAGGAGGCCGTGACCACTTTAACATCTGAAATTAATTCATCAAAACAAAATAAACCTGTGATTATTCAGAAGGTTATAAACGAAATAAATGAACGCGAAAAACGTTCATCTAATATAAATATTTTTAAATGTGAAGTGGAGGAAAATGTTTCAGATGACAGTAAAGTGGAAGAATTGCTTAGAACAATAAGTAAGGACTTGAAAACAAGTGGTTAAAAATCGGAGAAATTGTCAAAGTTGTTAATGGTAAAATTAGACCTATAAAGGTTTTTATGAAAAGTAAAGAAGCGATAATGGTTTTTAAAAATATGATAAGTATTGGACATCGCTATAATAACACACGTATTTCATTTGATCAGACTGTAACTCAAAGACAATATTTTAAATTAATTAAGGAAGAAACAGAAAGACGCAAGCATTACGGTGAAAACATAATTAGCAAGTTCTTCAGTGGTGTTCCTGTAATCAAAAGACTATTTAATGTTGTAACGACAAAATATATATTATATGGTATTTCTTCGTAGCCATTGTTGCCATAGATGTTTAACATTGTTAGTTGTACAATTTGTTAGTATAACTTTTTTTTCTTATCTATCTTCATATAAGAAACATTTATACAGTGTGATTCAGGTTTAATCTTGATAACTTCAGAAATCGATAGAACAGGTTAAAATAATGTTCATTTGTGATATAAACTTATTTCCTAAAACGCATCGTTTCCGAGAAAGAGGGCGTCGAAGTAGAAATTTTTTTGTCGTTTTTCCCTCATAACTTTTGAACCACTTATCCGATTTAAGTGAAATTGGGAACACAAACACTATTTATGATCTTACATAAGTTTCTTAAGTTTGAACTACCTACCCCTCTTAGAAGTGTATTTTGTATGCTACCCCCCTCTTACTTTATTTCAAAACCAATAAAAATAATTAATTTCAATAAAAACACACCACTTTGACCTGATTAATTTCGAAACTTTTTCGTCTCCTGTTTTTTTTCGACGTTTGGTTTTGTTTCTGAAATATTCAAAGAAATTGGTGACAGTGTAGCGCACCAGTCGCGTAAATTTCATTTAACGTTGTAGCAATCCATGAAAACAAAACTCAGTTATTTGTGTAAACTGACGTTTTGGGCGCCGCGATAGCTGAGGTGGCTGGAAGACGACTGCTCGTGGAACCAGTCTGGATCGGCTATGTCGGTGTGGGTTCGAATCCCACTGTAGTACCATGGATGTTAGTGCTCGTCGAGAGATGCACAATAGGTCTATAGGCTACGGTGCTTCCGGGGACACTGTCGGACGTTTGTGAAAATCATTGTCAAAAGTATTATTTAAAGAGTGTTCTTAGTGTTAAGGTCGCCGTATTTCTGGCAAAATATGACCCGTATTTGTAGTGTTTTTAGGTACTGAAATCTCAAAAAATAAAGCTCGAAGAACAAAAATAACCACACAAATAGAATCTTTAAAGTTCTGTCTTTTCATTATTACTATTTAAATATAGTTTAAACAAAGTTTTAACTTTAAAAAAACGTATTTTCATATTGGTCTTTGCTGCTAACCTAATGTCACATTTTTATCAATTAATTTATCGTGCATATACATAAACCTAAACAATTTTATATGTAACACTAAGTAAGTTTATGTTATAGGAATATTTAGAACTATATATCAATTTTAAAAAGTAGTTAGTTTGATAAATTTCAGTACCTAAAAATGTATTAGCATTTTTCCATAAGGGTCATTTTCTCAGCAAGTTCGGTCAACTTCATTATCTAGAAGTCTGTTACAAACTATAAAAATTTGACTCAATTTAACAATAAATAGTTCAGCCTCTGACTAAGAGGTGGTGGTAAAGTAAATTCTGTTTACAGGGCGAGCAAAATTTGGAATTAAGTATTATATTAGAAATCAAGACGAATTAAACATACCACATGCATTTGATTGCATTGTTATTGATATAAATTTTCGATTTTACCACTTCGGAACGGTTATTGAACGTGCAAAAGACGTTCTGTATGCAATTATGAGAAAATTTTGACCTTAAAAAAACCTCAAAATTAAGGGAACTACAAAAATGTTTTTAATATTAACTAAGGGCTATTGGAACACTGTTAACGAAAAAATACAGGTGTTTAAAACACCAAACCAAACTCCTGCAAAATTCAGAGAATTAAATCGATCTGATCCAAATTTTAAAATACAGGATGTTAAAAAAATGTAGTCAAACTTGAAAAAATTTCAAAATTGACAGAATTTGAAAATTTTTAAAGTGAAATGATAGCCACTTCAAAATTATAAATTTCAAAAGGAAAATCTTACAGTTAAATTATCTGTCCACTGATACTGCTGGCTATCGTAATATGAAGTATACAGGGATGCAGGAAACAAATGACGCTTACATGTATATTAGTGTACATTGTCCTCATGCCGCCAGTGATTTTTTTAACATTTACTTTAAAACATTTATTAGTATTCGTCTTGTAAATGACTGTAACTCGTTGGAGGTTGACATTTAGGTAAATTGGATCTCAGCAATATATTTTGACATCTAGTTTTCGCCGTATAAGTTTGCTTACATATTTTAAAACCACCACACAAATAAAGATGTACATAATAGATATCAGGGTCAGGTTGAAACATAAAACGATTGTTTTTATTATCTTTTATTTTGCAAGTACACAAATTTTTTCAAAAAGTATATTGCTATTTGTCTTCTGTGAATTGTCTCACTATGTATTATTAAATACCTATTACAAAAGGGATAAATAATGAAATAAAAATATATTTACATTATACAGGGTTGTTCGGATATGATTTCGAGAGTTCAGTTTACATGAATAATTAATATAACACTGTTCTATAAAATTTTCGTTTGAGTTCCAGGGCGTCTAAGAAATTATATTTAGTTAATGTTTTCTAATAACTTTATTGCGAGTAAGTATATCGTTTTTCTTTAAATTTTGTACCCTTCACTAATGTAGTAGCTTTTCAGGAGCCTTCGAACTGAACGACTGTTTACTGCAATTTAAGTTTCTTTTTTATTTCCGTTTCGTTCTGGGCCTTCAAAATATAATTAGGATCTCTACATTTCAAATTTCTTCCTCTTCTATTTAATATCACTTCTGGAGCTAAACAGTGCATATAAAATCTTTCCAACTTTTTAAACATACTTTCATTAAATGTTTTGTCTCGATATATTTCTTCTATGAACAGGTCATTATTATCATCTATGTAAACCACAAAATAACATAGGTTTCTCGTTGTTATTGCTAATTGCCCTTGAATCTAAAAGACAAGCAGTACTGATTAAATATAGATAATACTTCATCTTTTTTAACTTACTTGGTAGTAATAGTTATGAGTTTTTTTATAATTTCACTCGATCTTTATCATTATATAAACAAGGCACCATTTTCTTCTCCACTGTTTCTATCAAAGTAATTGCTGATAGAGCTACCTTTTCCAAACATGTAACTTCTTTTATGCTATCATCTCCAATCAAACCTAAAAATGTTATATTGAATATATATATACGGACATATTTTATAGTAAAATTCTTTTTAGTTAACTACCTTTATAACTATATGTATTATACACAGTGGTTTGATTTTTATTGATCAAAACTTTAGTAATAGTCTATGAAATAAATATCTTGTCCGGAAGCGACGGCGACAATTGAATTTCTATGGCGTTTTTTAGAAGATTAAATTTATTGATAAATTTGTAATATTATGGGAAAAATTTGAGTCCTGAATCGTTTTTAATTTTAAAAGTGCTAATTTATTATGGTTTTATTTATAATCGAAATAGCTTGTACATACTAAGATAGGTATTACATATTTAAATATTTATATGGTTAATATTAAATTAAGTATCTTCTGTCATCTTAATCTTTTAAAATAACTGACAATAATGGTCAATTTTTCTTACAACATTCTCCAAGAGCGCTCTTTTATGATAAAGTTTATGATTCAAATCGTAATTTATTCGCAAAATGTCTACAGAGCGTTCAGCAAAGGATGGGCCATATTTTAAGGCTAGCTTCTTTGGACAAAAATTATTTCAATGAAAATTGTACATAAATAACTATTATGTATTCCTAAAATTTGATAAATTAAAGATTCGAATGCCCTCCCCTGTTCCTGTTACATATAAATATATAATTATTAAGTACCTATTATTTAATTCAATTTACAAATAATGATATACATACCTTTCTAAATCCAACGAACTTTCAATTAATAAAAATGTCCTATAATTTTCACTAGTATTACACACATATAAATGAAATTTAGAATACGGAAAAATCGATATCCCATTTAGATGCTAGAGTTGTAAATATTTTGCCGCAGATCGAACGCATGACCTTCAAGCTCAGTTTCGGCATGTTTCGGCTACCCGTTATTTTCTGCACTCCAACTGTGACATTCTTTAAATATTTGCAGTTCAAGTTTTCTCCGTTAGATATCCAGCACTTCCCGGTACACAGTTTTATATCATTGTCAGTCAACGATCGAGGTACTTTCTTATTTAGAGTACCGCAACCTTAAGAAAAAATGCTAATAACCTCAAACATAAATTTAGTAACAACTACTTATTACAAGATTTACAACAAACTTATCAACTACTAAAAAAATTACAATAATTATTCAAAGGGCATTCCTCCAGCCTCAATACATTTTTGGCATCGACGAACTAGTGTATTAACCGCAGCTGCTATTTGATAAGGATTGTTTTTATGTCATCACAAACATGTCTTATCCTTTGGATCAATTCTTCACGGGTATGTACTGGCGTTTCATACGCAATCGCTTTTAGATGGCCCCAAACGAAATAATCCAGAGTATTCAGATCTGGCAAGCGCGGAGGCCAAGCCACTGGTTCTTCGTTAGGAATCAACATATTTGGGTGGTTGTTGGGTTGCCGTCCAATCCATCGACGAGGATAATTTTCATCCAACCACTGCCGTACTTGCCTTCCGTAATGTGCAGGGGCACCATCCAACTGCATCCAGTTCGATATCAAAAAGATTAAGAATTCGCTGATTATTTCTTGGCGGTACATTACGATTATGATCATTGTAGCGGCGCAAACCATATTCCGAAAATCGACGATGTACATCTACAAAAACTTGTGCATTTGGAATTCTTCTATTAGGGAAGCGCGTTCGGTACTCTCGAACTGACGCGTTGGAATTTCCGTCACAGAAACCATAAACATAATGTATATCGGCATATTCAGCATTTTTAAACGTTCTTGGCATTTTTTCTTAGCACTAAAAATACTCTTTAAATAATACTTTTGACAATGATTTTCACAAACGTCAGTTTACACAAATCAATGAGTTTTGTTTTTGTGGGTTGCTATAACGTTAAATGAAATTTACGCGGCTGGTGCGCTACACTGTCACCAATTTCTTTGAATATCTCAGAAACAAGACCGAACGTCGAAAAAAACAGGAGAAGTTTCAAAATTAATCAGTTCAAAGTGGTGTGAAGATGTTTTATTGAAATTAATTTTTTTTGTAGTTTTGAAATAAAGTAAGAGGGGGGGGTAACATACAAAATACACTTCTTAGAGGGGTAGGTAGTTCAAACTAAGAAGATTATGTAAGATCATCACTTAAATCGGATAAGTAGTTCAAAAGTTATGAGGGAAAAACGAGAAAAAAATTCCTTTACTTCCACGCCCTCTTTCTCGGGAACGATGCGGTTTAGGAAATAAGTTTATATCACAAATGAACATTATTTTAACCTGTTCTATCGATTCCTGAAGTTATCAAGATTAAACCTGAATCACCCTGTATATATATTTTTTTTTCTTGCATTGTACAGTAACATTAATAGTTGTAACTTATCTATTGTTCTATAAGAAACATGACTTTAAAGATACTTAATATAAACATACGTTCTTTAGTGGCCAAAATTGTTCAATTGCGAAATTTTGTTGATAACAGTCAGTATTGTCATGGATTTCCTAACCCGACTTTTTCTTTCACCAAAAAAAAAACCCTTAATTAATCACTTATCTTTATTAACTACTCTGTACACTACTGAATACTAATTACAACTCAGCTAAACACTATTTCACTTTGAAACTCCAGAAAATTTCCAACTAAGTACTCCAATTCAAGACTGATTCTTTATTTTTCTTTATCGTTCTTATCTTATCGTTCGTTTATCGTTATATTATTCTTTATCTTTTATCTTTCTTTATCGTTTATTCTTCTTTTATAGACCTAACGAATATTCCAGGTATTTTCTAGCATCTCTTGATCAAAATTCTGTGACACTACCCCCTCCTTAGGACCGATCGTCCCGATCGGATGCACCTCTATACAGGGACGGACGCTCCAGATAGACGACCTTCATCTTACTCCTGGGAGTCCTCTGCATCCGGTAGACGACGTCATTGATACTTTTAATGACGGTGTATAGATCCTCCCAACGGTTCTGTAGTTTAGGCGATTTTCCTTTCTTCTGCGTGGGGTTGTACAGCCACAATCAGTCACCTAGTTGGAATCCGACTGTATTGGCCCGGCCGTCGTATCGAGTCTTCATGCGATGGCTCTCTAGTCGTATTCGACTTGGTCGTGTACGGCTGCTAGTCTTAGTTCTAGCTCATGGGTATAAGTGTCTGGCTCTGTGGGCTGTTCCGTAGGACGACCAAATACCAAATCTGCTGGAAGGCGAAGTTCTTTCCCAAAGATGATTATTGCGGGAGTCTTCCTAGTAGTTTTATTGACAGCTGAGCGGTGAGTTAACAGAAAGAGTGGAATGAGCTTGTCCCAGTCTGTCTGGTTCTCGTTCACAAACATTCTTAGATTGGTTTCTAGTGTGGCGTTGAAGCGTTCCACCTTACCATCTGACTGAGGATGCAGTGGATTGGTCCTGGTTTTCCGGATTCCCATAAGCTCGCAGACCATTTGGAACACACCTGATTCGATATGTCTGCCCTGATCTAAATGTAGTTCCATGGGTACACCAAATCTGCAGAACAGGTTGTGCGCTTCTGCTAAGGTTGTGGTTTCTTGATTGGGAAGGGGGTATACTTTCGGCCATTTCCTGAAGTAGTCCATGGCTACTAGCAGATATCGGAAAGGGGCCAGCGATATCAATGACAATCCTCTCGAACGGTGCTCCTACGATGTACTGGGGCATTTTGCCTCTAGAACGGGTTTTCGGTCCTTTGCTGGCTGCACATATGTCACATTTTCGGCATCAATCTTATACATCCGTCCTACAGCTCAAACAGTAGAAACGCTCCCTAATCTTCTGTATAGTCCTATTGATACCGAAATGTCCATCCCCAGTACCTCCATGTACTTCCTGCAGCACTTCCTTGACCCGGGACCTCGGGAGTAGTACTTGTTTCTTGACCTCCGTTCCGTCATTATTCTCCCATGCTCTTTTTAGGACACCGTCTTCCAAAACCAGGGAATTATATTGAGCCCAATAGCTCTTTAATGCTGGAATTTTACTACTAACTTCAGCCCAAGAGAATCGGTTGTTGGCTTCTTTGCAGTCTAGTAAAGGATTGATGTAACAGTCAACTTGATGGTCTTCCCGAACCGCCGCTGAACTCCATCCATCTTCAGGTTGGGCTGTTAGAACCTTGCAAGGAACTTATGAGATGTCCTCTTTCCTTTCAAGGCTACTACAGTGTTTGCAGTTGACAGAACAGGGTCTCCTAGAAAGGGCATCTGCATTTCTATGTTTCCTGCCGGCTCAATGTTCAACAACAAAGTGATATTCTTGCAGCCGTTTCAGCCATCTGGCCATCTGTCCTTCAGGGTTTTTAAACTGTAGCAGCCATTTAAGGGAACCGTGATCCGTTCTTAGGAGGAATTCTTGGCCATACAAGTATTTATGAAAGTGTTCTAGACTCTTGACAATAGCAAGCAATTCTTTCCGATTCACACAATAGTTTTTTTCGGTTTTCGATAGAAATTTGCTAAAGTAGCCCACTACTCGCTCTTGGCCATCTTGTACTTGGGAAAGAACTCTGCCAACTTGATGTTTGTCTTTAGGAACCGGCCAGTTCTTTATGCATCCTGTCTTCTCAGCGTCTGTTTTCACACCGTTTGGAGTAATAATGTGGCGTAAGTATCTAACCTCTTTCTGGAACAGATTGCACTTCTTCGGGTTCGATTTCAGGTTTACTGCTTTCACCTTTTTGAACACTTCAGACACGTTCTTCAAGTGCTCTTGGAAAGAGTGTCCCAGTACCACCACGTCGTCCAAGTAAATCAAACAGGTCTCTCAATGCAGGCCATGAAGTACAGTCTCCAACAATCGTTCAAAAGTGGCAGGAGCATTGCATAGGCCAAATGGCATTACATTGAACTGGCACAATCCATTTCCAGTAGAGAACGCTGTCTTTTCCTTGTCTTCCTCGACTTGCCAATATCCACTCTTTAAATCCAAAGTGGAAAACCACTGCGCACCAGCCAAGGTGTCCAGAGTATCGTCAATTCTTAGTGACGTCATTTAATTTTCTGTAGTCCACATAAAATCGAGTGGAGCCGTCTTTCTTCTTGACTAAGACTACAGGAGAAGCCCAAGGACTCTGAGATGGCTCTATGGTGCCTTGGTTTTGCATCTCAATTAGCATCTGATTAACTTCCCGCTTGGCTAGTCGAAGTCCTCGTGGTGACTGCTTTAAAGGAGACGATGAACCAGTATTGATTCGATATTTCACTACATTGGTTCTTCCAAAGTCGCCTGATTTAAGTGCAAACACCTCTTGATTTTCACTTAGCAACTCCTCCAGTTGTTCCACCTCCACCTCTGTTAATCTTTTCTTGGCCCTATCCACGATGTCCCTAAGACTTTTAAGAAGAAGCCAAATAAGACTAGTCTTATTTGGTTTCTTCTCCGTTTCGTTGATTTCTTTAAGTGCTCTGACAATAGTAACAGGTTCACAGAGTCGTACTTCAGTTCCCTTTGTAATTTTCGGTGTGAAAAGGTGTTCAGGTTAACTACCCGTACTATTGTCGTTTTCTCAGGTTTAATCAGTATACGTTCGGTGACTATAGATTTATTGAACCAATCCGGATTACTGGGTTCCACCACTCCGACACTGCAAGACATTTCCCCATCCATAACTGACAACCAAGGATTCGGTCTGAGCAGATTCTACCACATCTTCTTTAACAACTAGTCTTCGCACAGTGTTATTCTCAATGATGTTCATTAGCACTACTTCTTCACCCAGCATCCGTAGCGTGCCAGCATTCAGATCTAAGTTCACCCTCTTCACTCGTAGTAAGTCTTGTCCTGGTATGACATTCTCCGATATCTCTGCTACCAGGGCTCTGTGTTTGAATTTGACGTCTCCTAATTCTACTTCAAGCTCGCCCTTGACTGGCAATAGTTGTCCATTGGCTGTTGTGAGGACATAATGCCTGCTGGGTTTCGCAATTTCTTAGGCCGTCGGTAAAAACTTGGATGGAGAGCTGATCTACAAATTCGGACGGGGCTGTTGGATAAGCGAATCGAACCAGTCGGGCAACATCGGTCTCAAAATGTTGTAAATTCTCTCCACTCTGTTGGTGACGATTCTTTAATTGTGCCTGGTACACTTGCTGCAGGTGCTTATCACCATATCTTATTTCCATATGCTGTTTTAGAATGGCGTAGTCATTCTGCTAATTAGTAGGAACTCCTTTCAGGACGTCAAGTGCTTCCCCTCGTAGAACAACTATCAGATCAGTAGCCTTTTCACAATCAGACCATTCGTTTGCTGCAGCTGCTGCTTCAAACTGACGCATTTCCTGTTGTATTGTCTGTATCTGTTCTTTCATTTTATACCCTTGTTCTTCTAATTTCTTTTCTAATTTCTCGTGTATCGTTTAGGACTGATCTTCGATTTTATGCCCTTGTTCTTCAAATTTTTCTTGCATTGTCTTCGTCTGGTCTTCCATTTTATGCCCCTGTTCTTCTAGTTTCTTTTGCATTGTCTGTCCTTGTTCTTCAAATTTCTTTTGCATTGTTTGTCCCTGTTCTTCTAATTTCTCTTGCATTGTCTTCGCTTGGTCTTCAGTTTTATGCCCTTGTTCCTCTAATTTCTCTTACATCATTCGTCCCTGTTCTTACATTGTTTACATCATTTCTAACAGTTTCGCCAGTTGTGCATCCATGTTGACTTGACTTCTAGTTACAGGCATAGACTTTATTTTCTTTGGAATGTTCTAGAATGTCCACAAATGTATTCGTAACTATTACCGTCTACTCACAATGAAACGAGTGCAGTGACATTTCACACTTGGTTTTTTGTCTTACTCTCGTATAAAGTTCTAGAATGATTGTCTTTCGCAAATAACACCGTTCACTTCCTTACGTCACGGTGAGTGCGGTGATATGTCACACTTGGGTATTTGGTCTAACTCCCGGATAAAGTTCTACAATGTTCCAGAATGTCCTTCGCAAGTAACACCGTTTACTTCCTTACGTCACGACGAGTGCGGTGATATATCACACCTGGGTCTTTGTCTTATTCTCGTATAAAGTTCTAGAATGTTCGAGATTGTCTTTTGCAAGTAACACCGTTCACTTCCTTAGCCCTTAACTGGTGAGGTGAAGATTGTATTGCATAAGTAGTGAGGTTTGGTCTAGTAGACCTATAGATAAAATTTTCAGAAAGTAATATTGTTTTGAAAAAAAATCAATACTACTATTTTCAGAAGCTATGTATACTATTCTTGTTATATTAATAGTGTGGGAAGAGAATTTAAATACCTATAAAAAAATATATATTGTTAATTTTTGTAATTTTTAAAAAAAAGAAGTGAACAAGAAAAATAAATTCATATAATGAAAATCTAAACATGTGCAAATTAAGAAATTTTATTAATAACAAAATAAAACAGTTTCTAAAATAAAATCACATTATGTCAATTTGCCTTAGTTTGCATACAGTCTTTACATATACAACTGGAGCATCCCAAGCAAATGGGCAGTTTACATCCACTACAACAATATTGGGTTTTCTTATCACTTTTTCTTGGACAGAAAGCACATCTTCTTTTCTTCTTTGGCAAATTTTTATCATTACTTGTACTCATCAATGGAATTTTTGTTATTCTTGATATAGATAATCTCATTTGACGGGGAAGTCTCATTGACTAATCTTTTTTTTTAAATGTGGTAAAACTAGAGAGTTGTTTCCTAGCAGACAAAGAATTATATATTATAAAAGAATTGACACTAGCAATATCTAAAATTGCATGAAATATTGCCATAGACCAGCGTCGGCTCGTTGAATATGTAGCACACTTTTGATCTAAGCTGTCTACGCCCCCCTTCGTACTGTTGTAAAAATCTATAATCTAGGGTTTATCAGGTACATTTTCAATTTTATGATGCATTGAGGATAACAAGAGAACTGCTTTTGATTTTTTCGGAACAAATGATAAAAGAGTAATTTTAGCTGCAGTAGTGGAAAAACCATATAACGCAGATCCAGGTGTTCGTTTTTTGTTAGGTAGAAACTCTTTTGAAACCTCTTTTTTATTTTTTTTTAAGCGTTGCCACATATGTGAGACCTCTTTTTTGTCATTCATTGGCAACTTCAATAGAGCTAAACCAGTTGTCAGCAGTTATGTTCCTCCTCGATCTTTCGTATGGTTTTGATAGTCTCAAAACAGCTTGGGTCGGAATATCAAATGTTCGTTCATCATCATTTAAAGGTTTACCACCCCTACCTTTGCCTGAGTATATATATATATATATATATATAGTAGAAGAAAGTTAGACGACTGTCTAAGTTGAGAAAAGAATTGTTAATCGGGTAAATCAGTCAAAAAATAAAGAGGACTCTTTATCTAGTTCAAGCTTTCGAGTACTTTATTGTCTCTTCATCAGGAACTCTAAAAACATAACATAACATCGGTAAATAAGCACTCCCAAATATTTGAGGCTTCAGCAGTATTCCCTAATTCCTTTGCAGGCCTTTTTAAGCCAGGTAGATGTGAAATCAGATTATGCTGTGGTGTTCTTACGAACCTATTTAGTTCCATTTATATCTGTTTCTACCAAAGTATGACTTTTCAGTTTTCTTGTATGTGGGTTCATTTTCAAATTCTTCTTCACTTTCTTGCTCATCATTATTGTCGTTTCCAGCGTCATTAATTTCGCTATCCGTTTCATGTTCGCTTTTTTCTTCATTATCATTCTCATTATAATCAATTTCCTCCTCCTTTTCATATCATTTCAAAAGCTTTTGTTTAAAATCAGAATCTCTGAAACGAGTTGACGTTTATGGTACATCCATTTTGTTGTCTAAAGATTAAAATAATATAAATATACATAATCGGTGAGATAGGTTCCCAAACGACATTTCGTTATAACTTACTTTTTTATTTGATGACACAGCCACACTCCACTACTGCTATACACTAACTGACCATCAATGAGCAACTACTGAGCAGCACATTTGGGCAAAAATACAGTGTTGCCACGAGTTCAAAATAGTACTGGAGTTGATAAGATCCCACCTTACCAATTAAGGGTTAAGTCACGACGAGTGCGGTGATATGTCACACGTGAGTTTTTGTCTCACTCCCGTATAAAGTTCTAGAATGTTCCAGATTGTCCTTCGCGAATACCACCGTTCACTTCCTTACGTCACGACGAGTGCAGTGATTCGAGATTGTCCTTCTCGAATAACACCGTTCACTCACGCACAGGGTTCCAGAAAGTTCCTCAAACTTCCACTTTGTGCACATGGTTGCAGAAAGTTCCTCAAACTTCCACTTAAATCCACTTTCGACACCAAATTGTCATGGATTTCCTAACCTGACTTTTTCTTTTACCAGAAAAAAAATTGTTAATTTTTATTTAAACACTTATCTTTATTAACTACTCTATACACTACTGAAAACTAATTATTACAACTCAACTAACAATATTTTACTTCGAAACTCCAAGAAATTTTCAACTAAGCACTCCAATTCAAGGCTGACTGACTCGACCGTTTATTCTTCTTTTATAGACCAAACGAATATTCCAGGTATTTTCTAGCATCTCTAGATCAATTTCTCGAACGATTCTCGTCGCTTCTCAAGTTTCCAGTCGCGCCTCGATACACGGCATTATTTTGTTTGTTTACCAGAATCGCGTAGGGGCGATCGAGGCAATCTACCGTTTCGCGATACCACAGTCGCCGAATTGGGTGCGAGCGGGGCAAATTCTGTGACAGTATGATATAATTGTAATAACTAAATTATGGCTGAATTCAAATATAGATAACAGTGTTGTCTCATTAAATAATTATAATATCATTAGAAAGGATAGGGAGAAACATGAAGAGGGGTAGTTGTATACATTCATTGTAAATATAAATTTGAATTAATTAATGAGCTACCAGCACAAGATACGGAGCAAATATGGATGCCTGTTATTAAAACACTAAACCTCCTTCATATTCGACAGTTAACTTCTTCAATTGTTTCGAAGAATGCCTCAGTATATTATTACCATCATACGACTATATTATATGTACAGGAGATTTCAATATTAACTTTTTAAATTTGGAATGCATTAATACTAACAAATTTATGGCACTAATTGTTAATTTTGGCTTCAAACAAATCGTTAACCAACTAACTCGTGTAAACTCCGGTACACTCTTAGACTTAATTGTTTGTTCTGAAAATTTAACTGTGACTGATTGTAATGTAAAAAGCAGTAATATATCAGATCGTTCTTTGTTCAAAGTATTAATATAAAAAATAGAACCGTTCTATTTTACATATAGATGTTTCAAAAATTTTGTTTTTGAACGGTTTTATGATGAATTATGTCACCTGCCATTTAACTTGATTCTTAATGCGGCCAATGTATATGACAAAGTTAATATTTTGTTATATTTATTGTACGAATACCTAAACGTAAAGCTCCCTGGCTGACAGATAATTTATTTTATGAAATTGCGAGATAAACCGCAGCAGGAGATGCAGAAAAAAGAGCATACTTGGAACATCAAATCCAAAGAAATAATTCTAAATCTTTATGGAAAGACTTGGAAAATCTATCTATTTATAAAAGAAAAAAACAGAATAGTTATCTCTGCAGACCTAGGTGACACTAATGATATGAATAGGTACTTTGCTACATAAACTAAACGTAAAGCTCCCTGGCTGACAGATAATTTAATTTATGAAATTGCGGGATAAACCACAGCAGGAGATGCAGAAAAAAGAGCATACTTGGAACATCAAATCCAAAGAAATAATTCTAAATCTTTATGGAAAGACTTGGAAAATCTATCTATTTATAAAAGAAAAAACAGAATAGTTATCTCTGCAGAACTAGTTGACGCTAATGATATCAATAGGTACTTTGCTACATAAATTATTACCAATGATCCAGATGCTAATTTGTTGTCATTATGCCAATAATATTAAAACTAAGGTATCTTTGAATTGGCTTTAACAAGTAACGAAGAAATAATAGAAATTTTAAATTCCATTAAAACTACTTCGATCGATACTGATGGTCTAAATATCAGACTTATATTGTTGTTCTTTTATTATAAATTACATCACACATATCATCAATTCTTGTATACCACAAAAAAGATGCACCTCAAGAGCTAAAAGATTTACGTCCTATAAGTGTTCCAAGTGTACTTACAAAAATATTTGAAAAAATTGTAGATTCTCAACTACAGAACTATTTGTATAGATTTAAAATTTTACCTGAAACTCAATCTAGCTTTAGAAAAAACTATTATTGTTCTACAGCTGTACTAAAAGTCAGTGATGACATAATATCACCTAGTGATAATGGCAATGTTTCAGTACTTGTACTATTACATTACAGCAAAGCCTTTGATACCATAAATTTCGATTTGTTGTTAAATATATTATACTATATAGGCGTGAACCATAATACAATATCATTATTTTCTAGTTATTAAAGAAATCGGCAACAATATGTAAAAATTGGAAATAACATTTCTGAACCATTGATCGTTAAAAATGGTTTTCCACAAGGATCCATTCTAGGTCCATCACTGTTTTTTTTGTGTATATTTTACTAATAAACCTTCCAGCTGTATTTGAAACATTGTAGTATAAAACTAGCTTAATATTAAGTGTAGGTTAAGTCAAGTTAAGTGGTAGAGCAGGCCCTCACCGGTATTACCACAGAAAATATAGCTACGCAACAGAACCTCGTGGGGACATATTAGGGAATAGGTACTGAGGTTGTCGACAGATGGCGCAACGATACGTATTTGTTAAAATTTTAAAACTTAGAAATATGCGCTCTTCGAAAGAAGCACCCTAGCGCGTTCGTTTCCTTGACGACCGCTGCCTCTGTTGCCATATCTTGCCGTCTTTATAAAGTGCGTTGCGTTTATGAATTTTAATAGTGGAGTAAAATCGCCCCGCTAACTAGCTTATTTGTGGTTCATTTTTTAAAGCTATAACTAAATGGAACGTTTACCATAATTTAATATAGACTTCTACAACTTTTTTAAGTACGGCCGACTTAAAATCAAATTATTGATGCTTGAATTTTATTTGACAATTATGTTTTTTATTACATCGCAGTTGTAAAACAGCGATTTTAATAATGTTCATGATTTTTTCACAACCCATATAAAAAAAACTATAGCGCTTCTAATGGTACACACCAATTTTTGATAACTTAAAAGCCTTTTCGAAAAAAATAGTTTCAAAGTCGTAGCAATAAATTTACGCATTAAAAATGTTAATATGCGACTATATTAATTATTGAAAATTGATCTATGCTATACCGAGGCAAATGTAGGCAAAATTTTAAAAATGTTTTTTTTAAGTTTACTTTGCTATGTGCTACGGTTTTCAAGAAATTAAATTGAATTTTATGTATGTGCGACGTGTGAATAAGCTTATACTTGCGATACAGAATATGTTTTCATAAATAAGAATTGTAAACAGGTAATTTTTTATATAAAACAAAAAGGAGTTTTTTATGTTCATTATTTTTTAAATATGTTTAATCATGTTTAATTTGCGGAAATGCCTTTTATTTATTGAAATATAAAATTGAAAAAACCAGCAGAGAAAGGTTTATTGAATATATTAAAGGCAGCTGAATAAAAGAAAATTGAAGACGAATTCTAAATAATATAAGCAAAATATATTATCGAACAATAAATGTTAAAAATTTCACATGGCTTGTCGAAGCTCAAATTAATGAAACAGTTAATACATCTAAAATAAAGTCTAAATCATCCATTTCACTTAATACATCTAAAATAAAGTCTAAATCATTCGTTTCACCAAGCACTAATTAAGCCAGTGCTAGACATGTCAACTACCCGCAACTAGAAGCATTTGCGTTTGCGATGTTTGGATGTTTGTGACGGAATATTTGTACTCGCCAGGCACTCGTCCAGGAAAATGTGGGAAATCTCTCGGGTGCAGATAGAACATGAAAAACTAAAATGATAAGTTTGTATAAAAATTTTTTCCTACATACCCTCCCTACGGACATATGTGTCTGAAAAATGTAGCTGGTAATCATATTTATTTAATAACTTTTAAAGTACCTGCTTAATATAATTTAATTAAAAAATTTAATAAAAATTTAATGTGATGAACACTAGTAAGGAGCTCATAAAATAGTGTCATTGAAACATATTTAGCTTTTTTAGTTTACCAGGGATGGACTAAACTTTACAACTTACTGCCTAAATTTTTAACACCTGTATGATAAAGACTTTAAAATAATAAATCTGGGTAGCTTCAACAAAAAAAGTACTCTCGTTTATTGTCGATAAAATGAACTGAAAAAGTTTGAGCTATGTTCGCATGTTGAACCCTCTTATGAAGTTTTTCAATAATTTCGTTAAGGGGCGTTCTGGGACAACACTGCGTTTTTTTTTAATTTAATATTTCTTCGGATTAAGCATCTTAAAATGAAACTTTCCTGTTGAAAGACTCATATCGCACTTTGTTGTCGACAAAAAAAAATAGAAATCATAAAAAAAATAACTTCTATACAGATACTGATTTATTTATTATATATTTTAGAGACAATAAAAAAATCAGTGAAATGTGGTAAAAATAGTAGGTATCCTCTTTCTATATACTATCGATTTCGAAATTTTTTGTAGTTCAAACTGTATTATGAATAAATAAACACATAAACAAATCAAAACAAAAACAAACATTTTAATAAATAAATAAATGGTAACAGGGTAAAATAAATCATAAATAAAATAAAAAAGTGGTAAATATTACAATAAATCAAATCAAATTACCACATCACATAAAATCGTAGTAATAAATAAATAAAATATTTATCAAAATGCAAAAATAAAAATAACCTTCCAACCTCTTTGGATACACCGAAATCAATTGTAAACAATTGGTGAACTTTTATGTATATTTTCCATAATTTTTTTATGAATTTACCTCTTGAATACGTGTATAGATATAGGTACTTGCTACAAAAGTGAACGTAAGCTATATTCTTATTTTGGATCAGTCATAATAAAAATTGGTGGCTATATTGCTATTTAAAAAATTGGATAGATGTTTTTCTCCCTTAGCTGTGTGTAATTTAGGTAATTATTAGATAAACATTTTCTTACTCTCTTACTTTGTGCGGTAAATTTAGTTTTAGAGAAAAAAAAAAATCAAAATTAAATCAATGCTCTCAACTTTATACTTAATTTGAATGAAATATTGACTAATTCCTATACAATATTAAATTATCTTAAATTGAATTGAATTAAATTAATTTGAAGTTTTAGTAGCAAGTCAATTTTAAAATTTATATTTGTCAATTTTTTAGAGAATTATTTTTTAAATCATATATTTTGTGTCTCCTAGGATAAAGACAAAGGGAAACTATTGTTGTATCATACCGTTTATAAGTATAACAATGTTATGTATTATACAATCTTACATTCTTAAATTGTATTGTTTGCAAAAATTAAATTATGGATCAAAAAAATTATATTAACGGTTTTTTTGTATAAACCATTTATTACATAAATCTTTATTTTTTATGTGGAAACCGAAACATTCGAACTCCCGATTTTCGAGTTTCACCACAATTAAAATATTGGCACATATTTCCAACCATTATTCTAATATACTCGTATTTAATAATAATAATAATTGAAATAGCAACTTAACAAGCACACATAAACAGTAGCAAAACAAACTGACATAAAAAGATCTGCCACTGTGTGTAAAAAATTCTATAAAAACAGTTGAATGCACGCCTTGGCCATATCTTAAGACAAAGATAGACGAGCGGCCGCCGCTCGGCTAAAACGAACCTCAAACGTCTTTCTCTTTTAGCCATTCGTCTACAATAAATGTCTTAAACCGCGTCACATTATCATTGTAGTAAAATATACCTACCTTTCGTATACAATCAATAATAATTATAAACATTCTAACTATCTATAATCTATATGATACTGAAAACACCAGAGGAATGTAATTTGTATTTTTTGTGAAAATATAATTTTATCTATCTATTCAGAACACATATTTAATTCTACGCATATAAATTTAAAGAAATCCCCAAAGATTATTTATTTAAACTTTTTCCGTATCACAGTTTCTGAGATAAGGGCATAAGAAATTTTTTGGACATGTATATGTATATATGTATGTATTACGTATATATGCATAAGCTTTTTTCGTCGTTTTAATATTTGCTTCGATTATAAAAATGTCACTTGTAATTATTGAAGTTATACAAACAAGGTATAATTCTGGATCTATACAGAAAGAAAAATCATGTCATATTATTAATCAATTAATAAAATTAGAAATATTTACGTTTTCTCAAATTGTTATTGATGTATTATTATTATTCTAACACAATTTAAAATTTTTAAATAAGTGCCTATTTATTTACATATGTGTGTTATTTTTAATTACAATTACTGTAAATTATAAAAACGTCAGTTGTCACTGATGTGTAAGAATACATATTATTATTGTTATTTAATACTTTTTATTATTTAGGTATAATATTCTAATAACTTGGGCGCTAAAATCGACTCGTCTGTGGCGCGACCTACGAGCTAATAGCTAAACTTACTCTTTCTACTGTACATGCGCAGTTTGAAAGAAGCTGGCTTTTGGAACCGGCTTCTTTTCGGGGACTACATTTAAACACTACTTGACGAGCCTTCTGTTGCGTTAGCTATATATTCTGTGCCACAGAATATATAGCTAACGCAAGTATTACTCTTACTGGTCAGCAACTGAACTTCGCGTTTTAGGTAAACCGGATTGTACTTTACATAATTCTGTGTTATAATTTGTATTTACGTCACTGGTTTTCTTAACAAAGTAAGTGTATTATTACTATTGTTTACACATGTAATGCTTACAAAGTACTTAAATATTTCCTGTCTGGTATTATATTTTGTATGAATCTTATACAATGTATGAAATAAGATAATTTGGTAAATTTAAAAATTATAATAAAAATGTGTTAAATAAAATGCAAAATTATACTTAAGCGGGCCCGAGCATGGGCCCTTAAGAGAGGTGTGGGCCGAAGAAATTTGCTCCCCCCTCTCGTTAGGCTTGCTTACAGTAATAGAAAGAAAAGAAATATCTTATACATCTGATAACTGCATTTTTGCCAATGTATGTACAGGTATTTATTTTTCTACAGATTTATTTTATGGTTGGTATGGATAATTTTTATTTATTTATTGAATATTTTAATAAATCCTTCAAGTTAAAACTCCTTAAAATGTAATTAATTAAATGTATTTTATAATTAATATTTCTACTATCCTCCTATCCTTTTGTATAAACTTGAACCGCTTAATATACGGTGATTTGAAATTTAGCTTTATTCTCAGGATTTTCTTTATAAACCAAGTCACATCCTGTACTAGATATAACTAACTAACTAACTAACTTGTTTGAAAGGCTTTAAAATTTTACATAGTTCTTCTAAAATAAACCACTCCTCTTCAGCAGGCAGTTCCACGGGGTTACGTAAGACACCAAGTGTGGAACATACACCTTCTGATAATTTTATAACCCTCTCAAACATATAGAAGGTTGAATTCCACCTTGTGCCGACGTCATTTATCAGCTTAAGAGGTGGTGAATCAGGATTCAATTGAATTTCCACAGATTGTAACTTAGTATTCGCATTTGGACTTTTATGGAAATATTCCAGAATTCTCTTTATTTTAGTTTGAATGTCACCGATGTGATTAATTGCTTCTCTGACAACTAAATTTATAGTGTGTGCAAAACAAGGTATATGAGACCACTCACACAACTTTTACTATATTGTGTGCGTTATCTGTAGTATCTGCCACATATTTTAGGGGTTATTTCCCATTCTTCAACAACGCGTTTTATTTCTATACATAAATTTTCAGCAGTATGTCGTTCATCATATTTAAAACAACTCAACAGACATGAATGAAATTTCCAAAAATCCGTAATAAAATGAGCGGTAATACAAATATAACTCTTAGTATTAATAGATGTCTATGTATATTGCGCTTTTAAAAGTGACTTTGTAAATGTATTTCTACTTGGAATTTCGTAAGATGGTTCCAATTCTTTGAGCAATTCTCTAAACCCTCTATCTTGCACAATTGAGAATGGCTGTAAATCTTATTATAATAATATTTAAAATTAAAAGATTTATTTTGTTTTGTCGGGACAGTGAATTGGCCTTTAAAGAAAAGATGACAACAACGTTTGTTTTTTAGATTTTGATGAAGTAAATGATAGTAGAGAGGTCGAGGACGTTGATGGCAGCAAATTCGTACTGGATGTAGAAGGTAGCGATGATATCGAAACGGAAGTAGTAGAGCAGGCGTTTTTAAAAACAAAAACAGTATATTAAAAATATACCTACCTATTCAAACAGTATTATAAGTACATACCTGATTCAATTTTCTTTTAGACAGGTTCATTTAACAGAACTACCGGATGCTTTGTTTTTAAATGTTTTTTCAAATTCGAGGTAGTTCCCCCTCTATAGGAGTAGGTACCGCTGCATAAATTGTATTTGGCTTTTCCGTCGGATATTATGCTGAAGTGAATCCACAGTTCACTTCTTTTTTGTTGCAATTTATCTGCGTGTTATCATATACCATGCACTTATCCGGCGGCACCATGTAAGCTCGAAATGCCGCTAGTGCCCTGTGCCCCTCCTTGTAATCCATGTCCCGGTCCCCCTAGATTACTGAATTGAAAAAATGTTTGATCTGATGTGTTACCGTTGAATTATTGAATAGCTATATGAAAGATTGGCAAAAAAAAAATAAATTACCACTATTCACTATCAGTTTAAGGTGATGACTGGATTAAAATAAAAGAGAATTAAAAATATAAAATATCCCTTTAGTTATAAGTTTAACATCACGTGGCATATAAGAAAAAAATATACCTATACGGTTTTTGCGGATGATAAATAACATAATTATTGTCAAAAATGTCAAACAAAAAAATATAATAGGCCTTTTGTTCGGACCGTCACCGTCCCTTTGATCGGCTGCCGCGCCTCCAGATCAAAACCGACATCGCACATTAGTTTCTTACGGCTCGGCTCTGCTGTTATCTTCGTCGAGCACAACTATTCCTTACTTTGCGATACCGGCGGCGGCGATACCCTTATAGTAATGAGTAACGGTTAGTTCGAGCAAGCAGTACTTGTTACTTTCATTACTGACTAAGTACCAGTTACTTTGTAACGAATAGTTAGTATTTTGATATCACTAATATTATTTAAAGTACATATTCAGTTACTTTGTAACGAATAGTTAGTATTTTGACATCACTAATATTATTTAAAGTACATATTCTATATGAGAATGTATTTCGAGTTGCCCCAAGTTATCGTCCAAATACATTGTTGCTGGTTCTATCATATATTACATATTATGATCGGTTTGAAGAATTTTTACTTCTCCTACATACATTTGTTTACAGTAGGTACTCTTACGCTGCTAACACCAAGTGTGAACATGTAAATAGCATCAGTGATATTTGATGCACACTGGTATATCTATCTCTGCAAGGGCCAATGTAGTGTTTAAATTCTAAATTTTCATCATGTATGCATGCATTTCATATTAATATTAATAGTAATAGTAATAATAACAATAATAATAATAAATCATCTTTATTTCCTTTAAGACAAAATACATTTTGTATAGGAATTTTCGAAATAACTTAAAAACTAAGACATAAAAAATTCATCTAGTGAATAAAAACAATTGTCTATTAAATACTTTTTTAAAATAGCTTTAAAAAATCTTACATTATTTACGCATTGAATATGAACATCCAAATGGTTAAATATCTTAAGAACAAGGCATGCAGGTGAATTTAATGATATTTTATACTTACAAAATGGTATACCATATTTGCCATTTTATCTCGCTTCAATGTGATGAATATCTCTATTTCTTAAAAATTTGCTCTTATTCATGTAAACATATATCGATAATTCATAAATCAACAAGCAACACAATGTTAAAATTTTAAAATCCTTAAGAATATTCCTACATGACACTGTACTTGCAACACCTGCCATACATCTTAAAATTCTTTTTTGACAAATAAAAACATCCGAGAATGAAGTTGATCCACCCCACAAGCACAAACCATACCTCAACCTAGACTCTACTAAGCCATAGTATATGTAAATAAGTTGTTCTTTGGTTAAAACAAGTTTTATATTTCGAATCAGATAAGCCACAGAATTCAATTTATTAATTAATTGTTCACATTGCAGCTTCCAGTTTAGGCCTTCGTCTATAATTATTCCTAGAAATTTTATTGTCTTATTATTAGCCAAACTGTGGTCTTCAATTTTTATATCTAATGCATTACAACTTTTTTGACGATTATGAAATCTCGCATATGGAGTTTTTTCTACATTACAGAGTTGTTTGTAATAAGCAAACCAATTATTTAAAATATTTAGCACCTTATTGCATTTATATTCTACAGCAGTATCTGTATTTCCCGAAATGATAACTGATTGGTCGTCGGCATACATAGTAAGATACATTTCCGATGTTAATGTATCCAGTTCATTTGTATATAAAAGAAAAAGGAGCGGTCCCAAAACGGAACCTTGGGGGAATCCCATTTCAACTAGCATACTCGTCGAGTTAATTTTTTTTATAAATCCGTCATCACTCTGATGCGTCAAACATACAAATTGTCTCCTGCCTTTCAAAAATGAGGTAATCCAACCTAACGCTACACCCCGTATCCCATATGCATATAGTTTAGCCAGTAATTTGTCATGTTGTACACAATCAAAAGCTCTAGCGAAATCACAAAAAATTCCTACGGGTCATTCATCTTTTTCAATATATTCAACTAGTTTTTCATAAAACTCGAACATGGCAGTACTTGTTGACCTACCAGAGTGAAAACCATGTTGTCTGTCCGTAATAATATTATTTTTATCCAAAAAAGGGATCATTCGATTTAAAAAAGCATACTCAAACACAAGAGAAAAACTTGAAGATAACGTAATAGGTCTATAATTGCCAACAAACTTTGGATCATTCTTTTTATATATAGGTACTATTTTACCTAATTTCCCATAATTTGGGAAAACACCCATATTTAATGATAAATTAATTAGATATGTAAGAGGTCTTATGATAACATTTAATACTTTAATAACAGATGACGGAATCTCATCAAAACCTGATGATGATTTATTTTTAAGTTTACATTTTAACAATTCTAGTAATTCCTCATTTTCATAAGGTAACAGATAAATTGATTTTAGGCAATTCTTAATGTCCGCAACTGATGATATATTACATGGAATGGAATTAACGATATTAAACGAAGTGTTAATAAAAAATTCATTAAACGCAGACACTATTTGTTCTGGTTTATCAATAACGGTATTATCGTTTTTCAAAACAATATTTACGTGTTTTTTCCTTTTCCCGGATAATTCAGATGCTAAATTCCAACTAGCTTTAACAATATTTTCGGAATTAATTATTTTATTTTGATAAAACCGTTTTTTTGTTTCACGTAATAACTGGTTATGCTTCTTTTTTGCAATTTTATAAGTATTCTCTAGTGTAGTATATTTTTTCTTCAGTATATGTAAATCTTTTAAATTAGTATATCCTTTTTTAAATGCTTCTCTGTATTTGTTAATTCTCACATAATCCCCAAGCTTAAATTTTGATATTTTGGCAGTCATTTTCAAATGAGTGTAAGTTTTCTTTGATATAGCTGGAAGCTTTTTTTTGCTCTACACACTATAATGGTTAACGTTATATTTTTTCATTCGTTTCTTGAAATGTTCGTTGTAGAATTCCTTTCCCATATCAGTCAGTAAGTTCTTCGGAATTTTTTAAAATTTTTGTAAAATACTATTCATTACATTTGTGATACCTAATCCTGACCTAAGAGTAAGTGGTGAGGTATATACAAATTTTGAAAAACAATTAATAACTATTAGTATGTACTTATAACCTGTATTGTCTTTTGAATATGGTATTAACTCAATTAAATCAGCTTGTATCAAATCATACAATCCTTTAATTACAACCCTACGTCTTTTAAAATTTATTCTTGCAGGCTTGTGTAACTCATTAACAATATGTTCTTTAACATTTGTTGAATATTTAGCATTACTCTTGATACTATCAGATTTCATGTTTTCCTAAAAACCACTCCGAGGAACTCGTATAATAAATTCTAAAAATAAACTGCTATTTGTACTTTCTTCATTCCTTTCTCGAAATGATTATGTTGTCTCCACGTTTCAGTTGTAAATTAACCAGCTCTTCCATTGAAAATTCTTCCTTGTTTATATTTGTAACAATATAGCAGGATAACCAACTACATATTCAATGGTAACAAACTTGTAAAAGAATGTGTGACATTTTTTTACATTAGATATTAAATACTCTTTACTATTTTCTTGAAAGGTAGTAGACTCAAACGTTAAAATAATATTATAATACATTTCTCTTTTTTCTCTTTATTCTCTACAATATTAGTTGTAAATATTTGAAATAAATCTCTTTGTTGTTTATTTTTTTGGTTTATGTGTCTACTAAATTTATCAATATTCATTTTATTCTATTATTCTAGATTCACGTAATTCTTCAATGATGGAAACAATTTTATTAGTATGACCTGTATGGCCATCTGTCTGCGAGCAAACTAAAAGACGTAACCTTTCTATAAGTTGTTTGGATTATTCCAGTGTACGTAATCTATTGGATTACTGGATTTTATTAGTATGACCTGTATGGCCATCTGTCTGCGAGCAAACTAAAAGACGTAACCTTTCTATAAGTTGGATCATTCCAATGTACGTAATCTATTGGATTACTGGAAACTTCTTTTAACATACCTCCCAATCTTTTCCGCATTGAGGAAGTGGTAGTTCGAGGTCTTCGTGGTGTAGGTGGATGAACATTCAAAGCGGAGACAATGTTTTTATATTTGTAAGAACCGTTACCTTGAATTTGTCAATCTTCCGAATAGTTTCTTTTATTAGCATTTATTCGTTGTACATTATCTAAATAGGTTTTCCGATAACTTTCTTTAAAACCAACTGGATGCTTTTTAAACAGTAATCCATAAAGTCCAGGAGTTCCTTTATAACCTAATTCACCTATTACTAAATCTTGACCATCAAATTTTATAGATGCATTACCAATTTTTAGCTCATTATATTCTGGATCATATCTTACACCATATGTGAAATCAAATTTATTCTGAACGTCGTCAATCATTTTATGGATATATTCTCTTGGTAAAGAAGTTGATCTAAGTACGATATTGTAGCTGGTGAAATAGAAAAATTTTGAATCCATTCCTTTGCCTCTTGTACGCTTTGATCCACATCGTCATTGTTTTGATCATTATCCTCTTGAGTATTATCGTTATTATTTGAAATGTTTTCAGCAATAATAGATGTATCTAAAAAACTTGGTCTATCAGAAGTTTCCCGTGTTTGATGTAGAAGTTTACTATCTTTAAAAATACATTTGGTTTAATATCATCTTCCATAGGCTCACTTTTAATATTAGTTTCTCCATCTAATTTTTCTGCAATTGTCTGTAATCGTTTTGTAATAGGAAAAAATGATTGTTCCTGAATTATATCACCTTCTTTCAGTGCATTCAACTTATGCTTTATAACATTTCTCTTTTCTATTAGCAATTTCTTTACTCCATTTTTTTTATTCATCCTGCACGAGTATAAATTTAAACCGGTAGAAAACATATCTGTACCTGTAACAAATAGGTCTGAAATAATAAAATCTGCTCTAAAGCAGTAAAAAGCAGCTATAAAGCAGTAAAAAACAGCTTTGAAGCAGTAAAAACCAGCCACTTCTACTTCATCGAATTTCATATTATCTGTTTATTAGACAGATCGGGTCTTGTGTATGAGGTCACTTGCAGGGATTGTAATAGAAAATATATAGGTCAAACTGGCCGTAGACTTAGAGATCGCTTATGTGCACACAACAGTGATATTAGATGCAATAAAAACTCATGTATGCTTGCGCATACATTCTTTAGAACTTACTCATAATTTGAATTTCGATTAAGTATACGTGTTATGTAGTGAGGACAATTTACACAAGAGAACATTTTTGGAAAAGTGTTTTATTGATCAGGAGACTGATTGCATTAACAGGAGATTGATGGCCTTAGTGTCATTTTTACTTATCTTCTACATTGGCGCAGCAGCCAGAATATTGTTAACTAATTTTTATTTTTTTCTTATCACAGTTGGTTAATAGTTCAATGTTTCAAATTTTACAGTTGGCAGTACCTGGCTTCTGTGGTTTATTTTCTATTGTTCTTAGGTTTCCAATTTTTTTGTGTCCATTGTCCACATGACTATGCTGTCTGAGTGGCCATGTGCTCCTTTCTGGGGTTAGTTGATAATATAAGAAGTTTTTTAAATTCCTAACAAAAACTTTTTTTGTAATAACGTAGATTCTTTTATTTTTGTTGTTAATGTTTGATAATACGTGTAGTATTTAGCCATATAATTTGTGTGATACAACCTCGTTTTTGTAAGTTTGTTTTTTTACATTTTACAATTTCCTTAAATTTTCATAATGTAACGTTTTAGAGTTCCTGATGAAGAGACAATAAAGTACTCGAAAGCTTGAACTAGATAAAAAGTCCTCTTTATTTTTGACTGACTTACCCGAATTAAAATTCTTTTCTCAACTTAGACAGTCGGCTAACTTTCTTCATATATATATATATAGGAAGTTAACTTCAAATTATAATCATTTACAAGATAACGTTGTAGTTGTAGTTGTTTGTTAGTGACAAATGCTTATGTATAATAGAAAAGAAAAAGTGAGTAAAGGTATTTTGAACTCTGTCATAAATAATTTACCAGTAGAACTCCATATTCCTGGATACAGATTTTGTGGTCCAGGTACAAAACTTTCAAACAGATTAGCAAGAGGTGACAGAGGGTTAATGGTTTAGATGAAGCTTGTAAAGAACATAATATAGCTTGCAGTAGAGAAAAAGGTTTGGATAAAAGACACTTAGCAGATCAGATATTAGCCGAGAAGGCAATAAAGAGACTTTATTCGTCAGGCGTATCTGTTGAGAGAAGGCAGCTGCCGCAGGTGTAGCAATGGCAATGAAAGCAAAAGTTAAACTAGGTATGGATTGTACTAATACTACAAAGAAAATCTGTAAAAACTGGAGGTGCACTACATTTCAAAGATCTAACAAAGCATGCTCGAATGAGTCTTAAAGGAAGTAAAAATCATGACATGAATGGTGCAATCAAGATAGCTTTAAAATCTGTCAACAAAGTAAAAAAGAATAAAAATATTAAACCAGTTCGAGTAATACCCATACCGAAACGAGGTGGTTTCTACCATTGATACCACTATTTGCTGGTTTAAGTGCACTTGGTGCTTAAAGTGGGGAAGCAGCAGGAATTGCAAAAGCCGTAAATGATGCTAAAGTTGCTAAAGAACAACTTGAAGAAAGCAAACGTCATAATAGAACAATTGAGGAAATAGAAGTGGGCAAAGGACTTTATATGAGACCTTACAAACAAGGTTTTGGTCTTTTTTAGGAAGTAAGAAACTTTCAAAAAGATTCCGATAAAATTACCAAAGCGAGCCCTTACCAATTTAGATCTAGTAAGGTTATCTAAAAAATTAAAAATACCACATTTTCGAGGTGTGTTTATGAGAGATAGTTTTCCACATCGAATACATTATAGTGAAAGAGGTATTAATTTAGATAGTGAACAAGGTCCAGGAACACATTGGACTGCATATAAAAAGAATGGTAAAGAAGCAGTGTATTTTGATAGTTATGGTAACCTAAAGCCACCACAAGAGCTAGTTACTTATTTAAATACTAACAGATTGTGTAAAATACTTTATAATAACCAACAATTGCAGTCATTTAATACCGTCAACTGCGGTCATTTATGTCTGAAATTTTTGTAACTAAGAATGCTGAGTATTTTCCACATTATAGTTCTAACACTCAAGATGTCATATACATTCACTATATCTGGAAGAAGTTCAACTCTTTCATCTAGATATCACCCTCCCATTGTCTTGGAAGCTAGTGATGAATATGTTTTGGGGTTAATAAGTTTTGAATCATATAATTCAATTTCCAATATTGAGAAACATAGAAATAATAAATTATATTATGGCTTAGAAGGAAAATATATTGAGATTCCTGAAGGGACGTATGAAATTGATTCAATGAATAGATAAATACCTTCAACAAGCTTTATGGTTAGCAATAAATGATGCAAACGATATAGTGAGAAAAAAAGGCAGTACTCATTTCGATAAAGGCTAATAATAATACTCTTAAATGTACAATTAAATGCAGTGAAGTAATAGATTTTACTAAAAAAATTCAATAGGATCATGGCTAGGTTTTAAACCACGTAAATTGACTGCATACTATTCTCACGAATCTGATTTTCCAATTAACATTTTTAGCATAAATAGTATTTGCATAGTGTAATATTGTAAGTGATTCCTATGTTAATGATAAGCAAGCTCACATACTTCATGATTTTTCCCTACGGTACCCGCAGGATTTAAAATAGTTGAAAGTCCGAGAAATGTGATCTATTTACCAAGTCAAGTAATTTATGAAATTGTTATTAAAATAGTAGATCAAGATGGAAAGATAGTCAATTTCAAAGAATTAGTGTCGTTAAGACTGCATTTAAAAAAGGTTGATAAATAATCACAATGGTAGTAAGATATAATAAACGCATCTGCGAAAAAAACTATATAAAAGCCATAAATTATAAACCTGCCATTATTTCTACACTTATCATCAAACCGATAACATTAAAAAATCTAAAGTTTCTTGAGTCACTTGGCTTTAAGGCAATTTACTGAAGACTTTGTCTGAGTAATAATTGTAAGAAATATGGATATATGAATGGTAATGAAAAAGCATATTTTGATAATTCTATTATTAATTCTGAGAAACATACTCATCAACCTTATACATCTACATCTTTAAATAATGATGAATTCGTATACCTATCCAGCAACAGGATGCTTACACTCTACCAAATGGAAGTTCATTATATATTGAAGGTAAACTGTATAAATCACATAATATACCATCGAAAACTGCGAAATTTGTGAATAATGGTATTATGCTTTTATTTGATGAAATCAAATATGAAATGGGTGGAACTGTAATAGACCGTGTTCGTCCAGGTCTTTGTTATAGAACAAAGACGAAGAAAGGATACGTCTCATTTAATAGAAATAATTGCATACAGTTTCAAAATGGTGGATGGCTTCCTTATGATAAAGAAGAATCTAGTATTATTGATGACAATGGCAACTTTAATGTTATTATTGACTTATCCACAATTTTTGGATTTTGTGAAGATTTTAAGAAAATTGTTTTAAATCTTCGAAAGGAATTAGTACTAATTCGATCAAATTCTGATGTAAATGCTATAATAAATTCTACAGAACATGAGTTAGTTAAAGTTGTATTGAATAAGGTGCTATGGAAAGTACCTCATATATCACTTGCCGATGTAGAAAAATTAAAATTAATTGACTATGTTGCCATAAATAGACAATTTGAAGTTCCATTTAGAGGATGGGAGTTACATGAGTATCCACTTTTACAAGAAAATCAACGTCACTCATGGAACATCAAGACAGCGACACAACTTGAAAAGCCTCGATTTGTAATTGTTGGTTTTCATACTAATCGTAAAAATAAAATAACGAAAAACTTTAGTCACTTTGACCATTGTAATTTAACTAACATGAAGTTATATCTTAATTTTGAAATGTATCCTTATGACAATTTAAATATAAATTTTACTAGTAATCCTACTTTACATGACATGTATGCAAAATTCCAACAGTCTTACTATGAAAAGGAAAATCAACCAAACATCCAAAGAATTTAGAAAATTGGCCCCATTAGTTATTATAGATTGCTCTCATCAAAATGAGACACTTAAATCTGGTGCTGTAGATATTAGATTAGAATTTGAATGTAATAAAGATATGTCCTCTAATACAACTGGCTACTGTTTTATACTTCATGACAGGTTAATTAAGTATATTCCATAGCACCAGTTGGTGCTGTTAGAATTATGTAATACAATATAGTTATACTAAGATATTTATTTATTTTTTTTTCTATTATTATATACTTTTTGGAACAATAAAACTATAATAGATTTTGAAAATATGTTTTATTTCTTAATTTCATTCAGTACATCAAGAGTTCTCATATAATGATGGAGATGTATAGAAGGCCAAGGTGTAGAGTCAGGTCCACAGTTCCATCCTAAGGTGACATCAGGATCTTGTTCGGCTTTCCTCACATTATCCTAAATCCATTTGAGAATTCTATGATGATGGTGATTTGTAGATGATTTAAATTTCCAATGTATCTTCTTGGATTCTTGAATGATGTACAAATGTCGAAGTGTATCACTTGTGGCATAGTATGCTGCTTTTGTAATAGCTTCATCAATGCAATAAGCAATTGTTTTATAATTATTTGATATATTTTGCACTGGAAAAGTAGTATCTGAATAATGCATATATTGATATATGGAGTAACTAAAAGTAGTATCTGAATAATGCATATATGGATATATGGAGTAACTAAATTTTAAATGCTATATTAATTGAAGGATATATTGATTCTACGATATCATCTAACTGCTTTATTTTAATGTTTGCATAACCTTCTTTTTTGCATGCACTGATAACATTTTCAATAATCACATCAAGTTCTATTTTTTGTCTATTAGTAATCTAATAGTGGGATGGTAAGGTGCTGTTTCATTTTCAGCTAACCACTGAAAAGCAATTTCTGGTATTACCACTTCTTTTAATATATGGTTAACAGTATGTAGTTTCCACTGTTGTCAATGCCAACTATGCAACGTTTAATAAACTGGTTGTAAACGTCACTGGTTGCACAATGTAATTCAAAATTCATTTCAGTAGACAGATTTTGTGTATCCATATTATCTGTTAGGCTAATAAAAATAAACTGTTATAAATTAAGACTACATTTTATTTTTACAATTTCAGTGTTGTGCTTCTTAAAATATGATTAGACAACATTTTGTTCATAAGCTTCAAAGTTAGATTTATAACCCCACGCATGTGTATCTGTAATTATAGAGTTTAGGATTCGTTTATCATCATAAGGATTGAGAATCATTTTATTCTGTCGTATTGTGTACGCAGAATGTTTCTTTGATTTGATAAGGTGTTGAGGTTTATAAACAATTTCATGATGAAATAATAATAATAATAATAGCCTTTATTTATTTCCAAAAAGTCATAATAACAATTACTAGTTTTACATAGATTGGCGACGTTCGGCTATCTGCCGCTCTTCCACGTAACCAACAGTATATATAAAAAATGGTAGACTAAAATAAAGGAATAATCCTAAAAGTACATAAAACGTTCAAAGTAGATATATCACGATACAATTATTGAGGAAAACGTATAGTTAAAATCCAGTTCTTAATCCGTCCTCGGAATGTATCAATATTGGAAATGGACTTGATATGAAGGGGAATGTCATTAAAGATATTACAAGCGTTATAAGTAAAACTTCTTTCAAACTGCGCTGTTCTATGTCTAGGTACTGTATACATATCTCTATTACGAGTTAATAGAGTATGGGTATCGCAACCCCTAATAAGCTTATCAAACAAATAAGAAGGTGATTGGGTATTTCTAATTTTGAATATAAGACAAGACATATAATAAATGAACCGTTCATTTAAATTAAACCAATTAGACAGTAGAAAGACTGCTGACAAATGATCAAATTTACGCAAATTAAATGAATAACGTAAACAACGTTACAATATGATAAATAAGACAAAATTAAAGAGTCACAAAGAAGCAATTTTGTATCATTATTTAAAAAATCCTTTTGCATATATAAAATTTTTAATTTATTATAAGATTTTTGCAAACATGCTTGTCAAACCTAAGATTATTATCAATGAAAACACCCAAATTTTTGCAGTAATTGACAGGTTTCAAAATTTGATCAGATATTTTTACTATAAATAAAGGATTGCTCATAAGATCTACTCTGCTTTTACCAAAAAGTAAGACTTCAGTTTTTTTCCCATTCAGTACTAGCTTATGCGCACCAGCAACGTGGGCAACAGTATGCAAATCACTATTAATACAATCAGCCGCAAACAAGAAATCCTCCGAGGCAAAAGAAAAATATAATTGTGTATCGTCTGCGTACTGATGCATCTTACAGTGCGTAAGAAATGACGGAAAATCTGCGGGATATATGGAAAATAGTGTGGGTCCCAAAATACTTCGATTCGAAAGATAATTGAGAAAAAATGAAAGCACAGTGTTGCCAACTCCAAAATACCTCAATTTTTTTACTAATAGCGAATGGTCTAAAGTGTCGAACGCTTTACTAAGATCTAATAATATCAAACATGTATTAAGACTATTGTCACTAGCTCTAAATATGTCGTCTGTAACATGCAGTAACGCCGTTGTAGTACTATGCAATTTCCGAAAACCTGATTGAACAGAAGGTAAGATATGATTTTCAGTTAGGAAGGTATTAAGCTGATCACACACAATTCTTTCTAATACTTTAGATAAGGTACACAGAATACTGATAGGACGATAATCAGAAAGGGTTATCGGATTACTTTTAGGGCACGGAATAACATGTGAATCTTTCCACACCGTAGGGAAAGTACCAGTGGTTAGGCATTTATTTATAATGAATGTAAAATGATAGCTGAGGAAAGGAAATACGTAGAGCAACATTTTTTGATTAATATTATCATGACCCAAAGCATGAGTTCTTATAAGAAATATATATTTATCAACTTGATCGGTTGTAACAGTTTTAAAAGTAAATTCATTATTTAGATTTGAATTTATTTCATTATATTTATTTAAAAACAATTGGAAATCATCAGCATTCAAAGGTTGAGGTAATTCATCACATAAAAAATTATTGTATAATTGGGGATTAATATCACAAGAATTATGTTTAGATTCTGTAACATTTAAATATTTCAATGTTTTCCAAAAAGATTTACGGTCATTCTTAAATTTAAATTGTAAAATGCCTTCTTTTCAACCCTAACAGCCCGATTAACAAGGTTACGGATATCCTTATACTGATTAAAGGATGCCACAGTTCTTAACCTTTTATATTTAGAGAACACTTTTTTTAATAATTGATCATAAATTTAAGATTGGGCGTAAACCAGGGAGCAGGTTTTTTAGAGATTCGAACAGTTTTTAATGGAGCATGTATATCGAAGACAGATAATAAATTTGTATTCCAAAATTCTAACATCTCATCAACAGATTCAAGAGAATATATGTAATCCCAATCAATCAGTGACAAATCAAGCATAAAATACTCATAACTAAAATTTGAAAAATCTCGATAAGTCACTAATTTAGGTGCTATCCATGTTTAAGACACATGTATCACTTACAAGAGTATCATCAGAAACAACCAATAAATCAATAAGAGTCTCTGAGATGCCAACTTTGTGGGTAGGTTGTGATACAAGTTGATGAAACTATATCGTTCTAACAAATTAAGCAGCCTAACAACATTAGCATTGTTACCATCAAGTAAGTTAACATTAAAATCACCTCCAAATAAAATATAATCAAAGCGGGGTATAAAATTAACTAATATATTCTCTAAATGCTCTAAACAAAAAGTAAGATTAGTAGAAGGAGGTCTATATACAGCACCTAGACAGAAACTCTTACCTGACATATTTACATTTATCCACAAACTTTCCAAAGCGCTATCATTTAATTCAGGACAATCCAGTATTTTAAACTTAATATGATTTTTAATATAGAACGCTACCCCACCCCCACGACTCAGACGGTCTTTGCGAATTATACTATAGCCCTGTATATTTACTCCAAAATTAGGAAAGCCGGGGTTAAGCCATGTTTCAGAAAGTCCCACAATATCCAATGAATTGTCTACAACAAATTCCGAGAATAGATCAAAACCGGTAAATAAAGATCCCACGTTTAAATGTGAAAAACTAAGATAATTATCTGAAGGCATATATGAAAAACAAAAATTTTATATACTGTACTAGTACTTATTAGATTCTATGTACTGCAAGAACAAAACAGATCAGAGCCCCTTAACTATTAATTAATGGTGACTAATTAAGGAAAAAGCATAAGAATATAAATGTACATTAAATGTATTAAGAACTAAAACATCAGTAATATGTAAAAGTACATTATCTATGAGAAAAAAAATACATATTTTATCTATAAATGTGAAAGGAAGAAAAAACTTAAACCAGCAAGAAAAACAAAAACATTGACATTCTTGAGAAATATAGAAGAACCACTTCGATAAATTTATAAATCAGTTTCAGATTGAACTAATTGCTTCTTGCCATCACGCAACACATACACTTTACCGCCAGACGACCAAGCCATTCGATTGCCATATTTCTTTTTTGCACGTTGTAGCAACTCATATCGACATCTCGTAAGATCATCAAAAACTGAGATTTGAGTGTTCTTCAGTAACCTCCTTGCAGAAAAAACTTCATTTCGTTTAATATTTCGCACAAAGTTGACAATAATAGGCCTAGATTTTCCAGACTCCGTTATTCTACCAGCACGGAATATACTGTCAATATCAACATCAGCACAAGAAACTTTCATAGTATTATTTATATAGGACACAATCATTTCCATTAGATTTTCATTACTATGCTCAGTAAAGCCTTGAAATCTTAGAGAATTTCTTTTATTGAATTGTTCAAAATTATCACATTTTACTTTGATATCTTGAACGTCTTGACTATATGAGCAAACTGTTTGATGAATAGATTGCAGCGTACCTGAGAACTCCATGACTTGCTCAGTTAATTTAGAGAGTTTACTGTCAAGCCTATTTTCTAACTGGTTCACAAATTTGGTACAAACCTTGGTAATTAGCTGTTCAATCTCCTCGGCATTGGGCTTATCACTGCGTGTCTCAGGTTTACCCATGACCAACACTTTATTCACTTGATACAACTAGACCGATGTGAATTTAAGAACCTTACAAAAGACCAATTTACAGATGCTTATATGCAGATATTATAGCTACACACAAGTGTGTACTTAATTAAGTTTGCAGCAAAATATAATCTTCTTTTATTAGAAAGAAAATAGTCGATAAATAACAGAAAACTAACGAAATAAGGTTCTTTTGTAGTTTTTTAATGCTCGCAAAAGTAGAACCTTTTGATTTTTTATCAGTTTATTATTATTAACTTTATAGGCATACATTTTTGCTCGCGAACCGATAAATTCTAACATAAGTTCACCATTATTTTCATCTTTCATTAATCCAGGAAATTTCTTATTTTTTGGCTGTATTTCATATATGTTATCATATTCATAGTTGGATATATCGAATTTATGAACATCTGTTTTTATATACTCATAAATATCCTGCTCTTTAAACTCATAATTTAAGCTGTCTGTCTAACTGTCTGTCTATTATCCATTGTAGTCATAGTGAAACTGATACAGAAATGTCTTAGATATATCCAATATACAAAATCCTGCATGTATAGGTTTATTAAATAATATTTCCAATTTATTAAATTCTATTATGGTTATATCATCTTCAAAAATATTACAGCTATGAAATGTACTTTTGAGCTCCATACGGCCCCTCCCACTTAGTTACCAATCGAACATCTTTATATTTTCTTACATTCTCCATTAATTTACCAACTACTACATTAATCATTAGTTAATAGAAATTTATATCAAAATCATTTTTAGATTGTTGACGTAATTTAATATTTTAATCAATGTATTTCTTTAATCAAGGTGTTTGTTTAACTCTAAGAACTCTATTGATATTTTCCAATTTTAATCCATATTGTAAGTACATCTTTAAATTTCTATAATGAACAATATCATTCTTTTTTGGATATAATGTTAGCAGTAATTTTTGAAATTTTGATTTTGACAAAGACATCGATGGAGTCATGTGTTCTGGAGCTAATGGTAAATCATTATGAAATCGATGGAGGTAAGAAGGATATTCTAAGTCACATTCAAAAACATAACCAATGTCGGCATCATCTGCAATATGAATTATTTCAAATTTTTTATTTCAGGATCATCGCCGTCTAGAAATATAAATTCCCCATATGGTAAATATTCAGACATTGCTGCACCATATACATTATTTACATCAAAATACATTCGATATGTAGATTCTTGAGTTGGATCATACTGATCTCCCATACATTTATTATTAGCTTTTGCATATCTGTTAGAACACTGAGACACTCCGCCACGGATGCCTCTTTCAATAAACATAACTTTGTCAATATCTGTTAAAAGCTCCAACAGCTACAGCTTCACTTGTTTTAAGCATCGCATCAAATGTGAAACCTGGAGCTGTATAAAAATGAGACGGATCCAATTCATACGTTGATAGGTTAACAGGTTTCACGTTTATAAATATAAATCTGAATATTCGCCTAAGGATTTTATATTGAATGTATTCTAAACATTAATGACATGTTGATAATCCTCATCTTTAACATTTTTATCATGTAAATGATTATAAAAGTTTGTTTTTGAAGGTAAACTTGTAGCAGAGAGTTTTTCCCACGAATCAGTATAATTGTATAGGAAAATTCCTTTTCTTGTTAGTAAGTCAAGTTCCTGATCATTTTGACAGTGACTTTTAGTAATAGACTTT